>JARHVA010004236.1:782500-1212500 GCA_037957365.1 Torreya grandis | reverse complement strand
TAAATTCAATTGTGTTAATGAGTGATGTGATTTTGACCAATTTCATCCTTGTGGACCTAATTTTTACTATATAAAAAGGATGTTAATTGGGGATAAATTTGTTGGTTTATGGTCTACAATTTAAAGGGTTTGGGGTATAGGTATTATGGATTAGGGTTTAAGGTAAATGGTATAGGGTTTAAGGTAAATGGTATAGGGTTTAAGCTAAATGGTATAAGGTTTAGGGTTTAATATATCAGATATAGGGTCTAATCACTAAGGTAATTAAACAAAATGTGAGCTTCTTGTTCACCTATTTTTGATAATTACATGAACATGTTTGCATTTTTTTATAAAAGTAGGATCAAACAAGCCATAAATGTGTTTTACATGAATTATATAATTTATTAAGACATAAATTTGATTTAGGGGATCAATTTTGCCCAAATCATGCCCCTAATTACACAATTTGACTAATTAGACCAATTCATGATAGAAAATAAACTTTAATTTTTCCCCAAATCATATCTTGTTCTTTAAGGGGTTCAAATTGGCCTCAAATGCCTCCTAGATTAAATGAATCAAATATTTATTTAATTAACATTGGTCCCAAATAATAATCTTAATAAACCAAAGTTTGATCTTAATAATACTAGGCCTAGTGGTTCCTTTAGTAAGTCAAAATACAAATTTGGGTTTTAGGGTTTTGAGAATATATAACATGATTGAATTCTTAACATGATCACATTAATAATGCATTTGATAGCATTATTTTTTTAATAGCATGATCATGCTATTAATGAAATCATGCTATTTGAATTTGAATTCAATTCTCATTCCTTTTAGCTTAGGAACGTCTTAGATTCCTAAGCCAAAGGCTTGGACTGTTAATGTATAGTTGAGTTTTGAGAGTTATGATTAAAAAAATTCAACTTTGATTTACAAATACACTAAGAATTCAACATGAAAATTCAAAAACTTAATACCATCATGTTGAGCACGCTCTCCTCTTTCCAAAAATATGATTTTTATAATTTTTGGACTAATTTAAGGTTTCAAACTATGTTGATTTCTAAATATACCTTTTTAAGGCTACTACATTCCACAAACATACATTCCTATACATGTTCATGTAATTTTTATTTCATTGATCCAAGTGAGAAACAAGTTATATTGTCACAAAATAGGCCTAAATCTACACACATTCAAAAAAATTGATTTTTTTAAGGTAGTTAGGTATGCCACACAGAAGTCTATCCATTTTTTGTTAGTTTTTAAGATCTATTCACTTAAAATTTTCATAAAAAAAGTATTCATTGAAAAAAAAAATATATATATATACATCACAAACTAGATGATCTTATCTAAAAATTTCCCAAAAGGTTTCAAATAATATTAAACACTGATCACAAAATGGTGCACTACACGACCATCTATCTACTATATTTTCTAGAAAAATAGGTGTTCCTCTTCAAAATTTAGATGTTTGACCTAGTTTTACTAAAAATTCTACATTTCATGTTCTTACACCATCTTCAAATTTGGAGTGTAGATATCTCAAATTATCTAAATAAGTTCATATTTCTAAAATTTTAGGAAAATCATGTCCATGGGTAGGCCACATTTATCCCCAAAATTTGTGCACTTACCTGATAATTCCATACTAAAAAATCAAAATAACATGATGAGTTTTACAAATCATTAAAAACATACTAAGATAATTTTTTTGTTAACTCATCTAGATCAAAGTAATATTCATGTCACCACTAGAACTACCAACTACAAGAATCTTCCCTATTTTTTGTCACCTAATCCTTGATTATAAAAATGGTGGAAGAGGTAAATTATCTTGAATACATGATTTAAATGATTCTTTTCATCAACGAAAATCCTCAACATATAAGAAATGATCCTTTAGTTATCTATAACATCATGATGGGACTTCATTTTTAGGATCTCTATTCACCTTAACCTAGATTTTCTAATGGATTTGGGTGAAGTAAATTAAATATTTCCTCCACACCTTTACCCTCTATAATATCTTATTTTAACACTATGACATCATCTTACATGTCTTCTTTTACTTCCATGTTAATTATTTCTACTAGCATGGTTAGTGTATCTTTTAGTAGGCCTATCTCAAACATCCACAATAATTTACCCAATTTAATTTAACTCATAATGGATATACTATAGATAGTAATTCTCATGATAATATTGCTTCCCATGCCACTGCCACTTCTCACGCCACTATTGCATCTCATACTACTAGTGCATCCCAATTTCTTAATACCTCACAGCACAATAATGCTTCCAAAGTTGTTTCTAATAGTCAAAATAGTTCTCAAACTAATCATTTATTATTAAAAACTCTCAACCAAATGGTTAATTTTCAAAAAAATAATGCAAGACAAATGTGCAAATGAAAAACCACTTATTGCATCTCTAAAATGATCCTCAACATACTCAATGGGGATCACCAAATCCTAACGACCCCTCACCTCCCCTTAAGGATGAACACAATAACTTGATACCTCAAACCCCACTTATCAATAGAACCATTAAACATATACAACATAAACCTCATATACCTCAAATTGAAAACATTCACATAGTAGGTATAATTCCCACTATTACTTATAATGGATCCACGGATCCTACCTTACACTTAATTTTTTTTGGAAACCTATATAATTATAGGGTTAAACTTAATATCTTCACTGCAACTAAACTCGTAGCTAAAAATATATTTGGATATTAAAACCCACTGCATCACTAGTTTAGAGGATTTTGTTAATGCATTCCTTCAAGGGTTCCAAACTAATGATCTTCCTTATAACAATTTACCCCATTTTATCAAGATTAAACAAATATGATCTAAAATGTCAAAAGTTTTCATCAAAGGATGGAAATATTTGTCTAATAAATTTGAGCATAATATGGTTGATGAGAACCTCTTCCACTTATTTACTAATTCTCTTCATCCTAAATTACAATACCATGTTAGGACACTTTCCCCAAAATCTTTGTAAGAGGCCACTGACCAAGCTAAGCATTAAGATTTCCTCGTACATCAATTAGAACCTTCCCACCCTCCAAAGATAAATTTCATGATCTTAAAATCTAAAAACCAACATGCCACAAATGATGGTGCTACATATAATTATGACACCATACACACCATCCAATCTATTTCTCTAAACACTACAATGGAGCATACTCCTTCACTACCATCTAATAATAATTCTCATTATAGTTCCTTATTACCTAAAAAACATAACACATAAGCACACAAATCTCTTTCCTTAGCATAATTTCAAAGGAATCTTCCATGACCCTCACCACAATATCTTAACCCTACATATCCTACAAAACATTTGTATGATCCTAATAAATTTTTTTAGCTTCATGCAAGTTGGGTTCATTCTCATGAAACTTGTTGCAAATTATGAAATATTTCTATGGAATTTCTTATTGAACCCAAATTTTACCACGATTCACTTATACATAAATGTTAACAAGCCTATCAAATATCACTTAAGGATCATGACACCAAAACTAAAAATGATGTCTTAAATCATACCAATGCTCATCCAGCTATCTTTAAAGATCCTCTTCCTAATCATCAAGATAACACCAACCAACCTACCCTTACCACTAATAACATTGAGAGTAGCATATATATTAACACCAATGATGAGAATGTGATTAAAATGAATAATATGAGGAGATAATTTTCTTATATTTAATCATACACATCCTCTCAACATAAAAATTCACCAACATTATACATTGTTAAAGACACTTACCCATCACACCTCATAGAACTGGGGTATGCAAAACCAAAGAACACACAAGTATCACCTCCAATAATGAAAATTGACCATACTTCTCATACCATTGATACAAGTTCCACTTTTCCTCTAACTAAGATACCTTTAGTAGATATCCCTCACACTTCACATCAACCTTCTCCCATTCAAACACAAGAAACACTTAAGGACACAACTAAATCACCTAAGATAGATCAGCCCAATCCAACCAAACATAAAATAAATATAGCTTATCAACACAAATTTAATTATGCATATAAACCCATTCTATGTATTTATTACAAGTTTATGCACTTTTATCCACTATTCCTCTAACAGGTTATGATGAATGGGATCATATCACAAAAATTTCCCATCTTCCATCCCAAATTCCTTTCTTAGAACTTATGTAAACTTCCCCCCATCATTGTAATTACCTAATGGAATTAGTATTCTAAATTAACATCCCTCATCCTCCATATATGGGGAAATAATCTACATTATTTGGATTGGAAAATATAATTCTCCAATAGTAAGAAAAGATGTCTATCCACATTGATGAAATGGTTGACACTTCTCTTTCACTTAAGTTTACTATTTTGTCTATGATTCTCAATGAGACATTGATTCATGTGTATGACCCTCCCCTATTTATTAACATTCAAATAGGAGAAATCCAAGTTAAACTTGATTTAATAGATTAAGGATTAGGCACTTGTGTTACTTCCCTTGATTTTAATAAAACACTTGGATATTTTGAATGTAATCTTAAATCCACACAAAGTATATGTTGAAGATATGATAGAAGATAAATTCCTTCTCAAAGTTTCTTTTGTCTTCCCATAACCATTCTTCTTATCACTATTCATTTGGAAATTATGATATTTAACTTTTCACTTCCTATAATATACTACTCAATCAGTCATAGACACATCACATGAGAGCAGTTACTTCATCTGCATGTCAATGTGTTAAAGTTCCCAAAAATGTTGTTATCTATAAAATTCAAGGTGACAAGAAACCTTGTAATTTTTAATAATTCCAAGAATGAGATGTATTCAAAATACATACCCTTGAATCTTTACCTAGCATTCCATTTCATGAGTCACAACATTTTAATTATCCCATCAACTCTACTTGAGGTTATCATGGTCATCCCAAATTAATAGGAAACATCCCTCCTAACCTCTTTGACTCAACAAATGATGAACCAAATAAGATAATCTTAAATATCAAAACTTTTGATGTATCTCCTAATTTGGTTTCTCAATTACCTCCTTCTCTCTAGCCTCATTCTCATCAAAAACCTTCACACAAACTACCAGTTACCATAACTAAAACTACACATTTTATGCACCATTCTTCCTCATCCAATAAAATAGTTTATTTGTGTAATATTGACTTATATACAATAGATTATGATGACATATATTATCTATATGAACCATTTTTAGTCAAATTCATTGATGCTAAAAATGTAGAAGTGTATAAATATTATTCTTATTTATTATAGTCTCTCAATTTTTTTCTAACATTCCTTTCCTTATAGTACCTAATATTATTTTTTCCTATATTTTTCATAGGATATATATGTTACATGCACTTACTACACCTCCATTCACTACTAAACATCTCAAGAGTATGCTTATGGATCATACCATGATAGGACCTTATCAATTTGATAGATACCAAGATCCTTGCAATTTGCTTCCTCCTCAGACATTAGCCACTTTGCTTCAACCCAATGGAAAACCAATCATACATATGAATGATTCTATTATAAACTCCACTATATGTTATCCATTTCTTGGTGATGTTCTTATACCATTACCTAAGCACAATCCTTTACCAGCTTAATGGGAAAATGAGTCCTATTCTAATATCCACATAGTTGTTGGTCATTACAAGGATTATCATTTACATGATCAATAACATTCTTCTTCCTCTACCACTTCAGATATTATCCCTCCATAGTATACTAATAGATGAATTTGTTTCTTTAATGTTACATGTAACCATTATTTTACTCATTGCCAATAGATCTAGTAATATATTGACACATTGCATCCAACCATAACACAACCAAAAACAAAACTATACCACCTCCTAAGTTATTTTTGGATTATATCGCTAAATATGGGGAAGTATATTTCCTTTGATATCAGTGAACTACATTCCATTCCAATAGATTTTTATTACTTCAATATCATCTTCAAGATCTTTCATAACCTATGCCTTCACTAACTCAGCCTCCCTCTCCAGTTCATCCATAGTCCAAGGCTTTTCCTTCCCTACTGCCGACCTCTCCTCATAGATTTTAGGAAACTTATTAAATTTATATTATTTATTATCCCACACATGAGGTTCCTTAGGAGAATCATTAGTCTTCTATCACACCCCACTTTTCCTATGGAGATGATGCGAAAGGAAGTCTTCTCATGCTTTTCTCTGAATATTGATGAGACTCTGATTAATGTCAGAATGTGGCTACATAAGGATGTATTAAATGTTATGGATGGTATTTTTAGTGAGATTTATCATTACTTGTGAACTTATCATGGTGTTCTATCACATTATTACATTATTCGGCCTTGATTTATGATTATTTATATATTGAATATGTTTATTTTCATTTTTCATTGGGTCTCATTTATCTACATCTTTATGTTTCTCTTATCGATTAATTTTATATGGATCTTTATACTTATGTTCATGGATTATAATTCTTTCTACATGTATTTTTCTTTCTTTCTTTATGTGTTTATGATTGATTTTTATCTTTAATCAAACAAAGATAGTTATTATTATGACTTGGTTATTAAACCCACATCCCTATAATATCCTACCTTTACCATATGATCAATTAAAAAACATATTTCTCATTATATCACTATACACACAAATATCTTTTGGATCTCCATGTATTCCCTTTATTCACCTCTCATATTAATCACACATATGGTTATGATTTGAGATCATATACTAGCTCATATGAAATCCAAATTGTTTAGTCAATCATATCTCTATATATCTTGCTTTCTATAAGCAAAACCCAAAGCTTATCTATGTGTGTCACTTTTTGTTAATTCATGTTTGGCTATACATAAAAGTAATAAAAAGTTAAAAGCCAAATATTTTAAATAAAAAGGAAAAAATAAAAATAAAAAAGTCACAATCACACCAAAAGACATCATTCATTGCATTTTTCTTATCCCTAATCAAAGCTCAAACACATAGTTCACCTCATAATAGAGCTGAGGTCCATTGGGGTGTGGTAGGATAGTAGATTGGGATAATGGAATTCAAAATTATTTATAGTGCTACCTACTTTCTCACACAAATACCCAAACTTTGTAGTAGACCAATGAATCTATAAGGGATCCTCAGGAAAGGAGAACATGTTGTGGAAACATAGGTCCATTTTACTTTTCTTGTATATATAACCTTCATTACTTGATCTTAGTAATCCACTTATTTTTCCATAAAGTTTTGTATCTATTTTGAATAAATATATTTTGAATTTGAGGGTCACTAAACCATTAGTTCATTCTTATATTCTTAGTATGCCTCAAATATACTAAGGTTTTATAAACACCTATATCATACTTATTCTACCCTTTAATTCACTAAAACAATCACAATATTCCTCCTTGATGAATATGCTTTGTTAATTTATCATATCCCTAGAGATATTCCACCCAAGTGTTGTTCCTTTTGTGAGTTATAATATAATACATTGGATAGGACAATGCATTGCTCACAAATTTATCCTTATTCCTTAAATAATCATATTCCTTATTCCACCTCAGTGATGTTCCTTTTGTGAGTTGAAATGTAAGACCATGGATAGGACTAGGAATTCCTCAGAAAATATTCATAAAAACTTATATACCATTAGTCACATACATAACTATCAATTTCTTTTTGTTAAGTTTGTTTTTCATTTCAAATGATTTCTATTTTATCACAAAGAGTTTCATACTTCCCATCTTGATTTAGTATGACTTATTATGTTTTAATTTGGTGTGATTACTTTTCAAACATTATTTATATAATACGTCTTCCATTTTACTACAAATTTTTCATACTTCTTATCTTGATTTAGTATGATTTATCATATTCTAACTTGGTGCACTTCATTTTAAAACCCTTGATTTACCATGTTTTCTATTTTATTATAATTTTTCATACTTCCCATCTTGATTTAGTATGATTAATATTTTTTTAATTTGGTATGTTTTTATTTACATTATTACAAACATTTATCATCTACATTTTCATCTTTTATTTTACACATTTCCAATCATGATTTAGTATGCATTAAATTTTATGATTATTTACGTATTTTTTCAAATCTTATGTGTTATTTTTAACCATGCATATGTTTCACATAATTATATAAAATAAATAAAAAACCATATATTTTCCCATTTCATATACATCAAAACTAAAAACATGTGTGTTAGAAGGAAAATAACTACAAAACATCCATACATCCATGATACAAATACAAATCATAAGCCAATACATGTCCATATCCATATATAAAAAGAGTTTAATACAACATAATATAAAGTCCAAATATATTATCCAATAGATCTAAGGCTATGCTCTATCATGTCTATCTGGTGGCTAAGCCACAGTACCTATAGATGCCTATGACTAGTCCCTCTAAATAATCTACTATAATGAGGTAATCTGAGATCTCATACTATCAACATGTCCCTATAAATTGGATACCTAGGCCTACACACATCCATTCGCTATCATAATAGCAATATGGTTAGATCACTCCTAGGATAATACCTACCAAGCTCATGTCTATCCATCACTAAATCTAGGAGGTAGCTTTATACCATACCATCATGCTTTCATATCTCAAGCCACCTCTCCAACCAAGAAAAACTAACTAGCATACACTAGGGTAGATGGAACATAGGATCCTTTATGGTATTATTATTTTGGAATAATAGCCCATCCAAAATATCATTGTCTATAACCCAAACTACTACACCCCATCTGAACTCCTCCTTAATAGTATTTACAAAACAAAAACCAAGTGTATGTTCTCTCTCTCTCTCTCTCTCTCTCTCTCTCACACACACACACACACACACACACACACACACACACACACACACACACACACACACACACACACACACACACACACACACACACACACACACACACACACACACACACACACACACACACACACACACACAAACACACACACACACACACACACACACACACACACGCACACACACACACACACGCACGCACGCACACATGCACACACACACACGCACACATGCACACGCACATGCATGCACGCACACACACACACACACACACATAGATATCCAAATCTCCAAAGTATAAATATACATAAATAAAATATAGAACTAAACATCTAGTGATTTATCTAATACTCAAAACACAAACCATTAGTTACCAACAATGATGTCACTAACGATAGTATCCCCATCAATGAGGCCTCCTAACACCTCCATTATAGCCTACCTCTTGTTAGCATCAAAATTTAGAGATATTATTCATGTGTGTTGAGGTCTTATCTAGATTAGTCTCTCTATGACCAACTCTCTGTAGCCTATGTTGAAGGGTATCCCTATGTAGTTGCTACCTCTTACACACCCTACACTACCCAATGGCATCGTCACCTTCTCTGTGATGGTAGGATAACTTGTAATTCATGTCATGGCTTAGTATTATCCACATCCTTTATAACACCCATCATTTCCACATATATCATAGCTCCCTCCTTAGCCTCCATTGAATCTACCCTCTACTATTGTGCCTAACCTATCCATGGTCTCACTCACCATGGCCAAATCACAGGTATCTCCACTTGAGCTCCTGAAACACCTCTATTCCTCATATCTCTATCATGTCATACAAAAAAATTGTTCACTACTATTTGGGAGTCACTAGATGTGGTAAGCAAATTTGCCTAGGAACATGAGTAACAACGTGAGGCTCTTCCCACTAGGTATAGTGCCTCGTAATGTGGGCATGACCTAAGATAACAAAAATAGTTGACCAAGATGGCCAACTAATTGAAATATCTATATATGGATGCCCTATCATAAAATATCACCATGTGTGACTGTCTAGAATGATAACATATGAGGCACATCATATACCAAATGGTCCTATCACCACCTAGTCACCCAAGGTAGCATATCCTCAACCATATGGTAAAACCCAACTAGATGGTACATTTAAAATCTCTCATAGATATAGATACTCAACAAAATCATAGGGCCCATGGTATTTTACCCTTTTGACAACATCCCAACATATTTTTCACTAATTGCATGCAAATAAATGAGCTTAGGTCATACAAAGTGCCATGTTCTAGAATTGACTAACATGAGGCCATCGTATATAGAGAGACATTCCCATCCAACTTATGAGAAAGCACCTATGATTTTAAAAGTCTTATCATGGTCTTACAAATGTCTAAAATTGTCAATACATAAACATTGAATAAGCACACTTATAAACTAGCAAAATACCTCTCTAATCCTATTACCCACAGAGCTAAGGCCTACCTCCCAACCATAAACTTTAGGGTACCGCAGATCATAGGATTACCTATGATAGGTAGTCTTAATATAACATGGACATCCTCTAATGTGATCCCCACTTCTATAGTATACTCATCCAACTCCCATTGAAAAGGGTTGGTTAGTCGCTCCCATGCTCTGAGGAACATGATGACTAATTCAACACTCAAGGGGATCTAACACATAATCATGATGGATCCAAACCCTAGAGAAGCCAAATGAGCATGATCATCATCTGACAGTCTCTCTAGCAAATTTTGATGACCATACCACATCCACTAGGTCTTAAAACCTTTGTCACCTCTACAAAATGCCAAGAAACATAAAATGTATTAGATATTAATAGAAAAATAATAAAAATACATTATAAAACTATTTAATTTCATAATTAACTACTTTATCGATATGTTCTTGTTATTTTCTCCCCTTTCTCTACATAGTTGGCCACTTCCTACTAAGTCATCCCTATCAACCTACATGGCCACTTCATACTAAGTCAGCCTTGTTAGCCTACATAATCATCCACTTCATACTAAGTCATCCCTATCAACCTACACAAGTGGACACTTCTATATTAATTCAACCCTCTTACCCATTCCTATAAACTACATTGTCCCTATCCGACATAGTTGAACTATCATTTTAAACTATGTTGGCCACCCTCTTTTAGTAAAAAGTCATCCAAGATATACTACATTGGTCACTTTACCCTTCCATTTAGATCAACCCTCTGCTACATAGTCGACCATACAAAGTAATACTAAATCATCCCTCTACTTTGAAATTAGCCCCTTTGACTACCCTTCACCTTTTCAACTAAGTCAACTAGGTCGACTCCATTCAACAAAAGTAGTTTTTTTCTATTATTTACCATAAATACCTTAGGCATTTATTACTCCTTCCATTACCTACCCATTAACCTAGTTAATTCCTACTCTACCTAAAAATTTCCTAGGGCTAATTTCACTACATGTTTTTCCCCTGATGTCTAATTTTTCATAACTAGCTTAATTTTCAACAAAAATAACAAAACAAATTAAATCTCATGAACCACTTACCTGAGCTACACCCACTGTCATTGCTAGGCATACTCAATCTCATAACTATCGTCTCCTTACTGTTGTCACTCCCTTGGTTTATCTAGGTCTCTCAAAGATCTACTTTCTCAAAATATCAAAATTATAAATGAATTAATTTTTATCCTATTTATATTTACTATTAAAAATTATGTACCTATCAATTATTTACCACCAGATTTTGAATTTTGATCATAAATTTGTTTCTACTAGTTCTTTTTCCAAATCATTAGATGTTCTAAAATCCTGAATTCATAGAGAATATTTCTATGTACTATATGTATTTTTTGCAAAGAAAAACAAAATTTTCCCTTATTTTATAGGACTACCTAATGTTCCCTATATTGAATGCCTCTCCATCTCTCTCACATCATTGTTACTCTACAACACTAAAGTAAGTAAAGGTGTGTATTTTTTAATTATTTCTTTGTGATTACCTTATTTTCTCTATATTATAATTTATTTATCCCAACATTATTTATTTCTATTTATTTTCTCTAAGTGCCATCTCATGTTAAAACTACATGACACTTCATGAGATTTGAGTGAGGTATATGTGTACACAATATTTTCAATAATTATCAATTACCAATTCTTTATCTCTTGTACAAACTAATTGAGTCTCAACCTCTTTAAATTTCTACCTTAAAGGGTGCACTGAGAAAGGGGTGGTTATTCCTTTCATGCTTCAAAATATTATTATTCACTATACCTCCACCTAAAACCAATACAAACCCCTCCTACATATTCTCATAATATTTGACACCTCCCTTACATTATTAACAAAATAATTCATTACCTCAAATAGCCCCTGCCTACGCCAAAACCCCTTTTTACCACCTTATTAGATGTAGTCAATTGGGTCAACTTAGTTCTAGGAATTGAGCACATTATGAGACTAAGTCGATCGAACCAACTTAGGCCAGGACCTATTAGGTCTATTTTTCAGCTAACTAGGTCAACTAGGCCGACGACATTGGCTAAAATTATGTAAAGGTTTAGGGTCAAATCTAGATATATATATATATATATATATATATATATATATATATATATATATATATATATACGTCCTTCAACCCATTTCTAATATATAGAATCATTCATTTATGATTCTTTAACTATTTATATGTCATTCTACTTGAGAAGAAATTGTTTATGATTTCATACTTTCTTGGAGAAGAGAATATTATCTTGTTAAAATGACTTGGATGTATAGGACAAGTCTTGTAGCCTAGATCTAACTTATCATTGTGATATTTATGAACTAAAACAACCTATTACAAAATACCATTAACCAAGGGAGAGGTTGAGACTCATCAGGTTCATATTCAAGGTAAGTATTCCAAACTCTTAGTCTTCTTTTATTAGAAGATAAAATTTCATGTATAATGGCTAATGAGTGTATTATCTCTCCTTGATTAGGATTACCTCTACACTGACTTGAGTAGAGTTTTTATTTTCATTTTTATTGTTTATGCTTATCCCCCATTTTTTCCACAAGATTTGGTGAGCACTAGATTAGATTTACTTTACTTTGTTATTGATTTAAAATACCAAGACCTAACTAGGGTTATTATGTGGTGTTGCTTGATTAGAGGCTTCAAAACCCTCTCTAGTCATGTCATATGATAAGAGATCCTTTAGGTTAGTTTAGAGGATCTATATTGGTCATGACCCTAATTATCAACATATTTTTAGTGGTATAGTTAGCTAATTTATCATCTTCAAACTAGGTTTGATTTATAGATCAATATCACTTTTGCTTGCATACACCTTCTATAGTGCATGGGTGTATTAAATACATTCATTCCAATCAAGTAACTATAATATATATAATTCCATATGAGTATCCTCTTGAATTAAAAAAAATACCCAAATAATTAATTACCAAGCCTACTAAGGCTCATTCATCATAAAAAGGTAAATAATAGGTAATACCATTTACTAGGCAACCAATACTTGAGAGACCATTACATCAAAAACAATAATGAATTTTAAGTAATCCCCATTTACTATGTACCATGTTCAAATATCCATGGCACCTACACATGTTACTATTACTGGTATTCTAAAGAAACTATATAACACTCAATGATGGGTTCCATGAACCCATACTCCTATTATTCCTACTACTATTACATGACCATTGAGTCTTATTTTACATATGCAAAGCATCACTGATACTATTATGATATATATTAAACTTTACATTATCTTCCACAATGTTGCAAGATTATTACACTAGATTCCCAGTGGGGAGATCTCTATGACCATCCATTGGATGGTATCATAGGATAACCTTTACTTTTCAAATATTCCAAAATAACAAAAAAAAAATTCAAAAATCCAAAAAAAATTAGCACCTACATATTCTATTAGCTCCTTCGAATCTATGTTTTTGGTCCATGTTTATTGATGACATACTCAATTACTCCTACATACATATTTGTGTCACACTTATACTTCAGTGTGATAAAAGACATACATAGATACATGATCTACTATTATTTTTACATGTTTGGATTTCCTTAAACTCGTGTTGTACAAACATTGGGGGCATCTACTTCTTTGATCTTGATGCACATAGGTCATATGATTTGATGATCACTCTTCCTTATCATGTTTGAGCTTACATATATAATTACACATACCTTTAATAGTTACTATATATTTTATAGGGTACTTGATATGCTATGCACTTGACATTTTTTCCTAACACACTGATCCATGGGCTTTTGACATGTCTATGTTGATTGCTTATACTTTAATTTATACACTTCCTTGAGTGTCTTGCCTTATTATTATATTCTATATTTGATTATTTGAATATGATCCTTTGCATGTGGCCCCCATTCCTATGTATATTTCCATTGACATTTGTATATGTCATTATTTATTGTATGGACATTTGAATATATCATCCTTGTTTTTATGGACATTTGACAAAGTCATGTCCCTTGGATTGTGTGGCATTTGAAAATGCCCCTTGTTTGTGGTCTCCTTTGATCATTACCTTTTGACTTGATTTTGAGTGTTATTGTGTGTGTGCTTGTTTGCTTGTTGATCTTATACTGTTACTATATATATGTTGTCATGATTATTATCATGCATCTTAGGCATTCATTTGATCACATTGGTTTTATGTTCTTCAATACTATATCTACCTAAATATGTTAGTTCTATATGCTACATGGTTACATTCATATATTTTACAGTTGCCTTATCCTTTTAAGGTGAGGCAACTATTAGTTTCTATCTTTCACTCACCTCAAAGAGGGGTCTATTAGTGGGGACATGTCATAGAGGGATGTTTTCCACACTTCACATAGTTTATAGATTCAGTGGGTGCATGCTTTGGAAGTATGTTTTCTATACTCATTTAGTATATGGTACTTATATAAATTTTCATATTCAATGGGAGCATGCTTTAGAAGCATGTTATCCACACCTATTTAGTATTCAAAATTTCTAGATTATAGTGGGGGCATATTGTGGAAACATATTCTCCACATTAGTACTTATATCATTTTTTAGATTTATCTATATATAATGGGGGCATCCTTTGGAAGCATGTTATCCACACTTTACATAATATTCTAAATTTATGAAAGCACTAAGTCATATGATTTAGATTCACAGTTGTGGTGGAATTATATACATTATTACCATCACTATACACTATTTCAGAATGAGATATATCTAAGGTGCATATGTTGTGCAATGTGTGCCTAATATTGAAAAATTTAAATCAATTCAAATTCTAAAACTCTTTTATGGATTTTTATCACATCATATAAAAAAATTGTACTGATATTCTATGGATTTTTATATACTTTATTGAGCCAATATATTGAAGTAATTAGTTCACTTTTTTGGTATGGTTGAGGTGATCAAATCGCTTAATTTTAGCAAGTTTTCATATTGGACTTGACTGTATCACTAGGTTATAAGTATAATTGAGTTTCATGGTTGAGCTAATCTCAACTACTAGGTGGAAACTCACTTTTGCTCCAAGGTTGGGAGAATGGACCTCTCTCTCTCTCTCTACCCTTAGATATATGCACTTTAAATATTTATCTATATTTATCCTAATCTCAGTTTCAAAGCCTTACAATGACACATCTTTTTCAAATCAACTTGCCAATAGTTAAGGCAGTTACATCGACACACAAATGTAATCTTAAACTTTACTCTTTTAATTTCAACCTATTTCAATTACTTTCAACCTAGATTATATGCATTGATTATATACTATAACATGTTCTTAGTTTTAGGTCAATCATCAACAAAACACTCAAGTTGGGTACATGTAAAGAGAAGCTGTTATACGCACCCAAGTACACATTCCTTTCCTTTAAACTAGTAATTTTATTACAAAATTAAATGGAGAGAAATGTAGATGATATTTATGAATTATATAGCACCTTAATCTTGTGCACTTGAAAAACTTAGACCTTTGTTCTTCCTCTCAATTTTTGAATTTTTTCCATTTTTGCAAGTCTTACATCTACTTTATCTTGTTTCCCATGGCCTATATCTCTTAGTCTAATTATTAGTATGTTGATGACCTAGGCCTTCTATCTTTCCAATAATTCTTAAAATGTACTTATCTTCTATCTCTATAAGTTTTAAACTTGTACCTACTTTTCTACTCCTTGGACACTAACATCTAGGAGAGACATTAGTATTTTAACCTGATGTAAGTGTTTAGTGCCCTAAATCCATCTATTTTGTACATGAAACATATCCTAATGGTTGACTTAAGTTATTTAATGTGAGTTATTAGTCTAAAAGGATTGATATAAATATAAGGTCAACATTAATTCATTCCTCACATATCACAAACCTACCAAAAAACCAAAGAGACCAATGCAAACTATCAAAAGCACTCTATCAAGAATTCAATTGAACAAAGCTTTCATATTTCCATACTAGTCATAGGTACGTCACATGTACAAGTTTGAAATCTAAAGAAGCAATCCAAGATCCTAATTTGCCAAGTTACAAGTTAAGTCACTATTATACTTACTTTACACATATTTTATGATTCACACATAAGCCAATAAATAGGGAAGAACTACATGATTCTAAGGCCCTCTTCTAGAGTATTGACTATGTAGGAAGTGCCTACTAAGCCATTTTACCCCAAGGTCCCTATGAAGATGAAGAACTGGAGTTTTTCAAATTTATGGGGAGCAATACTCCATGACATATATCTAAATGTACCAGAGTGAAGGTGATGTCAAACTTAGAAGCATATAGGTGGTTTCATCACTTTTTAGTAAGTATTCCATACATGACACTTATATCAAACACAAATAACAATGTCAACATAACCATCCTATGCTGGCGTTAGTGGCTAGAATGCTAGAAGCATCAAATCCAAAAACTGATGACTATTTTAGAGCTATTTTCTAGTATGTTTCTTGGATGTTCTAGATCTAACACTGTGCTATAATAATAAATAGGTAGGTATATTACTTATTTATTATTTTCATGTATATTTTAGTTGTATAAGTTCTAAATTTAACCTATACTCAGTATAATAAATTTAGTGTGTATTTATATCTAATTTTAATACTCAATTGACTTACTGTAGATCTGACTATCAATCTTGTGTATTATCATTTCTATATTCTTAACCTTTATACCACAAAACAATAGGATAATATCCCCTTATCCTATTATAAGATTAAACAATGAAAAAGTCAAGCATAATATTTTTTAATAAATTAAAATTGTTATAATGTTACCTTTTATTACTATAATTGCATTTATAAGCTTTAATGGTTTTCCATTTATTTTTTTAGTATTTTTGGGTTACTTTATTTAATTAATATGGATTAATGGGAATTGATTACCAATTTTGATAAGATAACTTGTAATTTGTGCAGGAAAAAAATGACACTTTTTAGTATCAACCAAGGGTTTTTTACACCCTTTCACTAGGAAACCTCAATTTATAAGGTTAAGTTTTACACATCAACAAAGAAATTTGGAAAAGTAATTAATGTACTCATTCAACATATCTAAGATAGAAGCAGTTATGTATATATAAGTAGCTAGAGGTAAATTAAGAATCTAGAAAATAAGGTAATTGCATGTATCTTTATGAATTTATAGGTGTTTCCAATATATACAAGAATTTATTTTTAAAATAAAAAATTTATAGATGAACTTCGGTGATTGAGTTATGATATATCCAACTAGACTAGCACGGTCGGTACTTCACCAATCATTTTTTCATTTGGTTTATTCTGTTTTAGTCTAAAATAGTATCTATGTGCATACTAGATGAAGGAAAATTTATATATTTAAATATCTATTACACTTAATAAGTTCCTATTGAATTTGACAAATTTATCATTATAAATTCATTTTTAGAGTCACCTCCATCATGTCATCATTGAAAAAAATTGCATTATATTTGACTGATTACCATGATTACCATGATCTTTTTTAAAGAATAAGAAAATTTTGGAAGTGTATAATTTTAAGCAAATATTTTTATATTGAAATCTACAGAACATAAATATGGTAAGAAAAATTTAAGGAATAACATAGAATTTAGATTAGTAATACATCAATATTTTAGAGAATCTAATAATTTTATGGACATTTTATAATAAATTTTAGCGATTTTTTTTCTAAATTTCTTCATTGACAAATTTAAAATTTTCAAAATCTGTTAAAAAATATCTAATTGGTAAAAAATAACTCCTAAAAAATACCCTGTTAATAAATGATTATTCATAGTGATTTCATTTGAAATATAAAATCTATTGTTGGAGTAAATAGAATGTTTCACATATAAAATTAATGTTAATAAAAATTTAAAATACATGTTATTTTATTTTTTACAATTCAATCCAATAAAAAATACATAAAATATAATCATTTTTTAATTTATCTTTTCAAATCATTAAATTTAATAGAATAAAAATTAGTTTAATAAAAACTATATATCTAACCATCAATTTTAGAACAAATAACATATAGTAAAAAAAATACATTTAAAAAAATATAAACTCCAAAAATTGTATCTAAACTCAAAAACAGAAATTGGTAAGAATGATTGTTTCTTATTTTCATACATGTAAAATCATAATTGTTTCTTATTTTCTTATTTGATTAAAGATATAAATATGTAACTAAATCCTATTCAAAATTTTAAAAAATAATCTTTAAATCTCTAAATATGTTATTAAATCCTATTCAAAATTTTAAAAAAATAATCTTTAACCAATATTGATTCAATAGGAAGAAGGATATAAAATAATTATACTTGAAAGGATTTAATTCTCTTTTAAATGATTAATCGTTTAAGAGTCCTTCACCTGTTTATACTGTAAACTTATAAATAAAATGAAATTCGAAATGTAGGAACATGTTGACATTTATTTTGTCGTGAAAGTTATCACATCATTTTATGTCTATGTGATGATCATGATTGGTTAGTTTTCTCATTTACATTGCTGCTCTTTTTTTATTTTATTTCATTTTAAGTTGCAATTATATTGCTGCTGTTTTTTTTTTTTTTATCGAGTTGAATGTTTGGAGATATTTTTCAATTTTTTTATTTTATTTTAAGTTGCTTAATATAATTATCAATTTTTTATAAAATATTTATTACATTTTTATTATATATGTTATATAGTCTATATTAATATTAGTTTGTATAATTTTTATTTTAATAATATATATATCATTTTTTATAATGGTTATGAATGATTAGATTGTTAAAGTTGTAAAATTCATTGTATGTAACAATAAGTTTGGATATTTGTATTTTTATATTTTAATTTTATATATCATTGATTATAAAGCTGAAGTTTTTGTGAATGTTGTGGAAGGGATAATTTTTTCAATATTTTCTCTTCTGATTTTCGGAGATTTACATATTTACTATCTTTTATTCTTGCAAAGTGTTCATAGGTAAATGTAGTAGAGATGTACATGTCATTGATTGCATGTACTCTTGATATGACTATGAATGTTAAGCCTTGGCACTCAATGTCTCCAATGTCAATTGTTACTTTAGAGAGTGTCATTCCCTGTGCTTTGTGTATAGTTAGTGCCCATGCCATTTTTATAGCCATCTACTGATGATTACCTCGTGTGATAGGAGCAACTGGCACATGTGTATGATTCTTTGCATCCCATAGGGGCCCAGAGTAATTGTTGAATGCAACAACTGCATATATGGGTAATATGGGTGGCTTTGAATCTGAGTTGTAGATGATGTCTACAATTTCTCCAATAGCTCTATTAACCAATCCTATTTTCACCCATAGATTGGATGTTAGCATAATTTTTTGTTTCTTACATAGAAGCACAACTAGCTCAAGTTGAGTGTCATTGTGTTTACCTATATTTGTTTGTCTTCTTTGTTCGGCTCTGCATAAAGCAATTAGCATGTTAAGTGATTTCAACATGTGTTTATTATGCATTATTGCTAATACATTTGTTAAATACAAATGTGTAGAGTTTTTAAAAATTTCCTATTCTTCCAGAGATATGGCTAATGTTGTTCTGGACATGAGAATATTCTAATCTTCTTATGTTGGGTTTGCATCTCTGATGTTAGTTAACAAGTTCTTGAATTGTATTTGATTTGTTGTGCATCCCTAGTGGCAAAAATTTATTTCTAATGTAACAATTGTATCAAATGTGTTCCATAATATGTGTTCAAAAAATCTATCAGCATACATTGGAATGTCATTAATAGGTGGGAGTTATCCCAAGTCTCTAATGAGTATAATTGAGTAGCCACCAAAGTCTTTGTTATTTTTTTGAGAAAATGCTTCACGTAATCAATTGTTTATCTTACCAAGCATGTTTGGCTCTATAAATCTCATTTCATCAATGAGCACATATTGATTGTGTTTCATTTCTTCTTGGAAAGTTGTTAACATTTGTCCCTCCATCACTTTCATTTCTTGGATAGGGATATGAAGTTTTGAATGTATTGTTGATACATTTATGTTAAATATTGTTATGCTAGTCAGAGCAAGAAGAAGTAGGTGAGACTTGATATTTCATGGAAGCTTATCCAAGGTGTGCTTGATTATGCTTATCAAGTAGGTTTTCCCTATCCTTGTTGTTCTTTGTACAATCATTCAAAGCAGTGTACCCTTTGGTTCTTTTTGAGCATGTTGGTGAATTATGTTGAAGGCTATCTACTGAGTTCTTAATAACTCATATGATTTTGGTTTGTTGTTGTAGTCAATGTTACATCTTTTATAATTTCACATTATCAATCTATGAATTGTTGTGTAGTTATGTGCATGTTGAGTGGGATATCTAAATGATTTCAGTTGTTTATGTTGTTGAAGTCACAAATTCCAAGCATGTTGATGTCATCTAGCTCGATATTTCCAAATGGGTGTGTATGAGATATGCTTTCCCACTCATGAATTTCCATTTCATGTTCTAGATGTTCTTCATTATCACTTTGTTCATTGCTTATTTCAATATTGTTATTTTCTTTTGTAGGTATTTTCCTAGTATGCCATAGATTGTAAGAATCTT
Organism: Torreya grandis; assembly: GCA_037957365.1. Lineage (NCBI taxonomy): Eukaryota > Viridiplantae > Streptophyta > Pinopsida > Cupressales > Taxaceae > Torreya > Torreya grandis. The sequence continues at coordinate 1,191,503 of JARHVA010004236.1, read as the reverse complement.
TCATTTCTTCCCAATGCCTACTAATGTCTACCTTATTCAATCCAATGTTTGCTGCAATGTTTTGGAATGGTTTGTAAAGTAAGAGCTCTGTCCAATAAAAATATTCATATAATGGTGATTCAACAACCTATTTGGGGAAGAAACGAGGGAATATATGAATAATTGATTGGTTTGGTTTCTTTTTCCATTGATTATTTTTCCTCTTATTATTGTAAGACCATGTGTGGGCAGCCTCAATGAGTGACAATTCGTCAAGGAAAGAAGGGAATTTTAGATACGCATAGATGAAAGATGGTATATTATTGTTGGTAAATTCACTTTAAATAACTCATCTGAATATTTGTTTGCCAATAGATAAGTAGTGAAGGTTCAATTGAAAACTATTAAATGTAACTTTTGCAACATGTGGCATGTTTCTTGCGCACCTATGTCTCGATCAACAATAGTTTCTGAAAGAAACTTGCTATATGCAGTCATGACTGTGCTCTCAGTTCTAATTGTAGATGATATCCTTGTTAGAATGTGATGGTAGATTTCTAATTTGCTTTCATCTTTTCTTACATATTTTTCTATATATTTGAGCACAACATGTCAACAAATCACAGGTTGGTAATCTATATTTGCACGGCATATTGAAATCATGCTTGTATAATAGATATTGACTCTTTCATCATTTCTTACTAGAAGGTAAGTATTTCAGCCTTGACTATCAATGGGCATGTTTTAATTTGCTTCTAATGGCCATGGGACATTGTATTTGCACTGTAAAGTCATTCCTTTTTTGTGTAAGCATGTAGACTCACTACACTTTGTATGAGATTGGACTCAGTTTTGAAGTTCCTCATAATCTTTTTGAGGATCACTATGTAATATTGTATCAGTGTTGAGTGAGCATGGGTCATCAAGATCAGAGCAACGTATTCTTTGGTGGAGCCTCTCATTGTTACATGGGTACCATGTTGTTACATATTGATTAAAATATTTCCTTGTAAAATCAACCTCAGCTGCATTTTTCCAATTTAGTGCATCCATGTTCGGTGCATTTTATAACCATATGAATCCATGGATGTGTGCAGATCCTCTATGTTTCCATTCATATCTGAGTATAAAAAATACATTAAATAATTTTAACCTAATGTAGGTTTTATATATAAATATAAAATGTAAGAAAAACATGATTTCAGTAGGAATACTTGTACCAATAATCTTTGTTGTGAAGATGTTTATCAAGAATTTCATCACAGAAGATTGCAAACCTTTTTTCCATGTATGAAGATGTAAGATGGGGATTCATAATTAGGCTCTAATTTATTTATTACCCAGTGTTCTATAGGGTAGAATTTGAGGCTTTTGGCATGATTCTATGCAGGTCTGGCCATTTAGTGTTTATTGCACTCAAGGTGAAGAATAGTGTTGGTGATCCTAGTTGTGTGATCATATCTTTTAATTAACTTTTGCATTTTGACCAGAATGCATGTGTACCTCTAAGTGTTGACCCAAAACATATTAATTGATCTACAATACTTGCATTAGGTAATTGTGCTAAATATGCATGCAAGTCTGAAATTATGAGTGGTAATCTATCTTCTATGTTTCTCTTTTCAAATATTGCTGATATTGGTTGGCTTTGATGGTGCATAATTAGGTTTAACAAAAAATAATGAAAGTGTGGATGACTTCCAAATTAGTTATATTGATATCTCAGCAGGTGTAAAGCATATTCATGTAGCTAACTCTTTTTAATACAAGGTTGTTGGAACATGCAAACCCCTGTTGGGAAAAGAGTTGAAAATGCCATAGAAAATAGCCCCTTGATGTTGTATTCATTGATAGGTGAATTTATGACATTTGGCCAATTAATTAATGGTGGGTTTCTATTAGATATATCATTCACATAGTCTCTTATGTGGTCAACCTCGCTTTGTGCATTTGGAAGAGAATCTATAAATGATGTTGTTTATTGGTGTTGTAGATTTGTAGGGGTTTCTATGTCATCTTCGAATTTGTCATTGGTATTTGGCATATCTTGAATCTCCATTGTGATGTATTGAAGGAGTGATGAGATATCAGTAGGCCTTGATGGCAGAGCATCTAGTGCTTTATAATCAACTTAAACATCTGCATGGTAGGGGTCATTTTCAATTTTATAGAGTAGAGATTTGCTAACATGTGATTTTCTTACAAATCAATTGTATGGTTTATTCTCTGACATAATTCTTCTTAATACTAAGATATCAAGGTCTGCAGGTTATCATGGTAAATACTTGACGATAGAAGATATATCTTGTGGGAAATAAATAGTATGCCCACTATATTTGTATTGTCCACCCCATGCATGAGTTACCCATAGTATTGGATTAACTCTTGCAATTAGAATTTCTTCAACTTGAGTGAAATCAGCTAAGACTTTAAATTGTATTCTTGGATCCATAATATTCACTATACAAAAGAAATTAATATTGGTTTCACCAATGCCTCAAAAACAGGTAAGGCTACCATGATAATTCCTTGTTTGAATTCTTGGATATGATTCTTTGCAAATGGAGCATGAATGTATTACACAAAGACTATCTATTCTTTCATAGAATTTATTTTGAGGTTGTCTAATAGCTTCATCTATAATTGGTGGATAAATATGTGTTTTCTTTGTATGGTATTGAAGCCATCGATGTGCATTTATTTCATCCTTGTGTATCAAATAATTTAAATGGGCCTTTTTATTTGAATGTTCACTTCCCATTAGTATCTATAGTGGTCATAATATAAATATTAATGGCTAAATTGTTAAAAGAGATATGTATAGTTAAATTTATACCAGTTGAAAATAGTATACTATTTAAATATTTTTCTTTCAAGTAATATTTTGTACAGTCTACTTCATTATTTGATTTAGTTAAAATTATTTGGATTTAGACAATGCCTTTGCTTAATATCAAAATCAACATTCAAATATGTATGTTCTTTGATCACTTTGTTTTCTTGTCCAATTGGTCATTGGGTTGTTCCAAGAGTCATATTTGTCAACCAAAAATGTTTTGAATCATCCTTACATATATATCAATACAACATCAACCATGGATTAAGTTTTCAATTATTTAATTTGTTTCAAAATGCATAAAAGATAAAAGTATAGTGAACAAATTACGATATGGTGAATAAAATGTTTGAAACTTAATAATACCAACAAAATGTTTTTAAAATTTATTTTATTTGTGTTACATACATGCAACTAAACACAAACTACAATTGATTATATCAGGTGTAGAGTTAACATCTATTAATTTGCATCAAATGCATTGAATAAAGATGTATCTTCTAGAGTAGAATCATCTTTAATTGCATTCAATATGGTACAATTCAATTGTTATTTATCATTATAAATTTCTAATTTTGCTGAAATTGTGAAATAGTACTTACAAAATAACACTTTCCTATTAATTTCCCAAAGTTTTTCAGGTGATGCTGATATCTCTTACAATTTTTGTGTTGTAATACCCATTACTACAATAACAACATCATCAAATATCATGGACCATATTATTCCTATAGGATCTTCCAGTATGAAATTCATTGCATACTTATATTCACAATTTTGAACATTAATGTGGCATTTTAGACAATGCCACATTGCATTATTATTTTGAATCATTTTTTTTTTTGCACTATTTATTATTGATTAAAACATTGCATGTAGGATAACATAAAAAATTCATTTTAATGTGTATTATTATGGCATGTAATGTAAATATATTTGATTTCCTGACAACTCTTGATTTACAAATCTCTTCAATTATTTTATGTTGAATTGGTCTTACACTAACTGATGCCCCCTTTATAGTTTTATTGATTTCTTCAAACCATGCCCTAACCCCATTACCTCAGGGATGTTTGGATTGATGAAAATCTATGTATCTGAACTAGTCCCTATTGTTTTCCCATTATATGATATAATTTCCCTTTCCAAATGGTAATAAATGGAGCCATCTATAGTATAAAAGTGCAAATATCTACTATTAATTTCCCCTATTCGACACAAAATCCACCCCAAAGGGTCACCTAAATGTTGCATTTGGAGCTATCTTTTAATATTAGTGTTCTTTTAACAACTGTGGTTCCATCTAGCCTTTCAAAATGAGATGCATTAGTAATGGATATAGTGATACCAATAATGTCAATCTTTATGTCTGAAGTTACATCTTTAATATCATTAATTTGTTTGAACTCAAACTGGAATAATGGGATTATAGAATATTCTTCAAAATAATGTTTAACAGAAGATGTCAAGCTGAGAATGACTTCCCATGATCTTTTTGATTTGTTGTATTTTTTTGGCATATTTTAATGTGTCATTTAAAATTGCATATATTTTCCCAGCTTGAATCTAGTGAAGTAAAGATTTTATACCTAACCAAAAGAAGTTATAATAATGTCATCTCCCTCACTATCAACAATGTTGAAGCTAAAAACCTACCTTGAACCATTGTTGTTTGTGTAATTATGCAATATCCCCTTTTTAAGTAATCTACCCTCAATAATCTAATTGTTTTTGTATGGATTTAAATTTTTTATTGTAGTTCGAAGCATCACCTACATACATTCTCCTCTAGATGTTGAAGTTGATGGCTCATTGATTTTGACTTATTTTCCATGAATATCCATTATTTGAGATTGAAAATTGCTGGGTAGATGAAAATGTTTGATTCATTTATAGTTTGTATGGGTGGTACCCTATAAAATAAATTTGAGATGTGGTACTGATTAAATCAAAAATGTTTTGCTTTCTACATATAATATTTTATAAATACAAGACATAAAGTTTATTAAATATGAATCTCAAACCATTTATACAATAGTCAATTATTTAAAAAAAATTAAGCTTGATTAAAATAAATTAGGAATTGCCTCTATGCTGTCTCTTTAATAAAACCATGTAAGATATTGGACACAGATAAATAAGTAAAAATCACACATTATATTCAAGCAACAAAAGAGATAATCTTTTTTTCTTATTATTTACATGTAAGCTCAAAGATCAAATTGATTTGAATTGTTTTATATTTCGAATCTTTTTTTCCCTATTTGGACATTGTGATTTGGGTTTAGGATTGGTAACATGGATTCTATTTTGAGATAATATATGCTTGGGTTCATATCTTAAAGTATCTTCAACTGTATTATATATTAAGCCAAATCCTCTAGAATATATTTTTTTATTTTTAAACCTTGTAATGAAAACTATTTGAAGATCAATAATTAAGAAACATTTTATTATGTCCTATTTTATAATGGCCATAGGTGGCTTCTGCATTCTATGATGCACAATATGAATGAAAAATTGTTTTCTATGAAAATTATCTTCTTGTTGTAGTTGTTTGATGATCAAAGATAATGTTGGAGTCTCCTTTGGTACAATAACATTTTTTTGACTTTTAGTTGCTATGTTAGTCAAATATATCTAATTAAAAAATAGATAATATCACATAAGAATATGGATACTATTAACATTAAATGTTAAGCATGAACATAAATGGAATAAAAATAAATAAGTTATTAATGATAAATAAAATTCATATAAATAATTATTTAAAAAACAAATCAATGTTGGTATTGTATATATTAGATTAATCTCTCGTTAACTTGCTTTAAAAATATTTTGTGTACACAGTCTAACATCCAACTAGGGACGTGATGAGTTAGCATCATAGGATTTTAAATCCATCCATAGAGCTCATATCCTGGTACCAAATAAAACACTTGCAAGTTTAGATTTTGAGGTAGCTAAATGCCCAAAGAAATTGCTCAATGATTTTTATATATTTAAAAGATTATAAAACTAGGAAAAAAACTTTTTTTAATATAAAAATAATATTTGTTTCAAGTAATGGAAAGAGAATTTCATATTTTAATAGATCATTTTTTGATCTTTAAAAAAATGCATTTTGATATATTAATAAAAAATAAACACATTGAAATAAAAATTTGATAAAAACATATATCTAATTAAATAATTTTTGAAATAATATACAGTTTAGTACATTTAGGAAAAAATGAAAATTGAAAACTAATTTTTTTACAATTTAGTAGACACTTCTCTTATATTTTTAAAAGAAATTGAAGTTAATAGATAAATATATAAGCATTCGTAAATAGGCATTATGAAAAATATTAGAACCCCTTCCCCTACATAGTTTGGTAAGTGAATAAATAAATTCTAAAAAGGTGAGCAAATGATTTTAACAATAGGGGATTTGGTGAGATTTAAAAATACAATAGTTCATGATATAAATATAAGATGTGTATAATATTTTAACAATATTATAAATATTAAATAATTTAATTATATTATAATGTTTTATATTTTTTTACAACATTATTATATTTTATAAGTATATATCTTTTTTATTTAAATATTAATATATTATCTAATATATACAATAAATATATTATACTATATAATATTTTAATTATCTATTTATATTTATCTTATATATAAAATAAATATATTATAATATATAAAATTTATATGTACTATATAAATTTGTAAATCCCTTTACACTAAGCAAATAACTTAAATGAACAATCGCTAAAAATTCAAATATCAACTCTTACCATTAGGAAACACCTAATCGAATATGGAACGAACCTAAACATAATTTATTATATTATTTTATATTGAAGCTAATCATAACAAAGTAATCTATATTGAAGCTAAACATAACAAAGTAATCCACAATGGTGAAATTATTATCTAATGAATGCCCTGTTTCTTAAGGGATAATCGTTAACCCCCTCGTTCGTCCCACTCGACCCATCTTTCTTATAATCCAATAGCTACCGCTCCCTAAGGCTTAAGTGATCGATGGCCAAGAATGATGCAAAGGGAATCACATGATACTTGTGTTAATTTCATGGGTTCATTCCATTAACACACAAATATCCTACCCAAAAACAATGAAATAAAAATATTTACAAATGAAAATGTTTTTTAAAATAAACTATTATTATTATTATTGTTATTGTTATTGTTATTGTTATTGTTATTGTTATTGTTATTGTTATTGTTATTGTTATTGTTTAAATGTATTAATTAAAATACAATTAAACAAATAAAAAATAAAAATCTAAACATTTAATAGGGGAAAGACACTATGACCATGTGGAGGACATATAATATTTTTATTATTTAAATTTTTGGGGCGATCCTTTATTAAAATGTGCTTTTCTTCTAACTTATAAAATTAATAATTAAATTATTTAAGATTTGGTCCAAAAATGTAGTTAAAATAGATAAAAGGATAAAGTTGGACTACGTGGAGATGATACTTTGGAAGCTTCTTGCACATTCTTGAGATTAATTATTCACTGATATCGCATTCCCCTCCTATTGGCGAGAGTAACATCCACAAATCGATCAAGAAGGTCCGTCGGATACCACCATAATCAATGGTGGAAATGTAAATGCATTTGAAGCAACTAGCAATGGTTAAATAAAAACCCTAAACTGCATACTCTAGTAAATTTCCACCTCATTTTTTTCCTCCTCTGTAATGAACAACATAGAGAAAGCCTTTAAAGTATAAACACAAATTTGTACTCTGTTGAAAGCATCGAGTAGATTTCTGAGTCTGTTGAAATCCTTGACTGAAATGGAATGCACTCCATTTCAGTTGAAATAGGGGAGATAAAAAGAATGGTGATGGTGTTTCCTTGGGCTGAGTTTAAAGAAAATAAAAGAACATAACTTGATATGGCAATGTTAATGTTGTTGGGTGAAAAATCTGCTTTTAAGAGTTTTAATCCTTGGATGTGATGATAACAAAAATTAACTCCATGCTATATAGTGCAAACATTTTTATCATTTAAGGTAAAATTATTTCTAATATTTTATTTGTAAATGAGTTTTTTTTTTCTATTTAGGTTTTATGTATCAAGGGCTATTTTTCTTCAACACCTCTTAGAGGATGGTACCAAGTATTGCAGAAGATAATTACAATCAGATATATTTCTTATTTTTCTAAAAAATGTTTAAAAAAATTAACAACACACACATGTAAGGGATTTTTGAGGTTTGCAACAAGAATACCATGCCTTATAGGGAGGGTAAAAACACTCAATAAATTCCTTTTTTTTTTAAAAAATGCATAATTTAATACTACTAAAATTAAATTACAATGTTATAATATTGAAAAAAATGTTATGCTTCTAACTATTTACATTAACATGTTATGTGTTATTAATATTATTACTAAACATTTCAGGCCTCAATCACATGGCATAGTGGGAAAGTGTACTTTATATGCTGATTAAAAAATTCCAACTGGCTATAAACTGTTACAGGGTTTAAAATGAACTTACCTTAGCATTTATTAATGTTAATATATAATTTAATTTAACACTATTTTTTTTAGTATTTATTTTATTAAATAAATATATGTATTTTTTTTTTTGTGGTCATACAGGTGTGTACGAAATTGACACTGAGAATTGTGAATAGAGCCATAATGGGGTAGCTGGTGAATCTGTATAGAGATACAAAAATGGGGAAAATATAAATGGGGAGAAGGTTTCCTATCTATGGTGGTTGAAAGACCCTTCACACATATGGTATACTCTCCTTCAAGTTTAAAGCATTTACTAAAACTGTTATAGACAATGATGATGGACTGTTAGCCACTGGGTAATATTTGAGATTTTGTTTTGGAACATTTTTAATTATTAATCTATTTTTTTATGTTTAATTTTGGTATACTATGCCTCAGTACATATTTTTTGGAATATATTTTCAAATGTTATTATCCATCACCTTGATCTTATTTCCTAAATTGAAAATATATGTAAATCTCTCATACATGTAGAGGAAGAGATATACCTCATTACAAGACAGGTCCTTGGAGGGTTTTGATGTTTAAAACAAGATTTATTGGTAAGCAAGAGTTGATTATTGTTTTCTCTTCTACATATTTCAAATTAAAAAATAGATCATTTAATCTCACTATAATTATGCAACAATATTACATTACAATCTTGTCTAAAACAAAAGAATAACAAATAAATTTAAAATACCTAAAGCTGGTTAAGGCGAATCAATATCTTATAGATGATTAATGGGAATCAATGTTTTGGTCTCAGGTGATGGGCACATCCAAAACATGTCTCATATTTACCAAAAAAATATTGGGAATCAGGGTAATGGCAGCTGTTGGAGATAATCGACACATTACATAGGACAATTGGCACAGTCTTATCTAGCCACATGCATCCATTCCTCCATGCTATGCACCTGCGTACTAGGGAGCTAACTATATATTACATATCAGTAGTTCATTAGTTTGAAACAACATATTATGTTTCTTGTCTCATGTGAGATGAATCTTGGGGCTTCGCCCCTATGTAATAAGCCTTTGGCTTAATTAATAATTATCATAGTATTACGTATTACATTTCCAACATTTATTTTATAATAATTAATTATATTATAAGTTATTGATAATTATTATATTAATGTATAATATATTTACTTTATATTTGTATAACATATTTATCTTATATTTAAATATTGAATATCAATTTTTTTGTCAAACAAAATATATAAATTAAAATAATGTTAAACATTCAAATAAATTATTTTAACATTTCTAAATGGCACTAGGTGATAGTATGAGCCTCCAAATTTAAGGGTTACCATTATCGACACTTCTCCCCAAATTACCTAAAACTTATTGTTGATATTTTTGACAAAAGACATGGGTCAAAAATCTACTTTATCCTTATTAGGTTAATTTATAAAGAAACAACAAATGTATATTCAAATTTGGTACATAATACGCATCTTTGATCATGAAATCCATTGGCATTTAACATTGCCACTACCAATGCTTGAAGGTTATGGTTCAATGGTACTTTAGAAAGGTAAAATGTATACTATCTTATTGGATCACAAGGTCAAGTCACATCAAGTTGTTCTCTAATAAATTTGGTATCTAAAGCACATGCAAAAATATACCTAACTATCGAGACCTGCATCTATGTCCCAAGGTAAAGGCCAACTAACCTTCATTTAATCAATCAATAAAATATTAGCACTACTAATAATAAAAAGAGTATAACTATTTACCAAATGAACACTCTCATCATCTACTTTAACAAAAAATCTAAAATAAACTATCATCCTTGACCATGCAATGACCACATATTAGATCCATGATAAGCTTGCTCTTGGAAACTAATGTGTCAAAAATGACTATTTCTATGCCAAAAGAAAATTACTCTTAAAGACTTAATTTTGTCACTTGTTATGATTTAATCCTCCTTAATTACTTAGTTCTTCTTAACCTTAAAATTATTTTTATATAGTCTAATAATCACTCTTATCTTCATCTTAATCATTATTTCTCCTTTGTTGCAACTATTTTTCTTCTCTCCCTTAATGCATTTATCTTTTACCTTGAATTAATAGAGTCCACATTGATGAACTTTTCCTTTTCATCAATCAAATGGAAGCATATACTATCTTGTTGCCTCGAATTAATGGATCCCATCTTGATAAAATTTTCCTTTTCCTCATTCAAATGGTGGCATATACTTGCAAAATATATGTTCTTTCCCACCTCCCTCATTACAACACTATGAGGATAATATTTAAAAATAAAAAAATCATATAGATGATTTAGCTTGTTAGGATAATCTCAGTGGTATGTAAAGAATTATTTAAAAGATGAAGACAAGAAATATAAAAAATACCCATTATAAATATAAAATAGGGATTAGTAGCAGTTAATGCTTTTGAAGGATTTTAATGAGAGTTTGTGCTAGTTTATATTATTATAATTTTCATACTTATATTTACTCTTGAGTTTCAAATTCATCATATAATGTGAAATGAAAATTTTACGACATTTGAATATTATGTACCATTTTTTGTAAATAATAAATTATAAAATGTGAAGAAGATGCATAGCATATATTAGAATAACTAGGTAAGTTTGATTCATTTTTATTTATTTAATACATGTTATATTTTTTCTTTTATTTCTAATGTGCATTTTAAGAGTATTAGTTTTTAGTTTTTCTATTAACAACCAATCAAAGTGCAACAATCTTTGAGTTTCCAAATACTTCTTGATTATACTTTAGTGGAGTAATATATTTTTTGTGTTGCTACAAAGCGGTTCTATTTATAAGTGCTCAACCAACTCCTCTTTTTAAACGTGCTAACCTTGAGTTGTTCTTAAGTCTAAGATCTTGTCTATCCTAATTGACATCGAAATAAACAAAAGAGTGTGCATTATTAAGAAATTGTTTTCATATTAATAATGGGAATATATGTATGTGTGTGTGTGTGTGTGTGTGTGTGTGTGTGTGTGTGTGTGAGAGAGAGAGAGAGAGAGAGAGAGATTTCAAAGGACTAGAGTTTTCTTAAATTTGAAATATTTATATTATTTATGTAATTACAAATATTTATTTATATTTATATGTCAATTTGTTCATGTGCACATGGAGTAGTGGTTATTCATAGTCTTTAGTTTACAATAAATTGTACTCATTTGTTTATTTCAATTCGTTATTGTTTGTATAACAATTCAATAATATTTTTATACATGAAAAGCAACATTTTCTCTCTAAAAGAAATGTTTATATATATTTTAAGCATGAATGTATAATATCAAGAAATAAAATACATATCAGAATACAATGTCTATCTACTTTTTATATTGTATAAAATTAAAATTTTCAATGATTTATATGATTTCAATTAGTCTCATCAAATTATATAACAAATTCCATTCCATACAAATGAATATAAATTTACTAATCATGAAATATAATTTAAAATCAATATAATTCTTACAAATCACAAAATGAACAACTTATAATATTATTATTATTTATTTATATCATCTCCTCTCGGTTTCTGGAAAGATTTACAAAACAAATTCATTCTCTTTCCAAGGAAACCAATTGTCCCGTAACTTCCGTCACTTATCGAAAAGTGATTCATTATAAATGTTTTCTTTCCACAAATCATAATAAGGATCTGATCCAAATTATAAATATTTATACACAGATCATTCATTATCTTTCCGGAGGAAACAAATTGTTGTAGCTTCCGTCACCCATCGAAAAGTGACCATTATAAATGTTCTCTCCTCATATATGTAAGCTCACTTGACTTTAAAAAATGCAAAGAAAATAATAGTTGAGATTCGATTCTTCGTATGAGTTGAGATTTTATTTGCTAATGAACAATCCATTTGAAGTAAAGTAAGAGGCACATAATCATTTTATATTTATGTAAATTTTCATATATTTTAGTTTTGTAATTAAATGTTAAAAATTTATCAGTAACGGCTCTCGAATATATATGTGATAATTTTAGGTTGAATGATAGTTAACAAAATTATTATAATATTATTGCTATTAATCCAATTAATTTGAAATTTGAAATACAATTTATACATTATTATATATACAATCTCACTAAATTTGATAATCCAATTATTATCTAAGCTTTACTTCAATGTAAAGAATCGTTTGTAGACTAGACAAATGACATTTTCAAGCTGAATGATAATTATCAAAACTATCATAATATTACTGATATTTATCCAATTGAGATGAAATTTGAAACACATAATTTAGACTATATTTTATATTACCGTTCCAAATTTGGTAACCCAATTATTACCACAACTTTTTTGTAAGGTAAAGAACCATCTGTAGACTAAGAAAATGACATGGGCTGATAGAAATGGATAGTAAACTAGCACTGTAAATCTAAATTAACATAAATTTTGTATATATGTTATGCATGTTAGATTATATAACCCCACCAAATTTCATCAATCATTTATTAATACACAAAAAGAAAAAATATTCCAAATGTTGTGAAATAATCAGGTGGTACATCTTCACGGTGACACCAAATGATCTAAAATTTTGTGCAAATGTTTTAAGTGTTAGGTTATATACTATCACCATGTTTCATCATCAAATTATTATCACAATAGTACCACAAGTAAGGAAACCTCTTGCCAAGTGTCAAAGGCATAGCTTGAAATAAATAGTCGGTACTTTTTTACAGTAATTCTAAATGGTCTGAAACTTTATAAAGATGTCTTAAATGTCAGGGGATATGACCTCACCAAATTTAGTCATATAAGTCTTACCTTAGTTGAATAAATATTTTTGACAAGTGTGTATGAATTAATAGTCCATGTAGATGAATAAAATAGATGAAATATCTCCACACTTTTTTCATGGAAAAGGAATAATTTTGAAACATCATTCAAATAGGTTAGAAAACTCACACAAACAAAGACAAAAACCAAAAACCTAAAAAAACACATTGAACTCAATTTTTGGTTGGTGCAAGATTGCATGAACCATTGGATGTTTATACAACAAACACTCGAGATTTATAAAATTTGAGATCCTATTCACATAGATGGAATAAGTGGAAAACCCACTCTTTTCACCATGAAGTGTAGTGACCATGGCATTCCCTTCTAACACACCAAGTACTTTAGTTGATTTCTACACATTTTCTTTCATTTACAGCTCCTTGTTGGTTTTAATTCAGTTCTCCTCTTCTTACCTTTGCTATTCTTTTTCACTTCTCCACTCTTTTTTCCCTCTTTTTTCTTATCTCTCCTCATTCCTCTTTTTTTGGGGTTAGACCCACCATAGTCCATTATCCTCCACCAAAGACTCATATTTTACACTCTCCATCTTCTTGTGGGTTGAAACCCACCTTCATTTGATCACATCCACCAAGATTCTTGTTCTTGCATCATAATATCTATTGTGAGCTTAAATCCATCATTGACTAACCACCACCTCCTTAAGCCTTCTTGGATTTGGCTACTCAATATCCAACCTATTATTAGATCACTCTTCTCTAATTGTAGCTCTTCTCTCATGGCTACTATCTCCCATCTCTTTCTCAAAATATTAACAATAGAATCGACATATATTTGGGAATCCAAATAATAACCCATAACCTCTAGCACTACCTCAAATATAGTATTCACTTCTTCATCTCTTGCCATCTCCATTGATATTTCAAGCAACCTCTCCATCTCTATTGTAAAATCATCATCTTCTCTAAATGTTTATACTAATATGAAAATAAGCTGCTCCTCCTCGCTTTCATTCTTGAGTTCATATTTTAGCACTTCTAACTTCAAATCTTCACCTTGGAAGGCCTTTTTGAATACTTCCTCTCTTTCCATTTCTACACCTACTCATTGGTTATAATCACAAATCAATTTATAAACATGCAACCTAATAGTCTCCATCGATGCTTCCTCTATCTTCACACTATAAGATTTCTTCTCCTCAAGCATTGGCTTCTCAAAGCCTATATCATTTTGTCTATTCCACATAATAATGGTCAACTACCCTTTTGAAAACTCCTCTTCACTTATCATCCTCTTTATATTAGTACTAATATTATTACTATATTCTTCTTTCACCACCTCCATTTCATGTGCAAATAACCTTGCACTCTCCTTATCCATATGATGACAATGGATAATTTGACTCATATGAGTCTCTCCCCTAATATAAATGTGGTTTGCTTCCACATATGTAACACCAATTTCATCTTTTAGTCCTCTTTGTAGAATCATGTCCACCATCTCCATATCCATAGATCATTTATTTTAATTGCACAGTGAACAAAAATATTAAATGAATCAAGAGTTCCCATAATCACATCTCTTATCTCTTCTTCACATTGCAAGGACATGTTATCCAAATCTTCTAGCTCTAGTGATTTTCTTACTTTGTGTGTCATATCTCCCTTCAAACAACAAGGTTTTATTTTATAACTTACAATAGACTCAAAATAAATCCTCTCAAACTCCATCTCAACTTGTAGGACTTATCTCACACCTACAACAAACTTATGAAAGATTCTATTTTAAAACTTACAACACACTCAACAAAATTATTGTTCATAGTGTGTAATAAACTCATATAGGAGTTTCACACACAACAATCTACAAGGAAAACACTTTACTTTGATACCACTTGATGCACACATAAGAGAGTGGAACCAATAAATTTATAAATTAATATCTATGTTACTATGGCTATAAATTTACTCATGGTCTCACTTTCAACACTTACTCAAACTTGACACACTTAACAGATTTTTATTTCATTAATCATACAAACATTATAGAGGAATACATCCACACTCTCAAAAACCATCAAACCCTCAAACATACACATAAAAGATTATTTAAATACTTAAAATATTTATAAACTCTCTTACAATTCTTCCTGGACTGATACAACTCTTTGTTATGTTCTTCAAATGTTTTTCTTCTTTTTAGGTCATCTTTCTCTCCTAAAGACTTCATTTTATCCTTCAATATTGTATTATTATTCTTAACATACCAAGCTTCATGGGGTGTCTCTTAAACTACCCTAAACTCCAAATAATATATATTAATTTGAAATATTTTATTTTTATTCATTAAATACTAAACTATCAATAATGGCTCCAGGTACATAGGTGGCAATTTCAGGCTAAATGAAAGTTACCAAAAATATCATAACTTCACCATTGTTAATTTGATTGATATAAAAATTTGAAAAATAGATTATAAACTATTGTTCTTACCATCTCACCAAATTTTTTAATCCAATTCTTAACACAAATTTTTCAAAAAGTAAATAACCTTCTACAAACTATACAGATGACATTTTAGGCTAAATAATAGTTTAAAAACTATCATAACTTTATCAATATTTATCCAATTGAGATGAAATTTAAAACATGTCATTTAAGTTATATTTTATATCATGGATCTAAATTTGGTAACCCAATTATTATCACAAATTATTTTTCAAGGTAATGAAACATCTATGGACTAGGTAGATGATATAGTCTAACAAAAATAGATGGTACATTACTAATGAAACTTTAAATTCCATGAAATTGGATAAATATATTTTACGTGTTAGGTAATATAGCTCCATAAAATTTCATAAACCAATTAATACTTCACAGGGAAAAAAATCCTTTCATGTTTTTTGGCAAAATCAGGGAGTACACCTTTGTAGTGACCCCAAATGATCTAAAATTTTGTGAAAATTTTTTTAATTTTAGGTTATATGATCTCACCAAGTTGATCTTCAAATTATTACTTTAATAAAATAAAACTCTTACCAAGTGTCGCAAACATAGCCTAAAAAAATAGTCGATACGTTTCTAAGGTAACTCTAAATTGTCTAAAACTTGGTACAAATATTTTATGTTTTAGGTTATATGATCTCACCAAATTTCATAATATAATTCTTATCATAGTTGAATAACCATTTTTGACAAGTGTCTATGACTTAACAGTCCATGCAGACTGACAGAACAGATGGAAGATCTCTACACTTTTACCATGGTAAAGGAGTACTTTTGAAAAATCATTCAAATAGGTTAATAAGCTCACACAAATAAATCCACAAACCTAAAACCTCAAAAAATAAATGCACTTTATTTTTGGTCGATGCAAGATTGCACAAAGCCTTGGATGTTCGTACATCATTCCCTTATGATGGTCAAATAGACATCAACTTTTAATTTGAATATAAAAGTGAACAACTCACTCCATTATACTCCACCCCACCATTGTCATTATATAATTCCCATTGATGTAATAATATGACACAAAATGAAGAATATCTACATGAAAATATAAATGAGGATCATATGGTAGATCTTAAATAGATTCCAATGGACCTAACACATCTCTGAATGAACTCATTGTACCCAAATGAAGGCTATAATTATTTGTGACTCATAGAATTTAGTAAATATACGTTCTACATTCTAACATCATTCTAAAATATAATTTGGAGGGTCAAAATAATCTGGAATTAACAAGTCATCTTTCTATATAAAAATAAGATATGATAACATATATCATAATGAGAGTTTTTAGTAATTCAAGAAACTCTTACCATCAAATGATCTCTTTATCAATCTTAAATAATCTAAGCAACTCAAATAACTCATCAATAATTTTTACATATCAAATAACTCAATTGTTTCCCATAATATGATGAAATCTTCTATCAATACTTAAAAATTTGAAATCAAACATTCCAAACTTTATAATAAAAAAATAGGAACTACCTTCAAAAATATCAATCAATGCCCATCTCAATGTGAAATATAAATAATATACACTAAAATAAATAGAGATAGTCTAATCCAAAAAAATATCTTAATTTAAAATATAAATAATATACACTAAAACAAATAAAAGTAATCTCATCTCCAAAGAAAAAATATAAACATATAAAGAATATTTAAAAATATAAATGATAATCAATTTTTTAGATTATTTCATCTCCTCAAAATAATATTTGGAAAGATATAAACATATAATATGAATAATTTATAAAAATATAAATGATAATCAATTTTGGAAGCTTCCTATAAACAATAATAATAAAAAATACATCATTCCAAATAATTAAATTTGGGTACAGGCTCCGAAAAAAGTATCCTCTGAAATTAAGTGGCTAACCCATAAAGTATCCTATAAACAATATTGAAAAAAAATCATCGTCTCAAATGTGGATGTGATTATGAATAGTTAGGCAAATCTATCATTGAATAATATATAAAATAGGTATATGCTCCTAAATCACGAACATAGTCTGAAATTAAAAAAATGAAAATATAATCTATAATATATGCTGCAGGAACCTATGCCATGCCTTACACTCTTAGAATCATAATGCAAGATTCCATAGAAATAGTCTCCCATTGGCCCACATTCGAGCCTACAATTTTAAAAGCATAAAAATTTATCATAATCATACTCTCAAAATTATTATATAAATATAAATAAACTCAATTCTATATAATTAAGATGAAATCATATAGTAAACACCCTCCAACAATACTTAAATCAACTCTCAAAGGAAAAGATGAAAGCAACATAATTAAGAAAGGTAAAGATACCCTGTAGGACTATGACCTCTATAATTTTTAAAATCAATCATCATATTATTGAATGCTTTTAACACGTCAAAATAAATTTTCCCATTATAAATAGTATTGATTCAATCATTTTTTTAAATTTTATACAAGTATTAAAAAATTCATGCAAAAGATAGATCTATTTGAAAGTTTAGAATGTTGTATTTAATCTATTTTAAAATCATACTATTTTACTTTAAAATAAATAAAAATAATCTTAAATGATAAAGTGAACATTTAAATATCTCTTCTTTCAAAAAGTATGAAAACTTTAGATGATATAGTATATTTGGAACAACTGTATCTTCTTAAATGGCTCTTAACTAAATATATTGGGAAAATATAACTTGTTAATACTTATTTATCCACATTAAAGATGTAAATATAAAAATTATTGTATAAAAAATAATTAATTAATCACTGAAATATTATTAATTATGATAAAAATATTTTGGCTTTTGTTTTTTTCTTTTCATTAAATAAATTGGATACAAAAACTTGAATTTTATTGTTCATATGTTTCATAAAAGTTGTCAATCAAAAATAAAATGGGTGTGTAAGAAGTTGAAGGAAATAAAAAGTGAAAATATTACAATTTTTTGTTATAAAAAATAAAATGAATATTTATTTAGAAAGGCAATGGATATTCATTTGAAATGGATATCAATTTATAATACATATCGATTACCTTTAATGTCTAAAAATATATGCAAGTGTGCATTATTCACTTTCTTGATGTTAAAAACTCATTATATCTATTAAAAACAACCAAAACACATATTTTTTGTGTCTTGTTGTCACCATTTCTCAATAAATCACAACATTTTTTCCTATTTAAATGAGTGCACTAAATTGAAGGGCCAAAAAGTAGAAACACCAAAAAAAATCGATTGAGTGTATAGAAATCAAAACTGATATTTGTTTTAAATAGAAATATATACCTATTATTTTAAATATTTATAAGTTTATATTAAATTTTATTTACTTTTATTCTTATGTTACATTTTATATTCTTATATTTTAACTATATTTTATTAAATATAAGAACGTGTGACCACTCTAAGTGTTTTAGAATTGGTTTCAAAAATATAGGAGTTATTATTTTGGAGATAGTTTTTTAAAATTTAATTCAGTTAGTATTTAATTATTTTCAAATTTTCACTATTGAATATAAGATTATTTGAATATAAATTTTACATTTGGTGTTTGTTATGATTTTTATTTTTTTTTAAAAAGTTTTAGGCTTTCTGGATTAATTTTTAATATTTGTAGAAATTATATGTGAGTCCAAGTTGAATTTTACAAACTTCACATCTCTAAAAAGTAATATGTATTTGAGAAGATATTAACACACCAATTCATATACACATTAATTGAATACATTTTATGTAAACATTTGATATCTATATATAATATTTTAAAATATACATTTAGTTAACATGAATCTATTATCCCCAATTTGGATCCTAATTATTATCTTATATCATTTTATCATGATCAAATGTCACTATTTAAAAAAAAACTAGATTGAGTGCCAGTTAATTCAAATAGATAAAGTTTAATTTTAGGTTAATCAATCATATTTTAGCACCATTTGTCCCTTTTATATAATTAAATATCATTATTTGTAAAAATATGACCAAATCATACCCCATTTAGGTTTTATGTCATACATAAAGATAGAATAGGGGAAAATGCGCATTTAAGAACCATTTAGCATTATCTGGTGATCACATGTCATCATCTAAGTTAATTTTTGAGAAATAATCTATGATTATATGTGATCAATCTGATAAATGCATAATTAGATAAATTATACATATATTTAGTACCTTTTATCCCAATTAAAAAACATTAAAACCTTTCAATGGTCATAATTCAAAAATTTAAAATTTGATGTCTAAGATATCTAATCAAAACATCTTTCAGACAAAATTCACCATGATATAAATGACGTAAAGAAATTTTGAGGCCTTTCAATATTTTAATAGAGACTTTATTATATCTATTGTAACATAACTAAATAACTATTGAGTAATTAAAATCAATTCCATTTGAGTAAGACTTGAACATGCAATGCATAAGATATGATCATGAATTTTTGAACAAAAATTAGGTAGCCATCAAAAAAATTTAAAGGTAGGGTGTGTCGGCCATAACAAATGGTAACTCAGTGGGGAAATACTCCATAGTATTTGAGAACCCATAATCTTGGTCTGATCATATATAACTTCAAACTTTATTATAAATAAATAAATAAACTAGATAAGTAAAAGAAACTCCAAATGCAATCATGCAACATACTAACCATTTTCAATCTTTAGATTATGTGTGATTTTATGGAAGTTCATTCCTCCTTGTTATGATAATTTTAGCATAACTTTAAACAAATGTAAAGCTTGTATTGATCTTATTTTTCATTACTTTTATCTTTCAAGAACTAAGTTATGAGAAGTTGGGCATTGTTCTACCATCATCTAGGCATCCACAGCCTTGATAGAGATACCTTTGATTCCACTTAAAACATTTTTGCAATGCTATATAGGTTTCAATATCCCTAATATAGATATTTGAATCACCCCT
This sequence comes from Torreya grandis, assembly GCA_037957365.1. NCBI lineage: Eukaryota > Viridiplantae > Streptophyta > Pinopsida > Cupressales > Taxaceae > Torreya > Torreya grandis. The sequence continues at coordinate 1,170,925 of JARHVA010004236.1, read as the reverse complement.
ATTCTATGAGTTTTTTTTTTTAATTTTCTTGTGAACCTTTCTTGGAAGAAATGTTGGGAACCACCATTGGCTAGGTTTATAGGAATGAAATTTATCTTAAATCAGATATTTATTCATTATTTGACCCTAATCAGTGTATGTTTTCTCCAAAAAAAGTATTAAATATGTAAATGTGAAATTAATATTTTAGAATGAGAAGTATATCTAAAATTTATATGAAAACATTAGAGCAACTTTCAATAGTCCAATAAACTTACCCAATTCAAATAAAACTTTATACTCAAATATGATGCATAACTTGATCTGAGAACTCTAAATTTACCAAAAATATTCTACACATATATCATTTGAATGTGATTTTAAACCTTCACCCTTTTGTTAGGAGAATCTTGGTGAAATCAGAAAAGCATTGGATTGTTCTTAATTTAAACCAACTAGTCTATGAAAGAAAAACAACTGCTCTAAAAATTAGGAAATGTTAGAAATGGGAAATCTATTCTAAGAAAATGAGAAAATAATTTAGTAAACATGGAAATATAATATAAGAACATTGTAAATCTAATCTAATCATATTTATAAGATAGAGTTCATGGTTATTCAGAAGCATTTTCAGCTAGAGTAACTATAAAATGATGCTTCAAAAAAATTTCATTTGTTGGAAAAGCAAGATCATTACCTCAGAGGTTTCTTAGGTGAAAAAGAATGTTACCCAAAATCTCAGAGATTTGATATGGCCTAGTCCATAAAGGAGTGAACTTGTCATGCTATCCTTTATTTTTATGTGCCTTATCCCATAAAATCACTAGATCTAAAATATTAAAAGTTTTGATTTTGGATCTTTTATCAAACCACCTCTTGATAATTTATTGGTTCTTACTAAATCTTTATAGAGATTTGTTTCATGTATCTTCCATATGTACAATGTTTAGTAACCTTGACTAAACTTTTTCATCTTCCTCTATATAGTATTACATGAATTGATACATTGGTAACTTGAGAGTAATGGGAAAGAGTGATTATTTTACATACACTAAAAATAAAGGTTAAGCCTTGAGGGTTTACTTATGCTTTTTTATATCTTCCCATATTGCATATTTCAACAATAGGTGTCATTCTCTTGGTTTATCTTGTGTTGATTTCTTGATGACATCCATCAAATTCTTATTAGTGGACTCAAAAACTCCATTCCCTTGTAGATAGTAACTCAAGGAAAATATGATGGTAATCTGATTATTATAGGCCCACTCAATAAATTATGTATATTCAAAGGCTAGACCATTTTCACACACCAAACTAGTGTCCCAAATCTATTAAGTATGTTTTCTTCTAAAAATGTAATCACATCTTGATCTCTATAATTCTTTATAGATATAAACTCTATCTACCTGACATAATAATCAATAGATATTAAAATAATCATGTGTCCTATTAAATAATTTGGATTGATTATTCCAACAAAGTCAAGACTCCATTGAGCAAAATGGCATCCTTCAATCACATGATGTAGTGGCATGGCTTCATGTACTATTCTCTTCTCAAATACTTGAAATTCATGACATGTTATAACATGGTTATGAGTGTCCTCCTATCCTTAGGATCTTGTGATCTGTAATGTTTCTATAAGGATTGCCATTGCTATATTCTAATGTAAATTATCTAGGACATATCTTCTTCTCTCGAGACACACCTCAAATAAATGCCCTCATAATTATTCCTATACAAAAATTCCTTTTCAATTATGTAATGAGCTAATTTGATCCTAAGTGATTTTATTTTATCTCTATTAAAATTAGGAGGGCATGTTCCTATGAGTAGGTAGTGAATGATATGGGTATAGTTGTCTCCTCCAATTACTTGGGCTTCTTTACTTTTTTCAATAAATATGTATAGATTTTATTTAATCATCAGTTGAATAAGATTATGTCCTCTAACCATTTTGGTGGGTTTGATTTCAAGATAAAACTCATACAATTTATCCATCCATTTACCTCTTATTTTTCCTAATTCATTATATCCAAGTGTGATCTTGAAAACTTGGTCTGGAATGATGGTGTATGTCTTGTTTTTTAGAATATAGTTCCTTAATTTCTTTACTTTAATCAATGCATATATTTTTTTATCTATCATTGAAGATTTTAGTTATACATCCTTCATATTAGTACTCATGAAGGAAATTGGATGTTCATTATTATTTACCTTTTTTTTAGTACTACTGCTATGGTGTGTTCTGAAGCAAATTAATACATAAATAAATATTTGGTGAAATTAAGGCTAGCTAGAACTAGAGATTGAGCAATAGAAATATTAATATCTTGAAATATTTTGTTATATTAAGTTTCCATTTTATTTTGTCATCTTTCTTCATCATGGCATTCAATTGCTTAACATTCTTTGCAAATCCAGAAATGAATTTTCATACAAAGTTGATCTTGCAAAAAAATACATCAATTATTTTATGTTTTTAGGGGCATAATATTTTAAATGACATGGATTCATTTTGGAACAGGGGAAAACACATATTTTATAATGTCTTGACCTAGGATTTTTCCCTTTGTAACTCTATTTTTTTTTTTTATAGATTCAGTGACATTCCATATATTCTACACCTATCAAATACTTTTTGTTAGTGAGTCACATGTTCATCTCTATTCTTCAAAAACACAATAAGATCATCCATGTAAATGATGATAAATTTTATAGAGAGTTATTGAAAATTTAAGTCCATGGAATGATGGAAATTTTATACTACATTTATCAGGTCAAAAGGCATAATTTTATATGCAAAATTTCCCCTCTTAGTCATAAAAATAATCTTTATTCAATCCTATACTTATACTAATGTTTGATTGTACTTTGAGAAACCATCCAAAAAAGACAACATATTAGACCTATTGAACATATGAATTATGTTATCCAAGGAGGGAAAATTATAATTATCCTCTTATGATGCTCTATTTAGGTTCCTAAATTCAACACATACCCACAATTTTTTGTTCTTTATTCTAACACACACTAAGTTGGCAACCCAAGTAGAATGCATGATTAGGAATACAATATTAGAATTCAATAGATTATAAACTTATGTCTAATTAAGGGTATCTAAAATTGGATTCACTAACCTCTAGTGCTACCTAAAGGCTTACTTTCTTGATTCATAGGAATGGTACGTGTAATTTCTCTAAGATTGAAGATTTTCATATTTTCATATGTCCAAGCAATCACATATTTATATTATGTTGATAAATTCTTTTGTCTCTATTTTTCACTTTTATAAAAATTGAGGTATTGAGGATATTCATCATTTCCTATATTTTATTTGACTAAAATTGGATTCACTTACTTTTTTTCTATTTTTATTTTTTAGCATGTGGATCCATGTCAAAAACTTTTTCCAATGATACATTCCCATAGGTATTTGATTCTCTTTGAGTTGTAAGATAACATTATCTCTTAGGTCTTATGTGTTCATATGCTCCAAGTCATTTTCATCTATTATTTTATATTTAAAAGATCCATAACTATTCATAAATTGTATAATATGATGATGATCATCAAACACCTAAAATTTCTCCATGTATCTAGGACTAAGAGGCAAGAAACCAACTCTAGACAAAATGTATGTATTTTAGATTAGTGGAGTGGTGCTAAATTATCAACTAAGGTATAGAATAGATATGTTATATGATTTCAATCCCTTATAATAGCCTTGAATTTGAACTCCTCAAATGACTTAATCAGATTTCAAGCCTTGTGCTTATACCTTTTCAAGTATTAAAGTTTGCACTGATATTTACTTTTGATCTAATAACCAACTCTAAATCCCCAAGTATTAGTAATTGTTTGAAATTGTGTTTCAATTCAAACTATAGTCATATAATTAAATCTTCATAATTATCTTGATTATTGATGTAGAGTAATTACAACCTATATGCAATAAGATATTATTTCCTTTCTAGGTCAGTCAAAGTTGTGCGAACACAATAGCCTTACTTATATTTAGTTTTGTTGAAATGAAGAGTCCAAAACTATGAAGGACCTTTAAATTCTCATTCACGAGTTTCATAATTGTAATAAATGTATAAAAACCTACATTTGAGGATGCAAGTTGACCCTATTATTCATGGCATTGTATTATGCGACTAGGTACTTCATATTTAGCTCTTGGTTAACTCAAATCTTATTGGCTAATCATTTCCAAGGTAGTCACATGTGTGATAAATATATCTCCATGTATCTATTCAATTTAGTTAACCAATCATGATTAAAAAACTATATATAAGCCTTAGTAAAGTCCATAATTAGAATATTTATGTGCTTTTATACACATGGTTTTAAAGCTAGCTGCATGTGAACATTCAGTATCTCCCCAAAAATTGGAATTATATTTCATGTCTATCTACAAAACTACCCTCTTTGACTAGTCTAGATTCATCCCTAACTTGTTTCAAATAGTTGTAGGCATGACATTCATTGAATCACCTAAGTCTACCAAATATTTATACACATTTTTTCCAAACATCCTAACAATCAACAGAAAATGTGGTACTTTAGGTTTGTCTTGATGAATAACCACATTAGTATGTGTAGCTTTGGATTTATCAGTGGATAGATTATTGTTCATTTATTTCAATAAAAACTCTTCTTGCTCAATAATTTGAGATATTTCATGAAGAGTGATATTTTATTTAATTTTCTTCATATCCTTGACTATGTTGTATCCAATTTTATTTTGTGAATCAACAACCTGTTGTTGATCATTTCCCTTTAAAGGGGTGGATTATTATTACATTTTGGAACTAGAGGGATAAATTCACTATTATTTGGGGGCATGAAAGTCATGAGAGGTTTTTGGTCCCTTGACTCTCAAGTTATAGTTATTTATTTAGTACTGTTGGATAGCATAAATCTCTTATATATTCTCTTTTGACTCAATCTCATCCTCTACTGGGAATGGGAATTCATATGCCTAAAACATCATTACATTATTGGAAGTATGTGAAGAAGTGAAGGAAGATGGGTCTGACTAATTTGGAGAGACTTCATACTATCCATTTCCTTCAAAAATATTTCAAAATTAGTACAAAACTTTATACAGTCTAACTCACCATGTTGTGTTTTATTGTGGACTCAACACCAATTAGCCAATATTGTTTCCAAAATATTTATTTCTTAAATATTATTAGGTGGTTATTGTTATGTGTTATTTTTAGATCTATTGAAATGCCTAGTATACCTTTAGAATGTGAAATTCTAATTGGAATTTTGTCCCATGGTGTTTTCCATATGTTTTTGCATGCTTAAGAATTAATTAATTAGCTTTTTTATAATCCAGTAGATAACATCCAATTATGATTTTGTAGAATCAAAATTAATACCTTGCATGGTAGCAATGTTAAATATTATTAAAACTTGGTTCTAATTTTGATGATTTGGCATAGACATAAGATTATCCAAAAAATTAAGGTTTTGGTTACGTGGGAAATGGGCCAAAGGTAAATGTTTATATACATGGTTTTGATTATGATCCATAATATTATAGTTAAAATTTAGAATATGATTGAGGGATAATAAGTTAGGAGTGATATTGGGCATGGCCAAAGCTTGTAATTGTGGATTCAATTGTCTATCAATATTGATATCTTTTGCATATGCTAATGGTAGTGAGATAATATTTAATTCTCTATGAAAGAAGACCATTTTCATAGAGTCTATGGCATTCTTGTACATCTTATGGGATAATGCGGTGGTGGGCATATAGTCATCAACTACTCAGTTATACATATTTTGAAATCTTATTTTAAAGGCTTTCCCTTCTCATTCTTGAAAAAGGATTGTAAATGATACTTGGGCTATTGACTTGTCTAAATTGTGCCAAAAATGTATTTTGACATTGATCCCAGTAAGTAATTAAGTCCCCTGAGATATTAAGGAACAAATCATAGGAAACATCCTATAATGTAAAAGGGAAAAGTATGCATAACATATCTTCATAGACCATGTTTAATATCCTTAAGTTATTATTTAAATACTTTATATGTTATTCTTAATATTTCATCTTGAGGGAGAAAAGAAAGGGAAAAAAAATTCCAGGATACTAGCAAATCATGAATAACTCTACGTACAACAATAGTAGAACCAACTAACTAGATTAGGGCCATCACTCATAGAGGAAGCTAACCTCTTATGGTTTGGGAATAATATTTACTATAGGGTCCCTTTAATATTCCTGTATCTAACCTAAGTTTTCTATGGATCTATAAAGGTGGGTCTAGTATACCATTGTTAGAAGTAGACCTTGTTAATCTTTTGCATATATCCAACACAACTCAAGTGATCTTTATTTAAAAAATGAAAGGGAACCCTTATATAAATAGAAGAATGGAATTATTATTTATGTGATTTTTATGTGCAAATAAAATCCTATGATCTAGCATCTAGTAATTAATGATAGGTGAAAGGATTCAATAAAAGCATGAGTTGTGGGTTGTCTAATTTTGTAAATAATGTAGTTGTGAAATAACAATGAGAAATGGGTTATTTATATCATATGGTTAGGATGTATAGAATCTAAAAGAAACCAAATTCTACTTGAGATGGTTGGGTGGATTCTAACCTAAGGTGGACTAGATAAAAAAAAATCATGAGGGAAAGATAGGGCTGAAAATAAAATTTATGAACCAAAGATAGATGAAACCCTTACAAACTATAAATTGTACTATGGGTGGACAATTGATGGGAAACTAATGCCTATTTTAGGTTTCCATTAGCACAAAAAAAAACTAAACATAGTTATAAGTCCAAGGAAACTAAATAAATTAAACTTTATTCTCCTTAACCAAAAGTTGTTGCCAATGTATGATTGTAGTTACACATATTCAAAGGGATATTATGATTAATGAACATAAATAATTAAAATTAGCTATATCACAATCTGAATAACCATATTTAAAATTATTATACAAAACCCAAAGACTAAAATACTAGTATGATGGAACATCTTCAATGAATCACAAGGACTGGAGAAGACAAGCACATCAAGACAAACTTGTAGAACAAGATGTAGAATTTATTATTCACTTTAATTGTAAAATTATCCTCCCTTTAGAATGAAAAGAATACAAGTATATATAGCTTGGGATGGGGATGCCTTATTTTTAATCAAAGTCTAAATTTGCATCTTCTATTTAAAGAACTAAGTGTCAAATCTCATGCATATTATGCATGTATACATAAAAATATTGTCCATTGTCCAAAATTGTTAAATAAAATATACATGTTCTAAAAATAGGTTTGATAATTTATTCTCAATTAAAATCAATAGGCATAATATATATATATATATATATATATATATATATATATATATATATATATATATATATATATATATATATATATATATATGTAGTTTAAGGTGATGATGTGGCACTTATTGATGATGGAGCTTGCATGCTCATAATATTAGTCATTGTAGTTATACTTATAACAAAATTTGATGAAAGCACATGTGGAAATATAGTTTAAACTATCATAAACATGGGCCTTTAAATGTATATACTAAATAATAGCCCAAAAACTGAGGTTGTTTACTTAAAAGTGACCAAGATACAAAATATGTACTTACTAAAATATGATTCAATTTGAATGTCTCCAACTTTTTGTAAAAACATGACTTACTTCAAAATCAATTTTGATCATCTTATAGTCAATTATAGATATTTTGAAACAAAAAAATATCTTGTACATCAAATTCTCCTAAATAACCATTTTAGCCTTAAATGTCATGTTCAATATATCTGTGTTGGCCACTTTATCCTTCAAAAAAATTATTAATTAAATAATTTTTTCATTATTTATATACATAATGCCTTACACTTATACTAAATAACTATCAATATACACATATATCAAACTATAAAAAAATGGGTCTTGGGACTATCTCCCCCAGAGGTGTATGTATATCGACAATCTTCATATCCTTCAAAATTTATACTTCCCATTGCCACTACTCATGAATTGATGAACCAAGGCATGTATTTTATTATGCCACTCTAATAAATTATCTCCCTTGGTTGTCACATGGTTATGGGTTAGAGTAACATCTGGGGTTGATATCAAACATAAGTGTGCATAAGCATTATTATTAGTAGCATGGCCTATAAAACTAAACTTAACATTCACATCCTTCATCCTATTATATTATTGGGTTACATTTCCCTATTTCAGATGTGATTCAGATTTTGCATGCCTTATCGAATCAATAATATTATATAGTGTCTTTATTTCCCCTTATACATTATCTATAATATCTTTGGGAGATTTTATAAAATTTATTTATTATAACTTTGCTTCGACTGGTCATAATTTTTAAACATTTGTTTAAACACTCCCATAGTTGTTTTTATCCAATTTTGACCCCCCAAGTCAAAATAAGATCCCTATAGGAATAAAAATTAATCTTAGGTGATTTAGGAGGTCCTATTTGATTCAAAAATATCTTATTAGCATTTATTAAGGTAAATTTGGAAATATTAAGGTAAGTCTCTTTTGTATTTTCATGTATTTGATTCTCCTAAGTAAAAAATGTCAAACAGGTCATTTTTGGTGCCTTGAAAAATGTTTCAAAGGTCAATTGAGATTAATATGTGTCTTAAAATATTTCATGGTATGGACCCAAGAGTTTCAAGTCAAAAAAGTCAGTTATGATTAAGAAAAGTCAGTTTTAGAGGCTTCCCAATCAAGCACAATGTGGGAGGAAAGAGAATATGTATATAAACTAGGTTATTATAATTATCAAGTTTTTTTAAGTCTATAATAATTATTATCTAATAGTTACAAGTTCATAGGAATTTAAAAATGTCATATCTCTCCTATCGACTCCTTCACAAGCTCACATAAGCAAAAATGATTTGAATGGTACAACCAGAAGAGAGAAGGTGTGATCCTAAAAATTTAAACATTTATTTTAGTAATGGTTAGATTAAAACTTTGAGAATTTTTTATTATATTCATCTCTTTATATTTATGAACAATCACTAATAAGTTAAGGGTCTAAAATCTACTAGTCAACCATGACATGTGTCTTTCTTGAGATTTCTAGGCAGAATGGTGGAGTCTTTTCTAAAGGAGAATGTTTATATGGGTATTAAAAAATAATTTATTGTCTCCTTAAGCCTTTTTAAATCTTTCCATGAAGGTAAAATTTTAAAGAGACAGACATATCTCCATTCATCAGCTTGAATTATGTTTTGTGTATTTTTACATACGTGTTATGTTGAGTGTTTGACTGTACATTTATAACATATTTTGAGGTTATGTATTCATGTTTTATATTTTTATATAATTTATTTTATTTTATTTTATTCATAATGTTTATTTATAGTCTACAAGACTCCCAAACACCAATGTTGCAATTGTCAAGTTCAATAGGCATGTAGGTCTATAAATATGAGGAAATCAATGATGCCCATGTGTTTGAAGATTTATAAGGAATTATCAAGGTTATGGATTAAAATTATGAATATTAATGAACTATAATAAGTCTCAAATCACTTGAAGTATAGGAGGTTGATACAAGCAGTCAATAATACCTAGTGACACAATCACCTATAGGACTGTAAGAGAAGAAGTGAAAGCACAAAGTTTGAAGGTTTATTAAAGTACTCCATAGAATTTAAATGAATGAGAAGATACATATACAACATATTTTTATTAATTATAGGTATTTTATGTCATGGTGAATTTGAAAATGGTTAACATGAAACTCCATACTCAGACCTTTTTATGATTGTGATCTATAGCTAGATATGAGAAATTTAGGCTTTGAAAATGAATGTTGGCAAGATTTGAGTTTAAATTTTTAAATTTGTCTTATAAAATAAATAAAAATATTATATAACTATTGAATTATTTTGTAATTAGTCTTGGAGACCTGAGAATCCTAAAAAATCTTATACATAATCAATTTTTCAAATTTGCACCTACAACCAACTAGGCAAGGAAATAATCCTTGGAAAATAAATTGGATGAAAATTTGGGGCTTAAATTAATTTATATGTCTCAAAACACCATAAAAATATATCATTATCATTCAATATGTTTGGAATGAGTTTTTAAGATCTTCAAGGCCATAAACAATTAGTTCTACCCTAATTCATTCATGTAGTCAGTTGAGTTGGAGTTTTGGCCTTGAGACAGGGAGGTTGATGAGGCCTTTAGTTTCCAAGTCATTGAAATGAATTTAATACACCATAAAAACATGATATATATCCATTTAAAAATATATAAGATTGGTTTTAAGTGTATAAATCCTTGTATGTAGACGTAACTCTTTCAACAACCACCTACAACTAACCAAGAGTGAAAGATATCTTGAGATAGAATAAGTTGATGGAAACTGAAATGTATGGTTTTGATAAGTTTCTAAACTCTCAAAAATATGGGACAAAGTTTTTGAAGGTCTTGGATGCCTAAAAACCTAGGAGGCAACATACACAGTCAATTTTAAGGAGACAGTCATCTACAGGACTGTAAGAAAAAAGGTGAAATCATTGGGTTTTTAAAGGATTTAAATGAATCCTATATAAATGTAAATCATATAATAGGAGTTATAAAAATTAAAAATTTAATATAGGACTCCAAACTCTAATACTGTAGACCTAAACTAGTGCACATAGACAATGTAGTCACCTATAGGATTGCTCAAGTGATTAAGTGTAGAGTAGGAATCCAAAGAAAGTTAGTCCATGCATTAGTAGTGAAAAATAAAAATAAGGATAAAGGACATAACATACTAATCCAACTCCCTCATTAGGTTTTGAAAATGAAATCTAAGAGGTATTGAAAGAAGGAATACAACCATCAAACCTTCCCACGAGCATCCCTCCTCTAAGAGTGGCTAAAATTTTTGATTTTCCCCTAATTTTATGCTCCAAGTCTTTATCAATGATGAGTGGATTTCTCCTCAATCATCTCTCAATACACCAATTAATTAGTCTCATGAATTTTATCAATGTATGTGAATAGCTGAAGATATTCTATTGAAAATTCTACATTATAACATTACACAAAAATAGATTGAAAAAATGAGTGAGGACCCTTGTATTTATAGATTTTTATAAATGATCACAATCAACCATGAATCCATTTTGAGATAAAGATGCGTCACCATGAATCAATTCAATTTTGGAGGCTCAATCCATAAATATCCCCATGAATATTTAGAAGAATGGGGAATTAATAAGGCAAGCCCGATATTTGTTCCATTAATGTCTTGTGGATGTCACCCCATTGATGATGTCATAGGGTGATGTATAATTTAAGAATGAATTTACAATTAATAGATATTCAATAACTTCTATGGATTTTTCATTTAATCCTTCAATTTGGATTAATTTGCTTAAGTTTAATTAGCTTTTTGTAATTTTTTTATAAATTAGTTATTTACTTTATTAAACTGGTCAAAATGTCAATTGGTTGAGTCATAATTTGACTAGACTATAATTAAAATAAGGTGTCAGTTACATATAGAACAATTCCCCATTTAGAGCATTGTGGACGTGAAATAAAAAATGCACATGGCATGTGCTTTTGAATTAAAATAATTTAGTTTTCCAAAGCATTATTTTGTGTGGTCATAATTTGACTTGAAGTGATTTTAGAAAAGATACTAATCAAATAAAATACATTGCCCCATTTAGGGATACATTATCCTAAATCATCACTTGTATTTGACAAGCTCGAATCATTTAGCACATTTTAGTGATTTTGGCCCAGATTGTGCACTATCATAGAATTTTGTTTAGATTAAAAATTTCAGCACAATAATGATTAGAATTGGATGTCTACATTTTGCCCCTATTTTAGAAGTTGTGGCAAGACATTCATTTGAAGAAACATATTTTTAATGAATGAAATAGTTGTCAAGAATAAGTTGGAAGTTAATGGCCCATGATTCCCCCTTGAGAGGAAATATGAGGATGAAAGAGAGGAATGGAGTCTCAAAAGAGAGAGAAAGAGTGAAAATGACCCATGGAGGAGATTAGATCCATATGAGCTAATGCTTACACATGTTGATTCCCAATGATCAAAATACAAAATATTATAATGGGCCCCAATGCTGGGGAAGTGGGAAGGACACAATCTAAAAATATAAGCAACACACTTTGACATACCCACAAGAGGGCAAAAGTTTCAAGCTTAGGGAATGATCAATCTTGAGACAATTTACACACTTTGAAATTACTAGAACGAGGTCAAAAGCCATAGATCTTGGAATTAGAATAAAAATGAGATCATTGCTCTAGAGAGAGGAAATAATAAAGTGCCCTAGTAGAGTAGATTTAATCAGTTGATAAATTTATTATTCCCTAGTAGGGCAAATTATGATCACTAATAAGTAATTTTTCCTCAGCAAGGATGTTTGGATCATTGATTGGTCTAAATTTTATGCCATAGTAGGGAAAATTAGCAATCATAGCTCAAGGACATAACCTATTAAATAGATCAAATATGAGTAGGCACAAACATAGATGTGAGGGTCTCAATGACTATAATAAGCCACAAAAAACTAGGCATATGAGAATGCATAAAGTGATGATAGAGATGATTGGAAAAATGAGGGTGGTTGAGCTGACCCAAGATATTTCATGTATCTAAGTGATACCTACATAGTTTAGATAGACCTTAGGCTAATGTAGTTCACCTAGAAGTGGGATAAAATGGAATAAAGAATGAATAGTAAAATAAATATGGACCATTGTTCAATGGTAAAATCATATAAGGTAGTGGATACAAAGAATAGTGCCTTCACTATATGTTATAATATAATTTATGAGATACATGCCCCAAATAATCATAGATGGTATGGTGCATTCATAAATGATCTTTGGAATGCCATTGACTTTTAGACTTAGTGCACTTGGTGTTTACTATATGAAAATAAAATTATGTAGTATAAGTATGAGTAACATATAATTAAATTATATTTTGATTGTGATTGGCAAGTTCAAATTTGAATATTTATAACTAAGGATAATGATAAAAACTACCCACACTAGATTTACAACTATTTACATTTAAACAAAAACAAAGATAAAAAACAATGCATAAATGTAGCCTAACTTAAAATCAAGATATCAACAATCAAGATTTAAGTAGGTACAAGAATGTACAAAATAAAAGCAAGAACAACTTAATAAACAACATGAAAGCAAGATATGGTTAATCAAGATCCATGTGTAGTAAAAAGAAGTACTTGGAAAACAAAAAAATAATAAGTTAAATACAAATTTAAACAAATCAAGCCTAACTAAAAACTAGACTAAAATTGGTTATAGAATGTATTTGAACTAAAAAACAAAACAATACGAGACAAAATAGTAACACAAAAGACCAAGAATAAATAATAAAGGAATAAAAATGAACATAATATGAAAAAAATAAATGGAGAGACAATAAATCATAATAAAACAAAAATATAAATCAACTAAATACACACAAACAAGATTTAGTCATAATGTTAGTGCAAGTAAAGAAAAAGGTGAATGGTTTGTGTAAGTGTAATGGAGGTGTTACTCTTTGTGACAGGGTGACCCCTCTAATAAATAATGAGACTGGAACAACAAAACAAGAAAAAAAGAGACAAATCTTCCCCCAAGTGATAAGGAAACAACAAGACAAAACAAAATGGGGTAAAATAGAAGAAAAGGAATGGATGGCCAAGCTAAATCTAGATGTACAAGATAAGTAGACGTTACCTACATAGTTCCATGAATGCGAGATCCAACATGAACTTTAAGCCAAATGTAGTTCTCCTATGAAATGGGATAGAAGAAAATTTATGATAAGAAAACATGATTGATGTTTATAGGAAATAAATAAATGGGATCAAAACTGATGAGTGTGTTCAAATGAGTGCTCATGAAATGATGAGAGTGTGGGATCAGAATAAACAAAAATTCAAGATAATGTTTTTGTTTGATTTTTTGATCAATTTGACTAATGTTTTAATGTTTTTGAGATAAGCAATAAAAATGAAATATTAACAAAAGGGTTTTGTAACTACCTAACTTAGGAGATACACTCCCATAAGTAAGATTTCAAACAACAACTAAATTGGTTATAACAAGGATCATGAATATAAATAATGTCATAGAGAACTGACTAATTAATTAGATGCACATCCAAGAGTAGATGTTTTAATAATAGTTAAATCTAGCTATAATGGTCGTGATCCTACTAAGGAAACAATTCTTACCAAACAATAGTAAAATAATAATAGAAGAATATGCAGTGCCATATAAATCTAAATAACCATTCAATAGGCAAAAACCATGTGTTGATGTATCTTATTTCACTTGTCTATGGGAAGAGGCTTTAAAATACTCTTTAGGTTGAACTACTTTATAGAACAAGCACTGAGTGTGTCCAGAATGCCTATGAGTCATAATCAAGATCATAAATAGTTAGGGAATATAACTATCTAGGTTATAATGGTCTAAGGTATGAAAATAATATTGTTCTAACTAGAACGGTCCAAGGTAAAATAAGACAAAATGAATATGGTCTAGAAGAGGATGGTCCAAGATGGGATAAAAAGAGTCTAGTGGAATATAAATGATCCAAAGTGCCAATGTTCTAGATTTTCAATGGTCCAAAGTTGTAAAAGAATATGGTTCTCATGATAATGGTCCAAGGTAGGTCAAGATATAATGAATATGGTCTAGACAAGGATGGTCTAGGATATAATAGTGGGATAAAAGAACTATAACAAAGTTTTACCCAAATAAGGGGTTGTAGATAATGGTTCAAAAAGCTTTTAAGCATATAACCACTTGAGATGTACAATATTCATGGGATCTAGGTGTTATTCTCCACATGGAGTAGCCAGCCAGTATGCCCTCAATCCATAATGTATTGTGATGACATATGGGCCTAACTAATTGGGTTGAAACTTACCCTTCTTCTTGCTTTCAACATTAGTATTCTTTTCATTTTATTTCAAGACTAAATCACCAATTTTAAACTCCCAAGGGAGAATTTTCTTATTATATCTTATACACAATCTATTTTTATAGGCTTACAAGTTGTCTAGGGCATCCAAACACTTACCATCAAGGAGCTATATCTCTTGTAACCTGGAAACTCTATAATCTTCATCATATTCAATATTCTCCAAGGATACTTGTAGTGAAGGAATTTTAATCTCAATCAGATTAATAGATTTTATACCATAAACAAGGAACTATGGAGTGGATCTTATGAGGGTTTGATGATTAGTGCAATGATCCCAAAGGGTAGGAAACATTTGCAAGTGTCAATCACAACCAACATCATTGAAAATATTCTTTAGTATTACAAGAATGGTTTTGTTTGATGCCTCAACTTGAATTTTGCCTTATGGGTTATATGGTGTGTATTTATTTTGCTTGATTTTAAATTTTTCAAAAAGAGCTTTAACATCTCAATTTATAAATGGTCTGCTATTATTGGATATAATAAGGGATTGTATATCATATTGACAGATGATATGGTAATGAATGAACTTGGTAATATGCTTATCGATGATGTAAGTGAGAGGAATGGCCTCGATCCACTTAGTAAAATACTCAGTAGTAGTGAGAATATGTTTATGTCCATTATAAGATGTTGGGTTGATTTTTTCAATGAGATCGATGCCCCATGTAGAAAATAGCCATGGTGTAGTAATCGGTTGTAGTGGTAAAGAAGGTGCATGTATCAAATTACCATGTTGTTGGCAAGAAACACACTTTATAACATAATTAAAATCATCTATCTCCATTTTGGACCAATAATAACCTATTATAAGGATATTTTTAGCTAATAATACACCATTGGTGTGGGCCCCACATATTCCTTCATTGACCTCCTTAAGTGCTTACTTGGATTCTCCTAAAGATAAAAAATGAAGTATAATTCCATCATAACTTTTATGATAAATCATGTTTCCAAAGAGGGTATAACAAGCTATGTGATGAAGTTAATTTTTTTCATGATTATTAGAAAGGTACAGTTGAAAGACTTGGTCGTGAAAATAATTATAAATGTCTTGAAACCAAGGTAATTTAGGTGGGGGATTAGGACTAGTAATGGTGCATACCCTTCTGAATTTAGAAAGACATGAGTAGGATATAGAATATTTTCAATGAGAAACTAATACTCTTTAAAAATCTATATCATAGACCCAATTGTTACCATTGCATTGATATATCTGTTATTATCCTAAGGTAGTTATATAAATTATAGATATTTGATATTATCCATAATATGATTATAGGGTGCACATTTATCATCTCTAGTTTGATACTAATCTATGGTTTGATTGATAACCAATTGAGAATCCCCATAGACCATTAAATTTTGGATATTCAACTGCACTACAAGATGAAGTCCTATAATAAGTGCTTCATACTCAGCCATATTGTTGGTACAATGAAAATTAATATGAAACACCTTGGGAATCATATCCCTTTATGGTGTAATCAAAAAAATGCCAACTCTAGATCCACGAGATGTAAAATATCCATCAAATTATAATTTCCATTGATTAGGTTCATTCAGTACTTCTTCTATTGTCATAATAGAACATCTAGAAAATCAAATATGAGTGGTTGAGTGTGTATAATAGGGGCTTCTACAAGTTGATATGTAATAACCTACCCCTTGATAGATTTTTGATTTTGGTACTCAACATCAAATTCACTTAAGATCATCACCCATTTTCCCATGTATCCTATGAGAGTTACTTTGGATAATAGATATTTGAGGGGGTCTACTTTATAAATAACAATAGTTTTGTTATTTAGCATATAGTGTCATAACTTTTGGGAGGTGAATACCATAGCTGAACATGCCTTATCAGTAAGAATATCAGTATGCTCATAATCCATCAGTGTGCATCTCAAATAGTAATTTGCATATTCTTTTCCTTGACCATTGTGTTGGGCCAAGGGTACCCTAGTGCATATTTAGTTACTAATATATAAAGAAGTAATGGTTGTCTAGGTGTTGGTGGTCTCAAAACTAGTGGGTTGGCCAAGTATGTTATGATCTTTGCAAATACTAATTAAAACTCCTTATCCTATTGAAATGTGACCCCTATTAGATATTTCTTTGTAATCAATAGAGCTATTTGAGATTGTAAGGTGGAGGCATTTTTACAATGTCCTTAACCTTAGTAGGATCCACTTCAATCCCTCTTTATGATATAATAAACCCTAGAAATTTTCCTTAAATGATTTCAAATACACACTTCTTTGGATTCATATGGACCTTATACTCAAAATGTCTCTCAAATATTCTTCATAGAATGTTAGAATGTCTGGCACATGTTATTGATTTAGCTAGGATGCCATCAACATAATCTTCAACAATATTATGCATCATGTCATGGAAGATGATAGTCATAATACACTAATAATTGGCTCTATATTTTTTCAAGATAAATGGAATGACTTGATAATATAATGTTCCCCATGGTGTGGTGAATTTAGTATTTTCTGGGCTTTTTGAGTTATCTTGATTTAATTATATCTTGAAAATCTATCCATGAGGGACAACATCTCGTACCCAATATTAGAGTTGATAATCATGTCAATATTGGGTAGAGGAAAATCATCTTTGGGGAATTCCTTATTAATATCTATGAAATCAATAAAAATATGTGTACCCTATGGCTTTTTACTTACTAAAACTATGTTTCATATCCATTCAAAATATTCCAATGTTCTGATGAACCCTACTCCTAATAATTTTTCCAATTCTACTTTTACCAAAAGAGTAATGCTTGTATGCGTCTTCCTCAATTTTATTTTAACTAATTTAGCATTCTAATGGACAATAAGTTGATGCACAACCAAGTTAGGGTCTAAGCATGTCATGTTAGAGTAAGCCCATACAAATATATCAATGAAATCCCTTAGAATGGTGACAATGTGATCTCACTCCTCATCAATGATGAAGGCTCCAAGATAAACAATTTTGGGATTATCGTAATTCCTAAGGTTCACTTTAGTAGTGTTTTATACAAGGAGTGTAGAACCATATACTATAATATTAGGTAGCATATGATCTTGATCTTTGTCTTCCACCTCAATTTCTAGTTGTTCTTCCCAAAGCTTTAGATAATGAGATGAATCTGAATCTACCAGTTCAAGTAATGGATAGCTAGAAAATATCTCAAGAAAGTCAAGACAAGATGCTCAAAGATATTTTGTTATTTATATTTTATGATGGTACTAGATATGGAGCTATAACATGATGGTACTTGTGTATCCTTTGTATATAAGCAAACTTCCCCATCAAAGAGCAAATAAACAAGTTTTCACTCAAGGGCTTGTCTTTTTCTCTACTAGTTCCCTAATCAACGAGTGCCTCAAAGAGGTTTTCACCTAAGGATCTTGATGTTTTATCTTTTTAATGACCAATAAAGTTTATTTGTTCTCCAAAGTAATTATAAGGGTCCAAAGAGAAGTCAAATCCATGATTATGATTACCAATTAAAAATCCTTATTTGAGGCCCATGTACTCAAAAATAGATTCCTCATTCTAGAATTCATCAAGACATATGATAGAATTTTGTTGGTCCCAATCAATGAGTTTGGGATGGTAAAGGCAAAGGGAAAAATGGGGCATAATATTCATAATATAGTTTGAGTTAAATATGTCTATGTCAACAAGCTCATTGTAAATACTATAATTGGATGATACATCATTGCTAGGAGTCTCATTTTTATTTGATTCAAAAGAATCACTATCAAAATACATGAGGTCACCCTAGGTGGTATAAATATGAGACCTTGATTCATGTTAGGTTTTCCAGATGATAAGGGTTACAATATTCCTTGCTATTTTGGCCTAAGGTATTTTTTATATAATCAAATTTATCCATATTCTAAAAATAATCAACAATTTCATCAGAATATAACTAGTTTCCTTCAATGAAAGCTTCCTAATCCCAGTTTGGTGATGTAATAGGTATGAATAACATCAATGGTTTCTATGTATCTTAATTTTTTTTATAAATCATGTTGGGTCTATAAGGGATTTTATAAGGTTTGGGTTTTCAAAAATATATGGTAAAGTTGGGTAACCTAGCAATATAGAAGGCATATTTCAGATGATATGTGGAAATGCCAACATCCTCGTTGTGCAAGGGTTAAGACAAATGGATCAATAAAAGTGTAAGTAAGGTAATTTGGGTTGATATAATTGGATTTGGGTGGATGTGAAACTATTTCCTTAATCTTCTTCACAATGGATAATGAACAAGGACAATAGTTATAATTAAAAAATTCAGCCTCTAGGTGTTGACAATACTAGTAAGGTTGTAAATTAGTAGGAATGGTGACTTGAATCCCATCATGGGGGAACTTGAGGCATTGATTTAAAGTGGATGGGATATCTTGTACTTCATGGATCCAAGGATGACTAATAATTATGATATAATGAAACTCAATATCCATAATATGTAACAAGGTATGATGGGACACATACCCAATAATGAATGAAAAACATATAATATCGAAAGATTCCCTTTTAGCATTATCATATGCCTTGATTATAATTGTCTCTAGATGAATGTCCTTTATATTATAATCTAGACATTTTACTAGATTAAGGGACATATGTTTATCCATGAACCATTATTTATAAGAACCCACTTGATTTTATGGTTTTCAATGATGACCTCAATATACAAGGTGTTATTATGGATAAGACAAAGAGTGGACATGTCTCTTTGATCAAATGTAACCTATCAGAATGAAGACAAATTCCCTACAAGTGTTTGGAATTATTTAGGTTTAATGTATTGGAGAATAGTGGATTGTTGAAATAAGTCATTTAGAATAGTTTTATGGACTTCACACATATGCAAAAGATCTAAAATAGAAATCTATGTAAGGGTTTTACTTAGTCTAAGCTACTATATTGATTTTAAATAGTAGCATAAGAAGGTTTATCCTTGGCTAGTATAATGTTTAAATTTGGATTTGAAGGCATAGTGTTCACATTGGGTCTAGTGTTTGAAGAGGGAAAAGGGCCCTGAAGGGTGACTCATGAGCATCTAGTTATGACTATTCAATATAGAGGTGAAAAGGACCCATTATAGGTATAAGATGAAGGCAAAGGGCCTTAGATGGTGACTCACAAGCATCTAGTTACATTTGTGCAATTTTGAGTCATCAAGGAGCCATTATAATTAGAAAAAGAGGGCCTAGAAATATTAACCCACAAAAAATGAGGCACAATAGAATTGCTTATACTCAATGTGGTGTTACTTGAAGGTGAGGGTGTTGACCCTATAATGAGGGTTATAGTGCTTTAAGAAGCATGAGATTGCTCAAGATCTTTAACAGTGATGGTGGTAATGTGGTTTGTATAAATATGCCCCATTGTGCGATTGTAATCATAAGGCATTTTTTTTAACCCAGATTATTAGCATGGGTATTATGATCTTGATTATGATCATGTTGATTACAATTTTGGCCTTGGGATTTTTATCATTGATTCTATCCTTGGTTCTAATTATTTCTTATTGGTTATTTATTTTACCTAGGAAATGGATCTTTATAAATCCCCATATCCTTATTAGTGTTTTGCAAAGAAAGTTTGATTTTGAATTCACCACTTTCAATCAAATATTCAATGAGATGTCACAATTGAACACATTGATAAGCACCATGTCCAATAACATGATGGAAGTTGTAAAACTCATTTTCTTGATGCCAATCAAGTTTGGGTTGATCTTCAAGAAATGGCCTTGGGATAGACCACACAATCAAATTAGTTGCTATGAGCTTTTGGAATATAGCCTCAACAGGGTCTCCTAGTTTTCTAAAGACTCAATATTTATTGAATGTTCATCATGGAGGAGCCCTTTATATAGTATTTAGTGGATTATATGGATCTAATTGCACATTTTGAGCTACTAAAGTCTACACCATTTGTACGTGCCTAATTTTAGTCACTCCATTCCCTACCATGTTCTTGTTTTTTGTTAAACCCCTTATGTTTTTATGTTGTATTACCTTAAACATGGGATTGGGTTTGATTGGACATTTGACCCTGTGAGTAAATCTTGACAAGTCCTTCGGTAATAAGTGTCTTCTCAATTTTCACACCCTTATCTATAATTTCCTCAAATATGTTTACACAAGTGAGTCATAGGTTATGATCCACCTTAAGGTGTAGGTTTTATCTAAAAATATTAGCTAGCTATTTTTCTATAAAATTGTGTTTAAAGCATCCAAATAATGCTCTCCACCATTGTAGATATGTTATGAAGCTTTCTCCATCTCATTGTTTAGCTTTGCATGAGTTGACCATAGTCAACTCATGTTCAATATTGTAAGAGAAATGATTTACAAATTTTTTATATAGATCATTCCAATATGCCACCAATCCCTTAGGTAACTTGAGGATCCATTATAAAGCTTGTCCCACCAAATTACATGGAAATAAATGAAGCAAGTAAATGTTGTTATAGGACACCTCTTGGCATAATACAAAAAATGCTTGGATATGTTCATGAGGGTCACCCTTCCCTTTATATTTTTCAATTTTGGGTAACTTAAAATGAGGTGGAAAGGGGACTTAGAGAATATTCAATTCAAATGGTTATAGAAATATCTCATCAAACTTGAATATCTTGACTCAGTTTCCCATCCCCAATCTTGACATAATTTCCTTCATCAAATTCTAATCTTGCATGTTTGGTGCATTGGTAGTTGGAATATAATTCTATTGGGGTGGTATGTGCCCTTGTGTTATTTTTTCATGGATATAAACCCTATGATCTACAACTTTGTTTTGGTTTACTCTTTGATTCGATTAGGTGAGATGTTAATTTTTGGGTTGATAAACATTTCCTATAATCTACCACCATGAATTGTAGGTGTTTTATTGATTTTGGGGAGTCTATGGTCGATTAACCAAAGTACACATTGGTTGAGAGGAACTTGTCAAAGTTTTTTGAATAATTTACTCAATATATACCATGTGTTTCATTCCTTAATTCTATGGGGGAGCAAGAGTCTCTTGATGATTGAAAAATATATGCTCTATATCTGGCAAAGCATTTTGTGAAACCTCTTATGTCTTATTTTATTCAATTGAGATGCCATGATCTATCATGGATGTATTCTCAAATATATTATTCTAAGTTTGTTCTATTACATTTTCTTTTTCTTTAGATGCATTATTGTATATTGAAGTGGTAGCTATAGAGTCAGACAAGTCTGTGATAAACTGGTAAATGTATCATTGGTTTATTTTCTTGATCTTGGTAACAAGATCTTCATCATTAGGTATTGACTCTATGAGTGATTCCTTTCCTTTACTATAGTAATCAATTTTGGATTTTTCAATATGATCAAAGGATTATTCTTGTTGTTTCTCTTCTACCCTAACCAATTATGCAATTATTTCATATGGAAATCTGATGGCAATCTAGCACCTGATTCAATCAGCCTTAGGAGGGATTCATCCTTATATTATAAGGTTTGATGTTTAAAATAGTATTATTCATATCCTATAGTTGTTGAAATGTATTCAAATACTATGAATTTATCATTCCCATCATAAAAATGCTCTTCTTCGTAACTAGGGTTGTAAAAAACCCCACTATGAGTATACCTTTGTGTCATTATTAGAAGATTATTCTCTACATTTGTTAAGATGTGAAATGTATTTTGAAAACATTAAACTGTGTGTTTTGATTTATTCAAATAAGTGACAAGTTAAAAATATAATATAATAAAATAATTGACATAGTAACACACAATTAGAAGAAATGGTCATGAATTTACTCAAGTTTGGTGAGTTGAAATCATCAAATTAGAAGAGGGTATGATTACTTTAGAGCATAAAGTGCAAGATATAACAACAAACTTAGGTCAAATATACATCAATACCATTAAATATAGATACATATATGATGATTTACAACTAGAGAAGTAGAAGAAGGTCTTTCTGATTAGGAAGATGACAATGCAAACCAATAAGCTCAAAATGTGAATTAACACATGAACTCCTAAGTATAAATCTAAAACCAAATGGGTAGCACAATGATACCACATGAAAATAAAATCCAAAATGGTAAACTAAATTAGATTATGAATGAATGAAAGATAACTTAATTACATAATGAGAATAAAAAGATGATAAGTCTAGGAATCCAAAGCAAGTTAGCATATGCATTAGTAGTGAAAACTCAAAATAAACATAAAGGACATAACATACTAATAAAAATCCCTCATGGGGTTTTACAAATGAAATATAAGAGCTATTTAAATAAGTAATACAACCATAAAACCTTATCAATAACATCCTTCCTCCAATAACAGCTCAAAAATGTGATTTTCTCCTTATTTGGTACTCCAAGTCTTTATCAATGATGAGTGGCTTATTCCTTCATCATATCTCAATGCACCAATGAATTAGGCTCATGAATTTGATCAATTTATGCATATACTTTAATCTATTCTATTTAAAACTATTTATAATAACATTACACAAAAATAACTTAAAGGGATGAATGAAGACCCTTGTATTTATAGATTTTTAGAAATGATCAAAATTAACCATGACCATCCATCTTGAGATCAAGATGTGTGGCCATGAATCAATTCAATTTTGGAGAATAAATCCATAAATATCCCCATTACTATTTAGAATAATGGATCATTAATGAGGCTTGGGAGGAATTGGTCATAAAATTTAGAGTAGGAATCCAAAGCAAATTAGTGCATGCATTAGTAGTGAAAACTCAAAATAATCATAAAGGACATAACATACTAAGCCAAATCCCTCATGGGGTTTCTCAAATGAAATATAAAATATATTTAAAGAATTAATACATCCATTAAACCTTTCTAAGGGCATCCCTCCTCCAAGAATAACTCAAAAACATGATTGCCCCTGATTTGGTGTTCTAGGTCTTTGTCAATGATGAGTGGTTTGATCCTCCATAATATATCAATACACTAATGAATTAGGCTCAATACATAAAATATCCCCATTAATATTTGGAATAATGGGGCATTAATGAGGCATGGGAGGGTTTAAACTAGATATTTGTTCCATTAATGGCTTGTGGATACCACCCCATTGATGATGTCATAGGGTGATACAAAATTGAATAATAAATTTAAAATTAATAGATATTTAATAACTTCCATGGACTTTTCACTTAAGCCCTTGATTTGGCTTAATTTAATTTCATAAGTTTAATTAATTTTCTATAATTATTTGGAAATTATTTTTTCACTTAATCAAATTGGTCAAAATGTCAATTTACTAAGTCATAATTTGAATAGAGTATAATTAGAAGAAGGTGTCAGTTACATATAGAATAATTCCCCATTTAGAGAATTTTGGATCTAAATAACACATGCACATGATGTATGCTTATGAATTAAAATAATTTAGTGGTCTAAAGCATCATTTTACATGGTCATAATTTGACTCGAAGTGATTTGAGAGAAGACAATAATCAAAAAATTCATTTCCCCATTCAGGGATACATTAGCCTAAATCAGCACTTGTACATGACAAGCTTAAACCATTTAGCATGTTTTAGTGATTTTGGCCCAGATTATGCATTGTCACAAAATATTGTTTAGATTGATAATTTCATCACAATAGTGATAGGAATTGGATGTCTACTGTTAACATTTTGACCTCAAAAGCCAAATGTTAACCCTTATCATTCAAAGATTTGATGATATTTATTTATCTCATTTTATGCCCCCTAGTGTCCTTGTTTAAGATAAAAATGACCAACATAGGCCTTAAGAAGCCAGACCATCATATGCACATCAAGTAGGGATAAATAGATCAACTTGATTATGCATTTCATAAGTGCACATGTGGAATCAACCAAATATAAAATATTGTAGGGGCATGATTTATTTCATGCCTATATCATCCTCTACAAATTTCACATCTTGATGTCTTTTATATCTTAGGATATAAACTTCCAAACATGAACTAATAGAGTGGGACATATGCACAAACATCAAATTTAAGCCTCATGAAATAGCCATTTCAATTCAAATATTTAAAGGATGAACACATGACTAATAAGTGTCAAAATATCACTTGATCATATCATATATCAATATCACATGGATAGTCAATAAGTCAAAAAGTGCCTAAAATAAGATAAATGATTAACATTCAATCAGATCATAGATCTAATGGTGAGTGGCAACCTCATGATGTTAGTGGGTCCTTAAGATCTAACAGAGTGAATTTGATCATGCACCTAATATCTAATGGAAATAATCAAGTCAAAAATTTAGAGGATCTTGAGATCAAATGAAGGGCTAACAAGTGGCATCATCACAATGAATCAAAAGATCAATGATGTGCATTCAATCAAGTAGATCAAAGATCAATAACATGTATTCACTAAGCTTACCAGATAAATAATGTGAATGAGGTCAAAAATTCAAGGAGCTTAGATTAAACACACGTACACCATGTGGTGTAAGTACATCAAATCATGGAGATAATAGTAAGATATCATGGAAGAATGAGGAGTTGATAAATATCATGATCAGGGAGCTCAGATTAAGATTAGTGACTAAAATTAAAAGTTGAAAGCTAAGGGACTTCAATGGAGATAAAATGTGACCTAAGATTGAACCAATAACAAATTATTCAAAGAGCTATGTTTCCATTAAATCTCATATGCAAGATAGGTTTGTTTAAACCTAATATAGTCTAAAACAAAGCCATGTGATATGTGGATCTTCATCGATATAATGACTATATGAAAACCAATATATTGGATTGGTTTTCAATCTATAGTAAAGATCCATATCCAGGTTTGGGTAGATGCAGACATAAATGAGATATGTTGAGGTATCTCATCCTTCACATAATATTAGCTTTAACAAATAGGTACTTATGGCCACCCAAAGTAGACATGGTGATGGCTCTGTTAGATCAAACAATATGAGGTTTTTATCCTTATAGTGAAGGGAATTAATGCAGAAGAGCTCAATAAGGATTCATATGATGGGGTGGTTTCTTCCTATAATGGTCTTGACCTTTATGATCCCTCCTTCCATGCCAGATAGAGTCATAGTGACATTAATGCATGACGAGCTTAAGGAATTAGTACAACTATTATCTTGATCATTGATGACTCCTCTATTCTCCCATGCATGTTCCCCATCTCTCTCATTCCCTTCTATTATAAATGTAGGATTATAATCCTTGAAATGGATCCCTCTCTTTGACATGACTAGACTCTACCAAAATTAATCTTTGTAACCTCCTGAGATAAATAGATGACTATTTCAGATTTCATTGTTTTGGTATATTGTGTTAATGTTAGTTCAATTTATATATGTGGTATAAATATATACCTTTTCAAGTCTTGATCTCACCTATCTAATAGTTTATCTTATTATTTAGGTCATGTTTAGTGTTTAATGTCATTTTATTGAAGCTAGCAAGTGGATACATTGACTTGTTAGTGCCTTAAATTAGGCCTTTCCATCACTTCCCTCAACTTTTGATCACTTGGTAAGCCTTTAATTGAAATATTAATGCATACCAAACATTTTAAGTTGTAGATTTATTCTTTTTCTTATCTCATTGTTGTTTTTATAAATTTAAATAGAGTGTATGAGTAATCAATTTATGTGTATCACCAATAGTAGATTAGATTTCATTTTTAGTTATCTTTCTCTCCCTTTTCACCCCAACAATTAGTAAGTTTTAGTGGAAATGAGCTAAGTGATACATTAGAGTAGCTAGCCTCATTAAAAACCCTAGATTTCTAACCCAAGATTAGGTAACCCATAGCCTAGGGTCATTCCCATGTTGGACTAGGTTTGGGTAGAGTTTACTTAGCTAGGGTGCACCTAGGTCTCCAACAATTCTGCCATGCCCGATGGGATAGATTTCAAGTTCCCAAAATCATGCTTTCAAGATATTTGAGTACATTTGGAATCTAAAGACATAAATAACATCATCTGTAGTCACATTAATCAAAGTCAAACATCTTTGGATGGTTTGCAATCAACCTCAATCTTAAAGATATCAATGGTTTCAATTGTTGCAGAGGTAAGAAGGTTTTTAGTCATCATTTTGATTTGATACACATATTGTATAAGGATTCATTGTAGACCATGAGGTAATATTTTACACTTCACCCCCATATCCACCTTACCATGACCCATATGACCCATACACTGATCCTTACCAACCATATAATACATATCCTACACACTACCAAGATCATCCACCATACCTTGAGCCTCTTCCACCTCCATGGAAACCTCCTCATCCTCATAATCAGTCATATTATCAACCTGATAGCCCTTTCAATCCACCTTCACCAAACACTAATTATAAACACTTAGAGATTGATAGATTAAGAAAAGAAAGGGACAAGCTACATGAGAGTCTTAGACAATAGAAAAGGGTTGAATACCAAGCCCTTATTCTTCATCAAAATACTCCTACAAACCAATAATATTTAGTTAAATTGGTCACCCAATCCCCTTGTTTTGCCTCCCTGGTCAGAGGATATTTATTGATCTATAATATTTTACTTAATGATAAGGAAAATGTTTCAATTGTTCCCAAATCAGTGGTAGACACCTTGAATCTGAGGTATGAACTATTTCTGAGTTTGAATTGCAATGGAATGGGTTTTCTATGAAAGTATTTGGAATTTTTATAAATATTCAACTCACTTTCCATGCCTACCCCAAACTTTCAATTGTGCAAGACCTTATTGTAGCAGATTTGTTGCCTCATTTTACCTTGTTTTGGGGTAATGACTTCATGACTATGGTTGGAGGGTACTTATTCAAATATTTGTCTCATATAGTGTGCAAACTTGAACATGGTGTAGAGGTGAAAATCAAATATGAGTCACTCTCTATGTTCCACATTATTCCACCTCCTCTAATCACTCCAAAGGCAGACTGCCTCCACCTTCCTTCCACAAGGCAATCCACTTGTGTTCAAGATCTTATACCTACTAATGAACCTAAAAAAATACCCACATAGAAGCCTTCATGGACCATGGATCCTAATTTAATCATGACCACTCTTGAAAAAGAGGATAAAGAATGAAATTTAGGTGTGAAATATGTTATTAGTCCTTCATCTGCTATTACTCAAGTACTTGTTGCCCCTCTTCACACTCCCCCTCAATCCTAAGAACTTCCTAATAATCCATTCAAGATCCATACTTGGAAAGATACCCTTGAAATCATCAATTATACTAAATATATATACTACCCATCCACCATCTCCTCTCTTTAAAATAAGTCAATTACACCAAAATTAGAATTGGTCATTCAAGCATGGTGGGAAAACTATCAAAGTTAGTAAAGGAGGGGGTTGTCATTCAAGAGATAGATAGTGATACAATTGTATTTGAGTGTCAATAAAACCTTTTAGAGGACACATATAGTGTATATGAATAATATATTCAATTTAGGACCCCTGTGCACCCCACTAGATCATAAGGTAAGCATGAGTAAAGCTTGGATGATAAAGGGTAGCTGCAATGTCATAATGATAGAGCTGATGCAAATCAAACACAAGCTATTATTTTAATAAGAGAATAATTATATGGAAGCATACATGATGATTCTATTGATATTGAAGTTAAGAATCCATTGGAAGACTATTGGAAACACTTATGTTTGGATTTCTTCAATGAAATGGAACATATTGGCAAGGCAAATTTGAGTGATATAGTTAAACACTAGGCTAATGCTTCAAATGAGGAAAGTAATAAAAATTAAGGAGTGTAAAGCCAATATTAGTTGGAAATTCATTTTATTGAGGTACCACATCTCTCTATTTATGAATAGGATGAGAAAACTTCAACTAATCAAGAACATTATGATGATCCTACCAAAGTGAAGGAGGTGAGTAATCAGCTTGATGACTTGCAGATAGATGGTAGAAGTTTAAATGAACCTTGTGATTTTTTAATTGACCAATATGGGATGTATTTTTGGGAAGACTTAGAATACTTATTCTTAAATTTAGATACCTCACCTCTGCACCAGTCAAACATTGAAAATAAGGAACTTGTAAAGAATGCTTTGATAGTTGATCATCTTAAACCCAAAGAGCATAACTATTTATAACTCCAAACTAAAGAGGAGATAAGGTTAGTGATGCAAGATAGAAAGATTTAGGATGAGTATGATTATATTCTTGACACACTCAACCCATGTACATATAGATGAACCCAGATGGTCATTTCACTCTTATAGGTAATCAAAAGAGTGTTAGCTATAAGAGGAAGTTTTCACCTATTCATCCAAGTTTGATTTCATACAAACCATCATAAGCTTCCTCCTATTCATCCAAGTCTGATTTCACACAAACCATCATATGATAGCTCCATATTAGGGTGACACAATGATCATAGAACATACCATTTGATCTTATGGAAATGAATTCAAAGTTAATTTAGCTTAGTATTATTTTGTGTGTTTGTCCAAATAAGTCCTTTGTATAAGTTTATAGGTTGTGTTTTGTTGTTTAATTATTTCCTTTGTTTATCCTTAAATTTTAGGTATGTTGTTTAGAGTTAGCTTGTTGATTTTTTATGTCTATGTGTGTATTATTTATACTTCAAGTCTATGAGGTGTCAATATTAAAATTCAATCCGAAGTGTCATCATCTTGTGCTTCTTTGTTGAGTTAGCTTGTCAAAAACATGTCTAGGTTCCATGACCAGTAGGTTGGTCAAGCCATCAAAGTCACCAAAAATGTTAACATTTTGGCCTCAAAATCCAAATGTCAACCCTTATCATTAAAATCTTTGATGACCATTATTTATCTCATTTTTATGCCCCTTAGTGTCCTTGTTTAAGAGAAAAATGACTAACATGGGCCTTAAAAATCCATACCATCATATGCATGTCAGGTAGGGATGAACATATCAAATTTGTTTTATATTTAATAAGTGCACCTAAAAAATCAACCAAAGTCAAAAAATTATAGGTATATGATGTATTTCATTCCTAGATCATCCTCTACAAATTTCACATCTTGTTATCTTTTCTATCTCAATAGATAAGCTTCTAAAGATTAACTAGCAGAGTGGCACATGCACATAGACATCAAGTTCAAGCCTTGTGAAATAGTCATTTTAATTAAAATGTTCCAAGGATAAACATGCAACTAAAAAGTGTCAAAATTTAGCTTGATCAGATCATATATCAATGACATAATGGTAGTCAATAAGTCAAAAAGTGATTGGAATAAAATTAATAATCGACACTCAATTAGATCATAGATCTAATGATGAGTGACAACCTAATGATGTTAGTGGGTCATGAATATCTAATGAAGTGAATTTTATTATGCACCTAATATCTAATGGTGATTATCAAATTAAAAATTCAAAGGATCTTGAGATAAAGTGAGGGGTTAACAAGTGGCATGACCATGATGAATAAAAGGATCAATAGTGCACGTTCGATCAAGCAGACTAAAGATCAATTAAATGCATTCATCAAGCTTACTAGATCAATGGTTTGAGGGAGGTCAAAAATTCAAGGAGCTCAAATTAAATGCAAGGCCACTATGTGATGTAAGTGTATCAAATCATGGAGATGAAAGTAGGAGCTCATGGAAGAACAAGCTTACAAATATCATGGTCAGGAATCTCATATTAAGATTAATAGATAAAATTAAAAGTTGAAAGCTAAGGGACTCTAATGGAGAGAAAATGTGACCTAATGTCAAACCAAGATCAAATGTTTTAAAGAGATATGTTTTCATTAAAGATCAGATATAGGGTAGGTTTATTTAAACCTAATATAGTCTAGAACAAATCAATGTGATCTATAGATCTTCATCAATATAATGACTATACAAAAACCAATATATTGTATTGGTTTTCAATCTATACTAAAGATCCATATCTAGGTTGAGGAAGATGTAGACATAAATGAGATATGTTGAGGTGTCTCATCCTTCACATAATCTTAGCTTTGACAAATAGGTGCATATGGTTGCCCAAAGCAGACATGGTGATGGCTCTATTAGATCAAAATATATGAGGATTTTATCCTTATAATGAATGGAATTAATATAGAGGAGCTTGAGAAATATTCATGTGGTGGGGGTGGTTACTTCTTGTAGTGGTCTTGACCTTCATGATCCATCCTTCCACACCAAATAGAGACACAGTGACATTAGTACATGAAGAGCTTGAGGAGTTGGTACAACTATTGTCTTGACCATTAATGACACCTTCTCCATTTTCTCACACATGTTCCCCATCCCTCTCATTCCCTTCTACTATAAATATAGGCTTCTAAGCCTTTAAATGAATCCCTCTTTTTAGCATGACTAAACTATGCCAAAATTGATCTTTGTAACCTCTTGAGATAAATAAATGATTGTTCCAAATTTCATTGTTTTGGTATAGTATTTTAATGTCAGTTTGATTTTCATATGTGGTAGAAATCTCTCCCTTGTCATGTCTTGATCTAAACTAGCTACTAGTTTATCTTGTTATGCAGGTCATGTTTAGTGTTTAATGTCACTTGATTAAAGCTATCAAGTGTATACATTGACTAGTTAGTGCTTTGAATCAGGCCTCTCCATCACTTCCCTTAGGTTTTGATCACTTGGTGAACCTTTGCATGAAATATTGATGCATAATAGACATTTGGAGTTTTAGATTGTCTTTTGCTTATTTCATTAATGTTTTTAGAATTTAAAATAGAGTGGACAAGTAATTGATCTAAAAATTGGGTTTACCTTTTAGATAAATCAAACAACTTTTTAAAATTGGCTACTAAAAATCTCAATTCCTTGACTGAAATAGAATTGGATGCATAATATTCTAAGAATGAATAATAAGTACTTTGAAAACTCTGTAAATTCATTCCCACTTTTAAAACTCTTGATTCATTTCATTTTATAATTCCTCATAATTAATTATGGTGTTTTATTAATTATTTGTAATTGAATTAAATAAGTTAAAACCCATAAATAATTGAAATGGAATAGATGCAAACTTGATAAAGAAGTTCACCCATTTGGGATACATCTATGGGTTCGTAAAACAATGAATCGATCTATTAAAAAGATGTGAGTATTAAAATTTTACAACTTAAATCAAGAATGGATTTTGGAACCTATATATAATGTTGAAATTGACTTTAAAGACTCTAATTCATTCAGCAATGTCTTTTCTTTGTCAACAACATTCGTTCATCTTCTCCATGTATATTTTGGAAATTTTCTCCATTAGAGTATATGCAATCTACAATACATGGGCATAATAATAAATAGGATTATTTTTCCTTCTAATAGATATGCAAGTCCAATAAGCATAGGTTCTTGGTCCTCTTAGAATAGGCATATATCATTTCCACCATTTAGACTCTATCTGCATAAATACAGTCACACATATATCTATATTTTTATTCATTATGGATCTAAGGCCTTTTGACTAGAAGAAACATATATCATAGACTTAGTTTTCTATGTGTCCATATACACTGTACAACTTATAGCATTTTCCCCTAGAGTAAAATGTATTATTCTATCTCGGGTCTCAATGCCTACAAATACACAATTATCTCTTATAGCCAAATGACTTACACAGATGATGCATAATCCTTAAAATAGCTCACTCTATGTATTCAAATGAATACCATACATTCATGTTCCATGTTCAAGAACCATATTCTAATCAAACGTCACCCTAGTTAATAAGCCTTACACAAATAGGCATGTTCATTTCTACCATAACACCTAACATCTGCCCTTGGCTCAATGTCCTTACAAACTAGGCATTAGGTTCCTCTTTAATTTGGTAATATGTGTCCAAATAAACCATCTTCACCCATGGCCTATAACTAATAATAATCGAAGAAAAGCATCTACCCCTTCAGGTCTGTTGTATCTTTTTCATTTGTAGTCATGCCATACAAAAATAAACATCTCAACTCAGATTCAAGATGATGTCTCTCAAGTCTATGCTCACACACATATGTCTTCTATGGCCAAAGCCATACAAAATTAAAAAAATGTATGTTCACAAGCTTTGGGTTTTAATCCCTATATCAATTCACATCCTTTTTCTCATGACCTTATAAAATTGATACATAGCATCAACACAACTTAGTCTACTATATTTTCCTTTCCCATGGATCAAAGGGATTTTTTTCAAAATATACATGAAACCCCTATTACTTCAACTACACATATCCATCTTCTATGGCCAATGGCCTTGTAAATAGAAGAAAACATGCTAATCCTCAGCTTGGGTCTACACTTTATCCATGGCCCAAAAATATATGCCTTCTCCATTTGGATCTATAAGTAATAATCATGCATGTATAAATTCCTTATTACCAAAAATTTAATGGCCATTCTAAATAGGCATGAATCTAGTTGTATATTCATCTGCCTATGCGATAAAACTTGAATTATATATCACCACCTAGCTAGCAATCTACTGGCCTTTGCTACATGGTAGCAGATTTTATTTTATGGGATTAAAAATC
Source organism: Torreya grandis (assembly GCA_037957365.1). NCBI lineage: Eukaryota > Viridiplantae > Streptophyta > Pinopsida > Cupressales > Taxaceae > Torreya > Torreya grandis. The sequence continues at coordinate 1,137,381 of JARHVA010004236.1, read as the reverse complement.
CTACATTTTTTAGGGTAAAGCATAGTAAAGGCTTCAAATATCCTTGATACTACTACATGACTCATGTCTTTAGCCACATCTCCCACCATTTTTCATGGTTTGGTTTGGATGGTTGTTAATCCAACTACAAGTTGGTTGTTGAGTTGGCCATAATAAGTAACTCAAACTTGATCTTGCGATTACCATATCTTGAACTCTCCATATTGAGTTAGATCTTGATTTGTATACTTTATACTTGGCATATCATTGTGACTTGGAAAATTTAAAGGTCATGATATCTTGAGGACCCACCACATGATCCTCTCGAATATCACCACTTAAAATACTCCTCTACCTGCCACTTATCAACATGATAATGTACCAAAAATAATATGGTATAAAACTATAATGTAATTGGAAATATTAAAATTACATTAATATACCACAATGACTAGATCCCCTTCTAAAATAAGAGTGGACCCCATTGGTTATGGTCTCTATATATATATCCTTTTGAAACTAGAACCGATGAAGACCAGTGAACTAAACATCCTTAAGATCAAACCTCCCCAAAAAAATGCTTTTGGTCTCCAAAAGTCCCAATAATCCAACTGACCCAAAATATCTTTTTAAATTCTCTTCTTTGTCATTGACAATCTCTATATACTGATTCCACACATATAGAAGCCAAAAATAGCATATGAAGGAGTTATGAAGTTAATCTATCACATAGATGCAAGAAAACTCCATTTACAAAATATCAATGAAATAAGATTTTATAATACTTCCCTATAAGAAGTCAACTATCTAGCTTAAAATGTAACCTGATCATAGAGATTAAAAGAAACTCTTTACCCATCCTACCAAAATGACCTATTACCCAAAATGGTCATAACATCTACCATCCTCTCTCAACCCTTGCACAACATGAAGGCTAAGGTGTTCTCCTTGTTATCAATATGACACAAGGGAAAAAAAATGTGTTGCATACCTCCTAGGACTTACAAATAATTACAACATATGTATACTTGCATATACAAATGTTGCCCATTTATGGGTCTTTAAAAGTACATCTACATGACGTGTATGACAAACATACGTTTAAGTTTAAAAAAAGTTTAGAATACAAACATTGCCCAAGATACAATGGGATTTAAATGTATCTATCAAGTATAAAAATGTGCAATGAATTTGTCTATCCTAAGGTTATAACTACACAATTCACAAATAAGATCCTCCTTAAAAACTCACAAACTCTACAAGTAAATTTAAAACGTATCAAAAATGTGAGGAGAAAACTAATAATTTTGAACCTATCTTGAAGTTTCCTCACCATTGACTATTCCCTTATTCATGCCTCCAAAACTCATCCAAACTGAGTCAGTTTGCCAAAAATTTTATCATAATAAAAAACCAAAATAGGAGATAGCAAAAGGTCCTTCCAAACACAAGGGTTATCTGGAAGGGTTATCAAATTCCTTCCTAGTTCCAATTAGTTAGGAATTCCATGAAATAGTGTTTGAAGTGACACTAAGCATACTATTTAATACCATAGATATGCTTATCCAAAACTATTCAATTAAACCATTTGATCAATAAGAGTTGTTCCCCCTTCATGGTTTCCAATAACTGAATAGAAAGTTTCATCTTATCAACTCTATCTTCTAAGAGTTAGATGATCCATTTTTCATTTTTTTTTAAATATTTAAAAATAATTCCAAATAAAGGCATATTTTACTCCCAAAGCAACCTTACATAAAGTATTCAACCAAAAAATTGTACAAACATAGCTACGTTTGAAAATAATTTATACCTCTGAAGAAACTATGAATTGCACACATGTTGAGTAATGGTTGGCATATTTTTGGTTTTTTAGACAACTTGTTTTCTTCATATAACTCTTAACAAAGATGTGAAACATAAACCAACTTATGAACCAGTTCAAAATCTCAATATTTAAAGTGCAAAAACCTGTTCAATTTCTTGAATAATGCTCTATTACCATTTCTATATCTTACCATTGAAATGGTCTTTTCACTTGTTCCTATAATCGAAGACATAAGCATCTATAATGTGATTAATAATACAAAAATAAAGGCTACACAACTAGTTATCAAAGACCAAAATATTATGTCAATGCCTATATAAAATTAGATTTCCATCATACCTTAATCTTCCCTCTATATAAGAATGGTAATAGGATAGCAATTGATTCCTCTTGGATGTGCATTAGTGAAAATTCCTTGCATTTTATCTAAATTCATACCAAGAAATAAACACTTATCCTCTCTCAAAACCATCTCACACCTTCAAGTGACAATGTGTTTTCATCATCCATGTTGATCTTACAGGACTAGTGGACTCAAAACCCTTGGTTGTTAGAAGCTTGTCTTTTTCCAGCAAATTGGAACACCTTCCAATTTTCCTTTGCACTAGCCATCCTACATAATCAAACAAAATAGAAGAACAATACCAATATCTGATATCTAAAAAATCCAAACTAAAGTATACCAATAATTGAATCAATTCCTATATCAACCTACTTTGATACCAAAATTTGATGTGAAAATTGGGTTTACCTTTTAGATAAATCAAACATTTTTTTAAAATTGGATACTAAAACTTTTAATTACTTGAGTGAAATAGAATTGGATGAAAAATATTCTAGTAATGAATAAAAAGTATGTAAAAAAATCTATAAATTCATTCCCACTTTTAAAACTCCTGATTCATTTCATTTTATAATTCCCTGTAATTAATTCTAATGTTCTATTAATTCATTTGTAACTGAATTAAATAAGCTAAAAGCTAGAAATAACTAAAATAGAATAGACACAAAATTGATAACGAATTTTACCCATTTGAGATATGTCTTGGATTCATGAAACAATGAACCGATCCATTAAAAAGATGTAAGTATTAAAAGTTTACAACTTACATCAAGAATGGATTTTGGAACCTATAAATAATGTTGAAACTAACTTTAAAGACTTTGATTCATTTAGCAATGTCTTTCCTTTATCAGTAGCATTTATTTGTCTTCTCCATGTATATTTGTGTAATTTTCTCCATTAGAGTATATGCAAACTCTAATACATGGGAATAATAATAAATATGAGTATTTTACCTTCTAATAGATCTAAAACTCTAATAAGCATAGGCATCTAGTCCTCTTATAATATGTGTATATCATCTCCACCATTTGGACTATGTATGCACAAATACAGTCACACATATATCCATATATTTATTTATTATGGATCCAAGGCCTTTCAAATAGAAGAAACATATACCACAGACTCAATTTTCTATGTCTATATATACCATGCAATTTATATCATTCACCCTTGGAGGAAAACATATTATTCTAGCTCAAGTCTTGGTGACTGTAAATACACAATTATCAATTACAGCCAAAGGAATTACAAAGAAGATATATAATATTTAAAATAGCTCAGTCTATGTATTTAAATGAATACCATGCATTCACCTTCCATGTTTGGTAACTGTGTTTTAATTAAACTTCACCCTAACTTAATAATCCTTACATAAATAGGCATGTTCAACTATACCATAACACCTAACATCAACCCTTCGCTCATTGACCTTGAAAAATAGGTGTTAAGTCACTTTTTCATTTGGACTATATGTTTAAACAAACCTACTTTACCCATGGCCTATGGCTTGTAATAATGAAATAAAAGCATCTACCCTTTTGGGTCTACTGTATCTTTTTCATTCACAATGATGCCATACCAAATAGACGTCTTGACTTAGATTCAAGATCATGTTTCTTAAGTCTATGTTCACATGCATGTCTTCCATGGCCAAAGCCATACAAAATAGAATAAAATGTATGTTCATAGCTTTGGGTTTATATCCCTATATCAATACACATCAATTTTTTCATGGCCTTATAAAATTGATACATAACATCAACACAACTTGATCTATTGTATTTTATTTACCCATGGCTCAAAGGTATTTTTTTCAAAATAGATGTGCCATCCCTCTTACTTTAGTCACACATATCCATCTTTTATGGCTAATGGCCTTGTAAATAGAAGAGAACATACTAATCCTTAGTTTGGGTTTGTAATGTGTCCATGGGCCAAAAATATATGCCTTATCCATTCATATCTACAAGTAATAATCATGAATATATAACTTCCCTATTACTCAAAAAATGAATGGTTATTCATCTACCTATGCAATCAAACTTGTATTATATATCACCACCCAGCTAGTAGTCCAATGGCCTTTGTTACATGGTAGCAGATTTTTTTATAGGATTAAAAATCCCACATTCTTTGGGGTAAATCATAATAAAGGCTTCAAATATCCTTGAGACTACTACATGACTTGTGGTTTTAGTGAGATCTCCCACTATTTTGTATGGTTTGGTTTGGATAGTTTTTATTCCAAATACAAGTTGGTTGTTGAGTTGGCCATAACAAGTAACTCAAAATTGCCCTCAGGATTACCATATTTTGAACTCACCACATCAAGTTAGATCTCGAGTTGTATACTTCAAACTCAACATAACATTGTGACTTATAAAATGTGAAGGTCATGGTGGCAGGCCATATGGTGGTAGGCCATATGGTGGCCTAATGACCTATCACATGGTCCTATCAAATATCACCACTTAAAACACTCCACCTACCACTTATAAACATGATAATGAACAAAAAATAATATGGTATAAAACTATAATGTAATTGGAAATATTAAAATAATATTAATATACCACAGTGGCTAGATCCCCTTCCAAAATAAGAGTGAACCCCACTGATTATGATCTCTATGGCTAACCTTTTGAAACTATGATCGATGAAGACCAGTGAACTAAATATCCTTTGGATCTATAATCAATTAAGGTGTATCACCAATAGTAGATTAGATTTACCTTTTAGGTATCCTTCTCTCCCCTTTCGCTCCAAAAATTAATGGGTTTTCTTAGAAATTAGCTAAGTGATACATCATAGAAGCTATCCTCATTAAAATCCTAGCTGTCTGACCCAAGATTAGGTAACCCACATCCTAGGGCCATTCCCATGTTGGACTAGGTTTGGGTAGAGGACCTAAACAATCCTTTTCTAAGCCAGGGTGCAACCTCGGTCTCCAACATATACATTAAACAACATATCAAGACCCAAGATAGTGGTGTGTGTATGTGTTTTGAAATATAGAAAGGAACTAAAAATTTTCAAACTATTTGAGAACAAAAGGGTTATATATAATTGACATAAAAAGAGAGCAAATAAGGGAAACAAGCTAGTCACACATAGTCCTTGAAAACAAGCATAACTCTACTTGCCTAGTTAATTTAAATAATATTTAAGGGCATTGAGAACAACATAGGTTTAAACATGATTTAAATAGTGATGTGAACATTAATCCATCAATCACTCAGGCTTAAACAAAGTTAAGAAACACAATAGACCCTATTCTTCACTCCTAACAGTCCTAAGAGCATGCACAGTCTATATAGGTAATTAGTCTTGAAGAGAGGATGTAAATTAGAGTTAGAGAGACTATCTAGAACCTTAAAATATATGTTTAAATACACATACCTTGATATACATTAAATTCTTAGACTCAATAAGGAAACACAACTGACAACCTTATTCAAAACATGCATAAACCTACTTTTGTTGATATACCTACTTGGGCAATCAGCCCTGAGAATTAGTGGATTGAGTTCAATGAGCTGATTTGAATACTTAGAGAGCCTTGATAATTTAATAAGGAACATGTTCATTCATTACATCAAATATTTAGACCTAATAATAATGGAACTCAGACCTTTGCTCAATCAAGTATAGTCCTAATGACATACATAAGATTGTAAGGCAACAAGTTAAAGGTTGGCAGTAAGATGAAATGGTAAAGTGGAGTGAATTTAATAATTTGATACCCTAAGGATATTGTTATGTAAATTTACATACAATTAATATAATTGTATACCTCCAAAAGAGAGAGATTAAATAAAAGAACATAGTCATTAGGGTATGGTAATTGGTTTGACACAAGAACCCTAGGCATAAGCTAGTGGCATATGCAAGAATTTTGGTGAAGGGAGGTGATTCAAAATACATTAAAAGAGATAATTTTTATGTCTCAAACCTCATTAAGGTCATTTGAGACCAAAACAAACTCAAACAACCACCTACAAACTATAATTCTCTCTCATACCTCATAGGGTGCTTGTTTCTAACTAAGAGGTCAGATTATTTTGCTTGGTATAGTCAAGAATATTTGCACGGGACCTTGTGCTCATAGGGGAAGTTATAAAACCTAATGTATTTCAATTTTTTTAATTGTTTGGAGGATTAATACAATCATCCTTAAGAACCCAAACCACTTTCAGGTTGCCACAAAGAACCATAAAGACTAGGTGAGAGAGAAATAAATATTTATGCCTCTAGATGAATCATACCGAATTAAAAACAACCCATAACATGTTTACTACTCCCATAATCATCCTCCCATAAAATTGGTTTGTATGGAATTGTAAAAAACTATATGGAATAAGACTAAAACCAATAATTTTAGTTATTTTTAGGTCCATACAAGGAGTCAAAACTTTAAATTTGTCAAGAAGGTTAAGGAGTATGTTTTATAAGTAAATAAAATGACTATTTATGGTTTGGAATGTGTGAGGAGGATATATATTCATTTTTCACACTCTTAGCAGGGAGGCCTAATTGAGGCCTAGTTAGGAGAGAGAAAGGGTATAAAATGACATCTCCACTCACTCTTAGAGCATGAAATTTATCCTAGAGATGTAATGCCATATAAGGTACTATAATATTCCCTTATGTTCTGATAATACTCTATACTTTTTTTATACATAAGGAGGTTTGCACAAAAAAGGCTATTAGGAATTAAGCCTATTTAGGGCTTTTGGTAGAGAATGACTTCTTGTGGGTAGTTTGAGACATCAAAATGGATTTTTTTAGGTATGATATGAGTCCAATAATACATTGATGAATTTTTTATGAGTTATAGTAAATGAAACCAATTGTTGACATTTGTGTACAAAATAAGCCTAAGGAGATGAAAATCATTCTAAACACTTTACAAGAGAAAGTGGTGATGTGTCAAAGAGAACCTATTGGAGTCAGTTGAGAGATGTCAAGAATAGAGGAAATATGTAGAAGAAATTTATATGATCACCAACAAGCTCACTTTTCCTTCAACATGTCAAGAAGAAGAGGAGTTTCAAAGGGCTAGTCAAGGTGTCAAGAAACCATTTCAACTCCCATGCCACTTGGAGGGTTGGATCATCTAAAGAGGATCAATACATGTCATATAGGACCTATTGAGGCATTTTAATAAATCCTCTCTTGTTTTTTTACTCACATGACACTTGTATACTAGCCCTCTCCTACTCTCTTCTTCTCTTCTCTCACATTTATGTTATATATTGAGCCACTTTGGATTTGCAATGCATCCCCCACCTGGGTATGGTGAAGTCCTACTCATTTTTCTACCTCTAATAAATAAAATAATTGATTTTTACCTCATTATATTATTACATGCAATGATAAATCTCTAAATGGTTTATCTTATCAAGTGTATATGTATATCACCTTGTTTGTGTCATATTTATCTTCCCTCGTGTGGTTGTTTCTCTATTACAGGTTGTATTTGGTGTCATAAGGGGTATCTTGTTTGTTTTGAAGTGGAATTATTATTAAATTCTAGCCTTGAAATGACTTAAACTTTTATAACTCATTGACACAATAGGCTCATTCTATGATATGTGTATGTTCATGGTGTCTTGTAGGTTTTAGTGTATTGTGAAATGTGTGGTAGTGGTCAACAAAGTTTGTTGCATCACCACTATAGTTAGGTTTATTTTAGGTATTTATTCCCTTTCCCAAGAAAACAATTAGTGTGTGATCCTACGTGATTCATCAAATGGAGTTATCCCTTCAATCTAAAGGTTTAACCTTATTATAGACAAACCATAGGTATAGGGGTAATTCCATGTTTAACTAAATTTGGAGAGTTCTGAACAACCTTCTCCAAGGGTGAAAATTTTGGTTATAAATGTTATGGCATGATTGATGGAACTTAAGTTCAAAAAGAGTGGAATAAATTATGGCGTATTCTTCTACCTATCAACCTTTAGAGGCATTCAAGAAAACACCAATGGTGACTCCAAATGCAATAAGCTAGTTATAAGTAGTCCAAGTACTTATTATAATAATTTGCTAAAAATCACATGTTTAATTTGAATAATTAATTTGGTATGGATGGATATGATGAGATTTCCTAGTATACACTTCCCTAACATCCTTGTCATGATCCATACTATGTTTCTCAACATGCTTATCAAGATTTTTATCAGCCCTATGAGCCATGGCAACCCTATGGTTAGCATATTCCTTTTCTATATGATCGTGATAAAATTGAGTAGACTTATGAATAAGCCTATAAAGAAATCTATCACTAATAATAATATGTTATTAAGACTCTTTAGAAAGAGATTTTAGGTCTCAAAATGATCATACAACAAATAAGGGAGACCTTTCCAAAAATCATATCAACCCAATCAATACTATCTAAACTATTAAGGCAATAGACCACCCTTTAAAATTCATATTAAAGGTTAAGGACAACTATTTCAAGCAAAATATTATAATGGTTATAATCCCAGTGATCCCTCCACCTCAAAATCATTAGTGCCTAATAGCTTTAAAATTACAACTTGGAACCAAGTAGTTAAGTCCTAAAGAAATAATGATCAAGAGAGTGAGGACCAAGAAGTTGATGTTAAGAAAGAAGACCTTGTGTTTGTTCAAGCCTCATTTTCCTCTCCCTAATAACCCCCTCATGGAAGTCTACCCAAGAATATTCAACTTAAAAAGGACACCTTAGTTAAAAAGGTGGAAGATAAAGTTGTATTTGATAATGAAATTCAAGAATTCTATGAGAAGGATGAGGTGATTGAAGATGAGAATGGAAAACTTATGTCAAAGTTGAGTCTTATCTCTATCCAATAATTATTTCAAGAGTCTCCCAATTCTAAGACCCCAAAATTCAAGTGTGCTTCCTTCATCCTCAATCCAGTCATGAACCATCCACTAAACCTCATATTCCCTCTCTAACCCATGAACTTGTTCACCACCTTATCCCTTCTTGAATAATAACCCATCTTGTGAGAGATAATCAAATAAGATCAAGATAAATTTTCAATTGATCAAGAAGATGACTCAAGTGTCTATGATGAAGAGTTCACTATAGGGACTCCCCTTGGTGAAGACAAACATAAATATATCATCTTGAGTGAATAAAAAGATGATCAAGATCAAGTTTTATCTACTCATGAAGAGATTTATCAAGCCATGGAAGAGAATGAGTATGAAAATAATATCACATTAGATGAGTTGGTTGAACCTCATGGGCATGATCAAGAGGTTGAATTTAAAAATACAATAGAAAATGGAGCTAATACTAATTCCATGGAACAAGAGTACTTATGGAAAAGATTTTATGAGATATGTGGATAATTTTAGACCTTTAAAAATCCTACACTTACTACTATTCAAGTTGAATACAATGGTGAAGATGGTGTTGAGTATGTAGAGCTCCTTAAGGAGCTTGATAATCTTATGGCTGATAAGAAGTTTGATCTCATTCAAGATGTTATGAAGGACAATGAATCATGCCTAGATGAAGCATAATTAGATCAAGTTGTAGATAAAGAGTACCATGAAAATATGGTTGAATCAAAAGATTAACTCACCTTCATAGATGATATGTTTTCATCTGATATCATTGTATTTGAGATCATGTCAAAGAAAATGGCAAGCATGAAGGAGTTGAAAATATCAAAACCAAATCTAAAAATGTAACATGATTCATTCACTCCTTCATCTCATGGAGAAAAGTATGGTATAATATTCCCTTTTGATCTAGGAGTAGAAATTTTGATTCAGGTTAGTTTGTATATAGTCTAGTTTGTTTATGTTCTTGTTGTGTTCCATAAGTTCTTGTTAGCACATGTGTGTGTATTCCTTTCTTTGTTTTTTTTTGTGTGTATTTGTTTTGTGTGTTTTTAGGTAATAATTTTGTATTTTTTTTCAAGTATCAAGGTATGATATTTTTGTCTTAGAGTGTAATTGACTCCATATCCCAATGGAAGGACAAGGCTACTAGTTTATTCAGCATAGCAGGCATGCTACCTCTATGAGTCACCAATTTGTAATCTAATTCTGACCCCTTAAGTCAAAATAATACCTATATAGGAAAAAAAAATTAACCTTATGTGATTTATGAGGTCCTATTTGAGTCCAAAATACCTTGTTACCATTTATTAAGGTAAATTTGGAACTATTAAGGTAAGTCTCTTTTGTGTTTTTTGGTCTATTTGAGTCTCCTAAGTAAAAATGGGTCAAAAGGGTAATTTGTGGTGCCTTTAAAAATGTTTCAAAGGTAATTTTAGATAAATAATGGTCTTAAAATATGTCATGGTATTGACCAAAGAGTTTTAAGTCATAAAAAGTTAGTTATGATCAAGAAAAGTTAGTTTTAAAGGCTTCCCAAGCAAGTACAACATAGGAGGAGAGAGAATATGAAAATAAATTAGTTTGTCAGCATGATCAAGTGTTTTTAGGTCCATAATAGTGTTTTTATATAACTTAAAAGGTCATAGGAAGTCAAAAATTTCATATCTCTCTTATCAACTCCTTCACAAGCCCACATAGGCAAAAATGGGTTAAATGGTATGGCTAGGAGAGATAAGTTGGAAACCTAAAACTTTGTGTATTTATTGTGGTATTGATAAAATTAAAACTTTTTTAATTGGTTCTCATATTAATATCCTTATCTTTTTGAAAAATAATTAAGAAGTTAAGGGTCTTAAATCTTCTAGTCAACCATGATAGGGCTCTTTCTTGAGTTTTCCAAGCAGAATGGTGGAATATTTTCACAAGGAGAAAGTTTTTATGGGTCTTAAAAAATAATCTAAAGTCTCCTAAATTATTTTTAAATTTTTCCATGAAGGAAATTTTTTGAAGAGATGGTCATATCTCCATTCATCAACTTGGACTATATTTTGTGTGTTTCTACATACAATCTTTGTTGAGTGTTTGAATGTGAATTTATAGGAGATTTTGAGGTTGTGTATTCATGATTGATATGATTATACAATTAAGGTGACGTTATTTTAGTCATAATGTTCATTTTTAGTCTATAAAACTCTTAAACACTAATGTTACAGTCCTCAACTTCAATAGGCATGTAGGTCTATAACTCTGAGGAAATCTATGATGCCAATGTGTTTAAAGATTGCCCAAGAATTATCAAGGTAATGGATTCAAATTATAAATAATCATGAACTACCATAAGTCTCCAAGAACCTAAAGGATAGGAGGTTGATAACAATCAATCAATAATACCTAGTGACATAATCACCTACAAGAATGTAAGAGAAGATGTGAAAACACAAAGTTTGAAGGTGTCTTAAAGCACTCCATGGACTTGAAATTAATGAGAAGAAACATATCCCATATATTTGAAGTCATTGTATTTATTTTGTGTCATGGTGGATTTGAAAAGGGTTAACATGAAACTCCATACTCGGACCTTCTTATGACTATCATCTATAGCTGGCTATGAGAGATGTGGTCCTTGATAATAAATGTTGTTGAGCTTGGACTTTCAAGTTCTAAAGGTGTCTTATAACCTTAATAAAAATATGATATAACCACTTAAGTATTTTTTAATTGGTCTTAGATAACTAAGAAACTTAAAAAGTCTTATACATAATCAACTCTTTAAATTTGTACCTACAACCAACTAGGTGAGGAAATAGGATTTAAATAGTAAAGTAGATGAAAATTTGGATCTTCAAGTAATTTATATGTCTCAAAACACCATAAAAAATATAATAAAATCTTCCAAGAGGTTTTTAATGGGTTTCGAAGATCTTCAAGGCCATAAACAGAGTCAGTTCTGCCCTAATTCACTCGTACAATAAGTTGAGTTGGAGTTTTGGCCTTGAAACAAGGAGGTTGATGAAGTGTTGATTTTCCAAGGCATTAAAATTCCTTTGAGACATAATAAAAACATGATATATATCCATTTCAAAATATATAATATTGGTTTTAGACTTACAAATAATTTTATGTAGTCACAACTCTTTCAACAACCACTTACAACTAGCCAAGAGTGAAAGATGCCTTGAGATATAATAGGATAATAAAAACATTGAGTTACAATATTTTTAGAAATTTATAAAATATTAATAATATGGGATAGGTATTTTAAAGGTATTGGAGGCCTAAAAACCTAAGAGGCCACATACATAATCAATTCTAGGGAGACAAACATCTAAAAGACTTTAAGAGAAAAGGTGAAATCATTGGGTTTTAAAAGGATTTTTATGAGTCTCATATCAATCCCAAAAGTATAGTAGGAGTTTTAAAAGTTCAAAATTGAAGATAGTACTCCAAACTCTAAGACTACATACTTAAACTAGTGCACACATGCAATGCAATCACCTATAGGATTGCTCAAGTGACTATGCACCATCTCAAGATGAAATACAAAGGTATGTGTATGTTGTGAAAGATAGAATGAAACTCAAAGTTTTAAAACTATTTGAGAACAAAAAGGTTTTAAGTGATTGGTAGAGACATAGATAAAATAGGGGAACCAAGTTAATCACACACATTCCTTGGAAACAAGCATAAATCTACTTGCCTAGTCAAGTTCAAGAATATTCAAGGGGATTGAGAATAATATAGTTTGAAACATGATTGAAATATTTATGTGAATATAAATCCATCAATAAATAATACTTAATTAAATTGAAATAATACAACAAAACCTGTTCATTACTTCTAGTAGTCCTAAGAGAATGCATAGTCTATATAGGCAATTAGTCTTAAAGAGAGGTGGTCATTTGGAGTTAGAGTGACTATTGAGAACCTTCAAATAGATGTTGAAATATACATACCTTTCTCTACATGAAAGGATCAGACTCAACAAGGAAACACAACTAAATACCATGTTCAAAACATGCATAGACTTACTTGTGTTGATAGACCTACTTAGATAATCAGCCCTGAGAATTGGTGGATTGAGTTCAGTGAGTTGAGTTGAATACTTAAATATAATTTATAATGTAATATGGAACATGTTCATTCATTCCATCAAACCTTCATATATAACATGAATGGAACTTAGACCCCTTCTCAATCAAGTACATTCTCAATGACTTACATAATATTGTAAGGCAGTGAATTGAAGGTTGGAAGTAAGATGATATCGTAAAGTGGAGTGAATTAAATAATTTAAGACCCTTAAGATATTGTGAGAGACATATACATACACTTCATATAATTTTATAGCTCCAATATAGAGAGAGTAAATAGAATAACATAGTCATTAGGGTATGGTAATTGGTTTGACACAAGAATCCTAAGCATAGGCTATTGGTATATATAATAAGTTTGGTGAAGGGAGGTTGTTAAAAATCCATTGAGGTAATTGGAGACAAAAACAAATTTAAACAACCACATGTATACTACAATTCTCTCTCAGACCTCACACGCTATTTGTTTCCAGTTGACAGGTTAGTTTCTTTTGCTTATTATGATAAGGAGGATTTGTATGGGACCATTTTCTCCTATGGGAAGTTATCCACCCTAATTTATTTTAAGTTTGTGGAATTGGTTGGAGGATTCATATGTCTATATTTATGAATCATCCTTAAGAACCCAAACCACTTTCAAGGTACCAAGGAGAACCATAAAGACCAAGTGAGAGAGAAATGAATATTTATGCCTCTAGATGAATTAAAAATACTTAAAAACCACCCAAAACATGTTCAATACTCCCATGAACATCCTCCCATGAAATTTGTTTGTATGAAACTATATGAAATATTCCTAAAACCACCATTTTTTCCTATTTTGTAGGTCCCTATAGTGAGTTAAAACTTTAAATTTAACATGGAGGTCAAGGAGGATGTTTTATAAGTGAATAAAATGCTTATTTGGGTTTTGTAATATGTGTGGAGGTTGTATATGCATTTTTCACTCTCTTGGCAAGGAGGCTTAATTGAGGCCTAGTTAGGAGAGGGGAAGGGTAGAAAATGACATCTACACTCACTCTCAAATATTTAAATTGAACATAAAGTTGTAAGGCCATATAGGGTACTGTAACATGCCCTTACATTCTCAAAATCCTCTTTACTTTTCTCTACACAAAGAGGTTTTCACAAATATGGCTACAAGGAATGAGTCCTAATTAGGGATTTTAGTAGAGAATGACCTTTTAGGACTAGTTTGAGACATAAAAATGGATTTTTCTAGGTATGATATGATTCTAATAGGATATCCATGAAGTTTAGATGAGCTATAGTAACTAAAACCAAAATTTTATGCCTGTGTACAAAATAGGCCTAAGGAGATGAAGAGCCCTCTAGACAATTTGCAAGAGAAAGAGGTGATGTGTCAAAGAGAACCTATTAGAGTTAGTTTAGAGGTGTCAATATCAGAGGAAATAGGTAGAATAAACTGACATGATCACTAATAAGGCCACTTTTCCTTCAACATGTCAATAAAAAGAGGAGTTTCAAAGGGCTAGTCAAGGTGTCAAGTAACCATTTCAACTCCCATGACACTTGGAGGGTTTGAGAATCTAAAGAAGAGAAAAACATGTCATCTAGGACCTATTGAGTTATTTACCTAACTCCTCTCTTGTTTTTAACTCACATGACACTTGTATATTCTCTCTCTTACACTTTTCTTCTCTTCTCTCACACTTGTGCTATATATTGATCCATTTTGGCTCTGAAATGTATCCTCCACTTGGGTATGATGAATTCAAGCTCATTTTTTTACCTATGATCAATAAATCAACTAATTTTTTAACTCATTCTATGAATACATGTAGTGATAAATCTCTAAATGGTTGATCTTGTCAAGTCTATATGTATATCACCTTATTTGTGTCATATTTATCTTGCCTCATGTGGTTGTTTCTATATTTCAAGTTGTATTTGGTGTCATCAGAGGTCTATTGTTGGTTTTGAAGTGGAATTATTCTTCCCTCTTATCCTTAAAGTTATTTACCCTTCTACAAAAAATTGATGTAATAGGCTCATTCTAGGATGTGTGTATGTTCAGGTTGTCTTTTAGCTCTTAGTGTATTATGCAATGTGTGGTAGTGGTTAATAAAGTTTGGTGAATCACCATTTTAGTTAGATTTATTTATATTATTTCCTCCATTTTACAAACAAGAAATTAGTGTGTGATCCTATGTGATTCATCAAAGGGAGATAGCCCTTTAATGTAGAGGTTTACCCCTACTATAGACAACCCATAGGTCTAGGGGTAATCCCTTGTTTAACCAAATTTGGATAGGTATGAACAACCTTCTCCTAGGGTGAAAAATTTAGTTATAATAGTTTGATGGATAAAACTACAAGGATATTATGCACAATCATCTATTTTAATGGGGTTAAGCTTCATAATCTTAGTTATAGATAACATGTCTTCTCTCTTTCTACCTGAACATTTTTACCCTCTACTAACACAATATTTCTCTTGAAATTGTTTAGTGTGTTAGTGTACTTATAAAAATGGAACCCTGCCTTTGGTTTATCATTGATAATCAAGTCTTGTATAACTACCTCCTCTTCCTAAAATCTTTGAATCTAAGAAATAATTCTCATAATCGCTTTCTATTTTGTGCATTTTGTAGATGCAGAGGTAGAAGGGGAAATTTAATTAGTGGGAGAATTAATGCTGGAATAGGTTGGGCAGTAGGAGAAGATTCATTCAATTCTTATAAATATGGGATGGAATTTATCTAGGTAGTGACCTTATTGTATGAATTTGTATCAATAATGTATTTGGTATTTTTTTATGTCTTGAATATTGAGACTATGGAAGAAACTATTTGGTTAGGCAAGTAAATGGGCACACCTAACTATGTATATGACCTAGGAAGAATAACTCGTATAATCAAAATGGATATAGACACAAAGTCTTCAAAATTTATCAACCTCTTAGGTCTAATATATTTTGGACAAGATTATCTAAGGGATATATTAGTTACAAGGTATAAATAAATCTTATAGTAGTATTAGAAACCCTATCAGGTTGATTAGTAGTAGGGAAAACAAAATTTAATGGGCCCTAGGCTATAGTTTAAAAAATTAGCATTGTGAATGCCTAGGGATTCTTGAGTGGGATAAGAGAATAAAAAATAAAATAATGTAAATAATGGGTGGATTTGAATGTGTTAACCTCTATATTAATATATACATGAGATACCAAATAATCAAGAGTTTGCATACTTACAATTATTGGCTAATTATCATCCTGAGTAGTAGTGTCAATGAAATTTGTTGTTGTAGGTTGCTCATTTGAAACCTTTACATTTAGTCCATTTGTGGGAATTGTATCAAAAAGTAAAGTAATAGAATTAACAACTAGGGAATTCTTCTTGCTTGGTTCCCTTGTTTGGTATTGTATAGATACTATTGTGGTCTCAACCATCTTCTCTATTTTCTACTCTAGAACCTGAGGTGGAGAGCTTGGAGATGTAGTTGGTGATGTAATTTCTTGGGTTGTACTTATTTTTTGGACTCTAAATCTAATTATTCATCTTTTCCCTCTTTATTTTATTATTTTTATATTAAATTAGTTGCAATTGAGTCAACCCTTTCTTATTTTATTCTTTATTCTTCATATTTTTATATCCCTCATGACTCAATTTCCTCCTCTTATTCTTCTTCCTCCTCTTGTTATTTTTCATCATAATCTTATTCTTCCTCATTTAGTTCCCCATAAATAGGGCCCCCTTTATTAAATATACCTTTAGTAGGCCTTTTTTATTCTTATATAACTTTAGTAGACACAAGAGGGGTCGTAGGATTCCTTTAGTACATCACTTGTGGTGGCCTAGTAGGAGTAACAGTTGGTCCTAAAGTGGGTGGAGTGGAAAATGAAGAGGATATAATAGTGGAAAATGGAGGAGTTGGAGTGGGAATGGTAAGGACTTTGGGAGGAGTTTTGATATGAACTGTTGATAGCAATAGGAACCTATGAAATAAAAGAGGGAAGACTCACATGTTGTACTAATGTTAATAGAGGTATGGATGAAAAATAAAATAATCCCTTTAGCCTACTGGAAATTATGGATTATTCTAAATTATCTAAAATTTGAGGAATAACATCACCTATATGTATGGGGATACCTCTAGATACATTAGATATCATTTGTGAATTTGTCTCCCTATATTTACCTACTTCTTTAATAATTTTAGTTTTCAATTATGCTTCTAGTTGAGGAAAAGGCCCATGAACTACTATTGAGGTCCATTACTCACTATATATTATCTTTGAATCTTATTATATAATAGTATGATCATACTATATCCTTTGGACCACTATCATGGACATGCAAACCTTGCACATCTTGATAACTAACTCATTATCATCTTCAACATTCATAAATATTAAATCATGATTATACAATTGGTTTACATAGGAGATTATAGTTTTTTTCTCATACTTCTTAAGGTGGTAATTTACCTTATTCATGGGATCTAGGTACTTAAATGGTTCCATTTTTAAATTCATAATGTGTTCTAATTTTACTCATAGAGTTGAGGTGATCCTATTAATTATATTGTATGTAGTTAATGCTAAGAGAGGTTGGATGCAAGCTTGTTTGTTTAGCACCGATCAATTCAATGTCTATATTGTTAGATAATTTTGAAATAATTTATTATTTGACCACCTTGTTTGGAAAAGTATGTGGCAAATAGAGGTTTTGCCCTAGCACCCTTAATTATGATTATAGCACACTCAAGGGAATACTAGTAATCCCCCTTTCCCTTAATTCTTATCTTAATATTTTTTGATAACCTATGCATGTTTTACCCATAGATATCCCTATACACCATTAGATAAAATGTATATGTGAGTCTCTAGATTTGCCTCTTGAACTTGTATACATGAAGAATATTGAATTCATTAGAAAACCTATTTTTTCTTATTTTATAAATGATTCCTAGTTTCCTATATACTATGATTGCATTATAGTGGTTATGGCATCTACCAAGTATGACATCATGTAAAAGTTTCCATTTGGTAGATTCACTAGGTTTCTAATTTGGTGTATCAAATTGGTGATAATTATTTCTCTAAGAGAAATAATTTTATCCAATCTCAAAATGATGTCCAAAAATGGGACCCATATCTCATGAAATAATAAATTCTTGGAAATCCATATAATCCATTTAATAATGACATGGAAATTCTTACCCCTAGCCTAAAAACTACTATGGGAATGAAGGAAATTGGGCCTTTGATTTTAAAAATTCTTGGGTTGGCTTCCATTGATTCAATTTATCCTTGATTGAATTTCAAAGCAACCATGAACTCACCATAGCCCAGCCATATGATATTTCAAGAATAGGGAGCCTATTATATTTCCCAAATGCATTCCCACTTATGTAGGCCATGAGGTATTTGTTAAGACAATAGTACAATATTTTTCCATAAATTTTCCCATTTTTTAACAAATCATAAAGCAGATTGATGTTGGGTATTACCTCTAGTTTCACCACAACATTATGCAAGCATGCCACCTTAATGACCAAAATGTCATATTTATATCATTATCTGAATATAGATATTTGGTCCTTTATTCTATATGGCTCTGTATCATCCCATTTAACCCAGATATCTAAATCATGTTTTATTTGGTTTTCTGATGTGACCAAATCAAATATTGTATCCATGAATTAAGTAGTGCTAGAAATAAAATATGCAATGGTAGGAAGAGTGTGGGATGATGAAGCCATTAACACTATGTAGTTAATTTTAAGTTATCTATAAATCATAGACTTTTAATCACTAGGGAGTTCAAATTCAAAGGGTGCACATCATAGCAAGATGGTAATTTGATAAAATTTTGATTTATAAAAACAAACTATTTATTGTATCTGAGAATTGAATGCATTGAATTGCCAATTCATTTGAAATAATTAAAACCATGAATTTTACTTCATCACCCACTTATTTATTTCTTATTTTAATTTTAGTTTTATATTGTCAATTTTTGGAAATTTTTTATTTCTACGTGGTACCTTTTCACTACTTCTAGGTGTCTTATCATCTTAATGTGACAAATGTCATCTTTTCACATTTTCAAAGCTCATTAGTGATGACAAATGTATTATTTTGTAATTTCTTATTTTATTCAGAGACATGTGGCAACATATTTTGCACTAGTTGAGTGTTGAACCTTATATTTCATATTATGCTTCTTCAGATGATGACACTTAGAAAGATCTCATAGACCTATTCACCTAGATTATGAAACTCTTCACTTTGTATTATGCAGCTTGTAGATTAGAAATATTATGACACATGGATAAATCTCACTTAATTTAGGGGTCACTAAATTTTGACTATGTACCTTACTGTGTCACATTGCACATCATCAATATGGTGACACATAGATGATTATCACTTTATTGGGCTCTAACCTCTATATTATTCTCTAGCTAGTCACATATTACTAAGATGATGACATGTGGATGGTTTTTTATACTTTGGATGGTCTTCAAGTTTTGACTATGTACTTTGATCTTATAGGTTTTGGGTCACTAATATGATGACACATAGATGACTCATGTATCTCTAGATAACTACCAAAACACATAACATGTATAACTACCAAAGGATCTACATGTCATTGAGATGCAAACATGTGGTCATTTTTTTATTTCTTAGGATCTATCCTTTGTATTATGCTATGGAAGGTCATATATTCTTTAGATGATGACATGTGGATGGTTTTCATTTCTCTAGATGGTCTTCAATTTTTTATATGTACTTTGATCATGTAGGCTATAAATAAGTAATATTGTGATGTGTGGTTTAATATCACTTGATCAAGTGAATAATAGACTTAGAACTTTGAATATCATGAGTGAGGAAGATTAATGAAGATGGATGTCAAAATCTTGTCATGTTAGGGCTAGCCTATGCACTTAGAAATATAAATAACTTCAAAAAATACATTAGGTTATCCTATTAGTCAAATAAATCATAATCATAACCCATTCTATCCAACTATTGACATTTTAAAGGCATAAAAATTTAATAAAATATTGTGATTAAAACATATTTAAACTTTTCAATGGTTCACATCTCAAAAAAATAAAAAAATAGGTCTAAGATATCCAAACAAAACATCTTTCAGCCCCAATTCACCATGATATAAAGGACACAAATTGATTTTAAGGACTTCAACACTAAAACAAGGACTTTCTTGTAGTTATTATAACATAATTGAATATATATTAAGGAATTAAAATTATTTTCATGAAAACTAGACCTGAGTATGTAATACATAAGATATGATCATGAAATTATTGAATGAAAATTAGGTCCCCATCTAAGAAAATTAAAGGTGGGTTGTGTTGGTCAAATAAAGTCTAAGTTTCACATCCACATAAAAAATTACACTAAATTCCAAATTTAAAACAAATTTGGACTTTATGCAACAACCTAAACTTATGAGGCTCTTCAATTTCTATATAAGAAAACCTCTCCTCACCCATTTTGGCAATGGGAAGTATTATGGGTAAGTGCAAAAATTTGGTGGGGGGGTGAAGAATTTGTGTATATTTTCATGAACTTACCACAAATGCATACACATTATTGGAATAATTTGTATGCATTATGTTAACATGCAATACAAAATAAAAATCAACTCAACATTTTCATTTCATTCTGAATTTTTTAAATAGCCATCACATTCAAAACTCAGATCATGCTTGCATTGTATTTCTAAGAGGAGACAACTTCCACCACACACCATGCTCACTTATTTTTTCTAATTAGATTTAAAAAATCAACAATTTCATGGTAGAAGAGAGGTAAGTCAACTAAATTCATGAAAATTAACACAAAAGCTAGCAATTTTTTTTGTTAAAACCAGTTTTTGCTTAGTATGTATAGAACATTCAAGTAAAATTAAAAAACCCTCGTATCCCTCCTACAACTCAACAAGATCCTCAGGTCAATATGAATATTTTACCTTAAATATAGTGAAAAGAAAATAAAAATTGAAGGGATAATTAATATAATTAGGTACCCATATTTGACCAATACCCATCATATTTCATTGGAAAATACCTTAGAGTCGTTACTAGGCCAAGTTGAATCGATAATGGGTCACAATGAAATATGGACATCTTATATATAGATATATTTGTGTCTTACCATGCTAAAAAAAATTTATCACATGGTTTGAGTGATAATAAAATTAAAAAAATACCAAATTTGTGTATTATTCATTGATCCATCAATCAATGCACTACCTCCATTATCTTGAAAATAGTTCCCAATACACTGGTGCTAGCATAATTTGATAAAAGAATTTTTTTGGGACTAATTTTGGATGCTATTTGATTACCTACCTTATAACAACCATGAGGTTCTTTTGTATTTTTTAGGAAACTCTATTTCAAGTTTACCGTCCATGATATTCCTGATTATTTTAAATACTTAGAGTTCAAGGGCTGAGGAAAAGGCTCTACCTAGGATAGACTAGGTGTACATCATGGTTCTAATTAACCTAAAATATAATTTATCCAAAAGTCACACCAAATTGAGATAATTCTCTTGGAAGTGAAGGAGGTTGTTGAGATTGACACTTTTCATGCATTTAATGTGCTTACTAACACCCTCATTATACATTTTAGTAAGCTTTTTGACAATGATGCTAGAGAAGTTGGACATGGGGATGCTCAAATTAGCATTAATTCCCAACCACACCATTGTATATCATTTTTATAAATATGAATTCGCCTTTAGAAGAGGGTGTTGGTAATTTTCAAGGGGTAAGATGTTATGGTTATGGTTGATGAGTTTTTGGCATGTACATTTGGTGTCGAGACTTTGAATTCACTTGTGTAGGTATCTTATTTATTTGACATGTTAAATTTCATATATATTTGTATCTAAAAGATAAAAATTATTTTAAATAGAAAATTCAAAAATATATATGTAAGTTTTAATGTTGTAGGAGGATACGGTCCCACCATTTTCATAGTCAAATTATGGGTCATCTACTAGTGCGTGCATGTGTGTGTGTGTGTGTGTGGGGGGGGGGGGGGGGGGGGTCGGTGTGTGGGTGTGGGTGTGTATTCTCAACTAAAAATAATATTTTATTTTTTTAGTTGATGATAACAAATAAGACTCATCTATCTATATGGAAAGGAATAAACATAGACATTATTACTATGATTTCATCTATGCAAAAACTCATTGATTTATGTGAACTTGTAATTTTGAATTTTAAATATATATTTATTTTAATAAATTTATTATATACTTGTACAAATATAAATAACATGAATGTATTATCTATGCATGGTTATTTGATGACATCTAATATTCTAATTGAGATTACTTGTATGACACCAACTCATGTTGTTTCTCCATTTCACACTCAAGTGCATCAGGTTTAACCTATTATTGACATTATTAAGCATCAGAATCAAATTTAGTGTGACCATGAGATTGTGTTAATTGCATGAGTGTGTGTGTGGGGGGGGGGGGGGGGGGGTGTGGGTGGGTGTGTGTGTGGGTGTGGGTGGGTGTGTGTGTGTGTGTGTGTGTGTGTGTGTGTGTGTGGGTGTGTGTGTGTGTGTGTGGGTGTGTATTCTCAACTAAAAATAATATTTTATTTTTTATTTGATGATAAAAAAGAAGACTCATATATCTATATGGAAAGGAATAAACATAGGCATTATTACTATGATTTCATCTATGCAAAAACTCATTGATTTATGTCAACTTGTAATTTTGAATTTAATATATATATATATATATATATATATATTAATAAATTTATTATATAATTCTACAAATATAACTGACATGAATGTATTATCTATGCATGGTTATTTGATGGCATCTAATATTCTAATTGAGATTACTTGTATGACACCAACTCATGTTGTTTCTCCCTTTCACACTCAAGTGCATTAGGTTTAACCTGCTATTGACATTATTAAGCATTAGAATCAAATTTAGTGTGACCATGAGATTGTGTTAATTGCATGAGTGTGTGTGTCTGTGTGTGTGTGTGTGTGTGTATTCTCAACTAAAAATAATATTTTATTTTTTTAGTTGATGACAACAAATAAGACTCATCTATCTATATGGAAAGGAATAAACATAGGCATTATTACTATGTTTTCATCTATGAAAAAACTCATTGATTTATGTCAACTTTTAATCTTGAATTTTAAATATATATCTATTTTAATAAATTTATTATATACTTATAAAAATATAACTGACATGAATGTATTATCTATGCATGGTTATTTGATGACATCTGATAGTCTCATTGAGATTACTTGTATGACACCAACTCATGTTGTTTCTCCCTTTCACACTCAAGTGCATCAAGTTTAACCTGTTATTAACATTATTAAGCATCAGAATCAAATTTAGTGTGACCATGAGATTGTGTTAATTGCATGTTTAAATATTTTCTATATCATTTTAAAATTAACTTTTGAACTTGGTTGTATGTCTATTATGTAAAGTTTCAAACAATATTTATATATTAATAGTTCAACTACAAGCAAGCTATGAGCATATAAGGATTTAAAATAATACCTTGGAGTAATCTAAGGCATTTTAATTATCTCCATCTATGATCAAGGCATCCAAAGGAGAGCCTTATTCGATCAAGTCAAATAGAGGGAGGATTTCCAATGACTAGGGTATGTCTTATATGATGTAATTTTTTATATGCCTATATGGAAAATTATGCCTTTTGGGAATTGTATGCATATGTATAATTGACCTAAAATTATATTATGTTCACATTTTGTATGTCTTTATGGCTTGTGTGTGTGTGTGTGTGTGTGCGCGCGCGCATGTGTGTGTTCACATTTTGTAGAAAATAGTAGTGGGGACATCAATCTCAAAAGAAGTAAAATATAAATTTTGGAAAAGGCGTTGTTTTAGTAATGAAAGAAATATATACACATTTTAAACTATATAATATTATATGATAGCAAATGAATATAAATTATATATATATATATATATATATATAATGTAATATATTAATACTATGTATAATATAATAGTATAATAATAATATTATTATATAAAAGTGTATATACCTTTATATAATAATAGTATTATTATACTATTATATTATATATATATATATATATATATTGTTGTTATTGTTTATACCATTATATAATAATATAATTGCATCTGATTTATCACTTGTTATGATAGTTGCCTAATTGTCTATATCTGTCATAAATTAGTGATAATTGAGCCCCCCAAAAAATCTTATAGTTACAATAAGGTTTTAAAGTAATTCAAATTGGCCCCAATTACCTCCATGATTGAGGTAGTTTACTATTTGATTCATTATGTGAAGCAATTAGGGTTGATTGATACCCAAATCACATCTTATATAGTTGAAATTAGGTTCACATGATTTAATTAGACCCAAATCACATCATATATAGTTGAAATTAAGTTCCATGGTTCAATTAGACCCAAATCACACCCTATAGTTTTAGTTATGTTTAAAGGTATTATATTAGTCCAAATTGCCTCCATGATTACACTAGTGATAAAATTAGGGTTGATTAAGCCATAAATTACATCATATGCAATTGATTGAGCCATAAATTAGGTTCATGGTGCTTAATTTGTGGCCCAAGTGACATTTCTAAAATCACCAATTGCCTAATTGGATCAATTCATGATGGAATCAGAGCTAATTTAGCCCCAAATCACATTATATAGTCATAGTTAGGTTCAACATGCTTAGATTGACCCTAATTACCTCCATGATTGAACCAATTGACTATTTTTTTAATTAATTAAGGCAGAAAACCAGGGGCCAAACCCTATACAGTCAAAAAAGATAGGAAGGCTGGAAAACAAAAGATGCTAGCACCGAACCAACGGCACAGCCGAGAAACAAAGTCAGAAGCAAAACAAAACACTAAAAAGACCAAAGTCAAAAAGGACAAAACTACATAAATATAGAATTAACAAGATCCTTATGATTCTCAATGTCTGCATTGTTAGCATTCCCTGGATTACCCACCACTTCCATGATTCACAATGGCCTTCTCCACGTGGACTGCCTTCAAAAGCTATCTTCATCATCAATGTGCATCATTCATGCTCTGTCATCTCCTTCTAAATGATCTCTCTAATGTTTAGGGGTATATGAGCCCCTTGTCACCATACCCTCCATCCTAAGAATTGATGACCAAGGTTGGCACAAGCATCAGCGACCCTGTTACCTTCTTTGTAGGTGTGGGTAATCTCAACTTTGGAAAACTTTTGTAAAAGAAATTGGATGTCCATAATGATGTCTTTTAGATGGATACCAATGTTAGATGCTTTATTAACGACATCTATGATCAACTTAAAATATCCCTGAATATTCAAATTTCTAATTATTAGGAATATACCTAACTTTAATCCCCAAAGTAAGGCCATAGCTTTAGCATAGTTATTGCTCTGGCAACCCATGCCACCAGCATAGACAACATGCATCCCTCCTTTTTCATTTCTTATTATTCCTCCTCCACTTGCTTTACCACTCAACTTGGATGCCCCATCAAAATTGAGTTTCATCCAATTGGGTTTAGGTGGTATCCATTTAGTATGAAGTCTCTGAAGAATTTTGGAATTATCATGCCCAGGGAAAAGGTTTAAAACCTTCTATTTGGAAACAATTTGACTTTCAAATTCAGATAGGGGTTTCTCCACAACACTAATATGAGCTGTTGTAATACTTTCCAAGATGGTCCTAGCAAACGAGTTAAACACCTGAGCAACATTTCCAATAGTGTCCCTAAAAATTCTATGATTTTGCTCTTTCCATATAGTCCAGCTCAAGCATGGTAGAGCTTGCTTCCATAGTTCCTTAATCTAGGGATGTGTGAAGGTTGAGTTCCAGCAGAGAATTACTTCTTTAAGGTTAGAATTGAAAACCCATTCAATGCCAAAGTTGTTAAGTATTTTGCCCCATAAATCTTGGGTAAACTCATAGTGTATGAATAGGTGTGAAACTGATTTCTCTCTTGAACCACATAGAAAACATCTGTTGACCAAAGTAAACCCCCTCTTTTGAAGGCTGTCCTGAGTGAGGATTTTGTTATGGGTAGTAGCCCACCAAAACAAGTTAATCTTTGGAATGATTTTATGATTCCAAACCTTTTTCCATACCTCCTTATTCTAAGCTTCAGGTATAAGTAGATGATAGGCAGATTTGACAGAGAACGATCCATTCTTATTCGGCCACCAGTATTGTCCAATTGACTATTGTTTCATTATGTGATGACATTGGTTCAATCATGAAGGAAATTGGAGCTAATTTGAGCCCCTTCAACCTTTCTATGGCTATAAAATGTAATTTTAGGCTTAATCAACCCCAATTTTATCAAATAATAAACCAAAGAGTCATTTGGTTTAATGAAATATGAAAGTTTTACTATATAATATGTGTTTTAGGCCTTCATAAACTTCATTATGTGATGACATTAGAGTTTATCAAGGCCTAAAACACATATTATATAGTTAAACTTTCATATTTCATTAAACCAAATGACTCTTTGGTTCATTATTTTATAAAATTGGGGTTGATTAAGCCCAAAATTACATTTTATAGTCATAGAAAGGTTGAAGGGGCTCAAATTAGCTCCAATTTCCTTCATGATTGAACCAATTAACTATTTAGTTTATTTTCTATGACATTAAGGTTGATTGATCCCCAAATTACATCCTATATAGTCGAAGCTAGTTTCACAAGGTTCAATTTTTCCCAAATTGAATAACTGATTGCAACAATTAACTAATTAGCTCAATATGTCATGAAATCTAATCTAATTTAGGTTCAAGGGGTTCATATTGGCCCCAATTTACTTCATGATTGTATTTATAGTTTAACCTTTTAGATTTATACCTATGTAGATCCTAAGTTAGATTAAAGGGTTGAGTTGACTAAATCAATGAAATAATATGCAATATGTTGGTTGAATATTTTGTCTATCAGCGTACTGGTAAACAAAATAGGTCTTATCAACCAAAGCAAGAAGATTAGTCATCCTAATGTGTAAGTTTATCACATCAGAGGGAGACTTCTCTCTCCTCTCATCAAGGGGAGGTTCCCTATGGATATGTTATGTATATGTATAAATGAAAAATAATACTCAAGGGTAGGATCAGACATCCATCTCTCTTTATTTAGAGATGATGCATACAAAACAAAGGAAAGACTCAAGAGAATGACAAACAGCTCTCCTCTTCTTTCAGGAAAAACTATTCAGCTAGCCACAAGAATACTTCTAGAAATTAAAGTAAAATGTAAATGGGAGTATGAGAACCAGCAAATCAAGACACAGCACAAATTCTATACCTGAAATACTCAAGAGTGATATACGAAGAACAATGAAAGCTCAAAGTCTTTTCAAAGTTATTTACATAGCAATGAAAAAGAAAACACACTGAAGTCAGTTGTGGGGGCACAAAGTCTCTCCACAGTTGATTCTTCAGGACACCTTCTTGACAAATTTACTAATCCTACTTATTAGATCAATGAAACAAACAAGATATCACAGCACAAAGTCTAAAAAAGTCCCTTGTTTTCATTAACAAAAATATGATAAACAGATTGAGCACAAAGTCTCAATGATGCCTCTCAATTTTGGTAGAGTTTCATTCAGATTATCAAAAAGAAGATCATTTTACAATGATAGGAATTCCCTTAAATAGCCACTTTCAAAAAGGACTCAGGAACAGTAATACACCATGATGCATTGGGAAATGTTAGGAAGACAAGCTGGAACTTTGGGGCCTTTTACCCATTTGATATTTTCAATGTAGATGAACAAGTCATGTAATTGAAAGTTTTACAAATTTCAATGTCTGCTTGGCGGTTTGATCTTATCTTCATCATTCCTCCCTTTCTGATTAATTAAATTAGGTCCTAGATTTAGCTTGTTGTTCTGTTCCTTCCTCACTTTCTGTTGGTCTTGGCCTTGAAAATTGTGAATGTATTATGTTCTATATATTCAGAGGATCAACAGTTATTTTTTTGTCTTCAATTTGACGTTCACATGCCCATCACTGTGTTTCCAATGATTAGTTGACTGTGTTGAATTTGACATTTTTGGGCGTGTCATCCCCTTGTCTTCTTTTGACTTTTTGCTTGGCACTTTTCTAGATTGGACTTTGCCCTTTTGGGCCCTGAGAAATGATCCTTTGGCTTAAGGAAGTGTCCTCAAATTAATGGCCAAGAGTCCCCCGTAAGGGCATTTGCCCTTTAGAAAATTTCTTTAGCATTGAACCATCCCTTTGAACTTAGTCGATGAACCATTTGATTGAACTAGTTTAAAGGTTCAATGAAGCGCACCAAGCCTTTGAAGCAAACAACCGATGAACCATTAGATGCCCTTTTTTCCATTGAACCAACACATTGAACTAATCAATTGAACCAAGGCTTTGAACCAAAATGGTTCAAGCCAATGGTTCAAGCCAATAGTTCAAAGAATAAAATAGGCTTATAAACTAGGCATTTGAACCAAATATTTGTACTTGCCTTTGAATTGAGAGTTGAGCCATTTGATTGAACCTATTTGTTGAACTAGTTCAACGATTCAATGAAGTACACCAAGCCTTTAAACAAAGCTAATGAAAGCATTGAACCACTTGATTGAACTCACCTTTGAACTATTTGAAGTTGAACCAAAGGATGAACCAAATGTTGAACCTGCTGCTGATGTTTGTCGATGGAAATTCTTAAAGAAGTCATGAAGCTCATTGAACTTGGATGTTGAAACATTTGATTAAACTGGTTCAAAGGTTCAATGAAGTGCACCAAGCGCCTGTGAACCAAAAAGTGATGAACTTGTTGTTTGAACCTTTTCGTTGAACCAAGACGTTGAACCAAAAATTTGGTTCAATAGTTCAATGAAAGCCTTAAACCGACTGACAAACCAAATGATTGAACCAAAAGACGCTAAAACAAAGGAAATGAACCATCTGAGTGAAATAAATCATTAAACTGTTTGGTTGAACTGAGCAATTAAACTATTCCTTTGGTTGAACTGATTGTTGAACCTTTGAACCCAATTGGTTCAATGGTTCAATGGTTCAAGTCATTTTGATTTGACCAAATGTTTGGAAGCCAATGAACCTGTTGAAGTGACTGAACTTTGAACCTTTATGAAGCACTTAACTTTTTTGCCAATGACATTGAACTTGTTGAATTTTGAGCCCATTAAACCTTTGAACCAAATTGGTTCAATGGTTCAACAGTTCAGTGATTCAGGCCTCCTTTTGTATTCAGATGCTTGCCAATGAAGATTTTCAGTTGAATCAAAACTTTGAACCAATCCCAAAAAAAGAATAGATGTTGAAAATCAATTCTTTTGACTGAAAACCACCTGCAGAAGTCTGTAGATTTTTTGGGAAGCTCTGAAAATGAGAAATCTGAATATCTAAGACAAATTTTGAAAATGGAAGATATTATTTTGGTTTGTAGAACCAAAATAATTCAAATGTTGTTCCAAAAATGACTGTTATTTTTGGGAGACAACAGTTGGCTCTAGTTGGGGAACTTCTGTCAATTGCAAAACAAATTGGAAGGAGTAGAATTCAAAAACTCTAGTGTCTTCAAGTGTACCATTGGGCTTCAGAGTCATGCTTTCCAGAAATGAAAGGCAACAAGAATGAAAAAAAACAAAACAAAATAGAAATTAAAATTGTACAAGTATACATATATACAAAGGCAATGATCTGACACTTCAAGAATTGAAGTGTTTCAGATGCTGCCCATTATGGGGTAGAGAAAAGAGCATGCCATCTTGGTATTTCAAAAAAAATCTATTTTCACCCATGTGTTGATGAATTGTGAATGGGCCTCTCCAAAGGGAGTCAAACTTTCCATGCATCCCTTTTGGCTCTCTTCTTTTGTCCCACAGCAAGACTTTATCCCCAATCTGAAAATCATGATTTTTGGATTTTTGATCAAAAAGTTTCTTTATCATATTTTGATGAACATAAATTGTGTCCACCACCATGGTTCTTTGTTCTTCCATCTGAGTCAGGCACATGATTATTTTGTCAAGAGAACTCTCATATGTCTGATCTTCAATAGCCTTCACCAATTTCAAGGCTGGTAACTCTAAAGTGATTAGTATCTTAGCATTAATACCGTAGAGAAGTTGAAAAAGAGACATGCCAATTGCCCTTTTTGGTGTGATCCTATCAGCCCACAGAGCATCTACTAATGCTTTATGCCACATCCTTTGATTATCATTTGCAAGTTTCTTGATAATAGTTACCAAATTTTTATTGATGGACTCAGCTTGTCCATTCCCTTGCAGAAAATAATTAGAAGAATGAGAGAGCCTAATTCCATAATAAAAATAGAATTGCCTGATTTCTTGAGAGGTGAAACAAGATACATTATCAGTAATGATTTTGAGTGGGACTCCAAATTTGGAAATGATGTTCTCTTTCAGGAAGTTGCATACAACTTCTGAGGTAACATGCTTTGTCGGGATTGTTTCTACCCACTTAGTAAAATAATCAATCGTTGTAAGGACATAATCATGTCCAGTGCTTGATGATGGATTTATTGTCCCAATAAAAACAAGTACCCACTGCTGGAAAGGTTCTTCTATGATTACTAGCTTAAGAGGTAGAGTAGCCAACTTGGGTCTTCCAACAAATTGCTGGAAAACTTCACATTTCCTTACCCATTTATGTGCATCTTGGAAAAGAGTCAGCTAATAATACCTGGCTCTTAGAATTTTGTGAGGAGTCACAAGAGCAAAAAAATGTCCTCTATAAGCTAGATTATGGAAAGATTTCAAGACCTAGGTCTGTTGTTCTTTGTCTACACAGCGAAGGAAAACTCCATCTCTATTTCTTTTGTATAGGCTATTGTTCTAAAGGACAAAATTGGCAGCTTTCGATCTGATGGTTCTCCTCTCTTTGTAAGACAAATGAGTATGACATTCTCCATAAGTTAGAAAATAGGCAATATCTGAATACCATTCATTGGTAGTAGAAATAAAAAGGACTATTGGCATATTGTCTACTTCAGCTTCTTCAAGTTGTGTCTCCTCTGGCTTATTGTCAGCCATTAATTGACAAAGACCTTTAACTCTGACCAGCTTTGTTGGCTTGATATCCAGATCAAACTCTTGGATCTTTGAAATCTAATTAACTCTCTTTGTGCCAAACTCCTGCTAAGTTAAAATAGACTTGATTTTACTGTTAGGAACTAAGGCAATAGTATGTGAATTCAGAATATAGAAGTGAAAGTGTTTGACTACTTTTACTAAGGCATAGGCGTGTTTCTCTATATTCAAATACTTCAATTCATGAGTTTTCAGAGGATAACTCATGAAAGAGATGGGAGATTCCATACCTTCTTTGTCTTGTTGGACAAGAATAGCTGAAAGAGTATGCTCAGATGCATAGCTGTATATAGTGAAATCTTTGTGGTAATCTAGGCAGACCAAGGTAGGGGCATGAGCAATAACGACCTTGATATCTTGAAATGCTGATTTGCCTTCTTTGGTCCAGCTGAAGGTAGTCTTTCCTTTCATCATATTTACAATGTGTCTTGTCTTCTCAACAAATTCAGGGATGAATCTCCATAAAAAATTCACTTTTTTGAAGAAAGAGTGAACAACATTTTTACTTGCAGGCAAATTCAGCTCTTGAATAGACTTGACTCTGTTTGATTCAAACTTTATGCCTTCTTTGGACACAATGTGTCCAAGGAGTTTCCCTTCTATCACTCCAAAAATAGACTTTTTAGGATTCAAAGAAATACCATTTTTTCGGCAGCACTCAAGCACTTGTTGTAAGTGGCATAGATGATCAGATTGGCACTTTGAAAAGACAGTTAAATCATCAAGATATACAACTATGAATTTGCCAATTTCATCTTTAAAAGCCATATCCATAGCTCTCTGAAAGGTAGCACCATCATTTATTAATCCAAAAGGCATTCTTTTGTATGTAAAAGTACCCCAAGGTGTGATGAATGCAGTCTTCTGTTGATCAGGTTCAGCAACTTCAACTTGGTTATAGCTTGAGAAGCCATCCAACATTGATAACATTTTTTATCATGTTACTGTTTGAAGCACTTGGTCCATGATTGGCAAAGGCTAATTGTCTTTCAGAGAAGACTGATTTAGATTTCGAAAATCAACACAAATGTGGATTTCACCATTTTTCTTCCTTATAGGAACTATATTCGTAATCCATGTAGAATGATGGATTGGAAAAATAATCCTAGCATTTAACATTTTTTGAATCTTAGACATAATTGTACCTGAAATCTTTGGATTGTATTGTCTGGATTTCTGCTTGTAAGGCGTTGAATCAGCCTTAAGAGGAATATGATGACAAATTTCATTAGGACTGAGAGACTTCAAATCTTCGTATGAATATGCCAAAACATCAATGTATTGATGAAGCAAAGAAGTAAATTTGAATTTTTGTTTAGGTGTACAACACTTACCAATGTTGACCAATTTTGGATTTTCTTCGTTGGTCAGATTCATTTGGTCAAATCCCTGAGAGAAATTCAAATCTGTCTACTGTTGCTTGACGAATCTATCATGCTTGTCAAACAAATTTTAGAGAGAAACTAGGCCTTTAGGATTTTTATTTCCTTTTAGCTGTATAAACTCTTCATTTACATCTGAACTAGATTCAGAAACTAATTCAGACTTCTGAGATTTACTGCCTTAAAAATATAGCTATTCAAAATTGTCTTTTCCTTCCAAAAAGGCAATGATCTAATTATCATCATTGAAAATTGCGAATGATCAACATTATCAGGAACACTTGGCCTATAGATTAGCTCAATGGTATATTTAGATTCTTTAAAATCAGAATGTGGAACTAAAAGAGTTTCTAAAATAGCAAGTGCATCGGCTCTATCATTGGATTCTCTTGGAATGGAAGAAATGTTGAAAGCATCAAAGCTTTCAATTTGATCCCAAACAAGATTATGGTAATTGCGCAGCCTTTCATTCTTAGTCTGATATGATTTTCTCACTTGGCATACCACTAATTCAACATCCCCTTTAGCATGAAGACACTTGATGCCTCTTTCTTAGGCAGCTTTCACACCCAGCAACAGCGATTCATATTCAACTGTATTATTTGTGTTGCTAAACTGTAACTTATATGATTAAGGGAACATATCTCCTTGAGTAGATATCAAAACAATTCCAGCTCCATAACTAGTAGAGGAACAACTACCATCAAATTCTAGAGTCCAAATCTCATCAGACACTGGCTTTACTTCAGACTTTCCCTCATCAGAGATGGAGGATCTTTCTTCATGATCTATATATAAAAAGTAATTACCCATACCTGAGGATTCAAAAAGGATTTGAGCTTCAGGAGCTGATGTCTTGGTAACTACATACTTTGCTTCCTTTTCAGGAAGTAATCTCTTCATCATGCCTTGTACAGGGATCCTTACCTTAGATAGATCCATGTTCACCTCTCCTCACACATCTTTACATAAATTCCATCCAAGTAAAATACTATAAAACACTGGGACTTCAGCCACTAATACAGTCATTTTAATCCTCTTTTCCGAAAAGGCTATGAATGCAAATTGGGCATCTTTGATCTGCCCCAGCAATGGCACTTGTTTGTTGTCCATGGAAAAACATCTGCCAAATGTCTTGGTCAATGTGAGACCAAGAGACTTAGTGACTTTGGTAGGCATAACATTGTCAGATGCGCCTGAGTCTATTATATAGTTACTCAGCTTGTGGCCATTGATTAGCAAGGAAACATAGAAGGGTTCTATTTTTCCAAAAGCAGCTGGAAGAGTAATAATCAGATAATTTGGACTAGGCATATTTATTAGAGAATCAAAAGTCACTTTTTTGGCCTTTTATATTGTAGGGATGGTCTGATTTTTCACATATTGGACCAACTTATTTAGTTGATCTAGATTGGATTGTAAGTACTCAAATTCAGACATTTGTATTTTTGTCTTTTTGACATGGTCAATTATGTCAAATGGCTGAATCGAACTAGGTACAGAGAAAGGTACTTCAACTTTTTGAGTTTTAGAAAGGCTGGGAGATATACTGGTTTGCAAATTAGAAGTAGAAGGGGAAGGTACAATAGATGTATTTACCTTTTGAGTGATTACCAGATCTTTTGGTTGAAAGGGCAATACTGTCCCATGCTTGGCAATTGTGACTGCTGGTTGTGATTGCTCTTCTATCTTTTATTTATCAGCCTACTGGACTGATTGGTTCTTGGACCTAGTAAACACTGCATATGATCCATCTAAAACTTTTCTTTTACTTCTGGGTTCATCTTGATAATTTAGGAAACCAATGTGGGAGTCGCTAGCTGATTCTTCTTGACTGTCATCAATGATATCAACATCATTTTCTTGATTTAATTTAGGCTGATAAGAAAAATCTGATTCTATCTCAAGCTATCCCATTGCTGAATTAGTTGGAGGAGCTTCCAAGGCAAGTTTTCTTTATGGAGGAGGAAGGCGATTTTGTTGTTCTTGGTTTCTGGCAACATTGCCTTGATATGGTTGATTTGGGAATGTTCTTTTGTATGTAAGGGCAGAAGACATTCCTTGAGCCATTTGTTTTTTGAGTGCAAGGAGCTCATTCACTAATTTCTACACAATTGGATCTGTGGTGCTTTTAGATGCAAATTTGGATGATGATGAAGCTCTGTTTCTATTGGGATCTCTTCCTATTTTCCCTGCCAAGATGAGATCATCTTCTACTTCAGTGGCCAAAAGTTGAGCTGCAGCTAGATCTATTTGGCCAGCACGTCTGAAGAGGAAACTAACTTCAGGTAATTGAGAATTAATGAAAAAACATTTGAGATTCTTAGTTGTAGGTCTGGTAATCATAGGTAATCACTAAGCAATACATGGCTGAAGTGGTTGTGAAAGGGATAAGACCATTTCATAACAAATTATATGGTTTTAATCCAATTGATATATATTTATTGTGCCAAAGTATTTTTAATCACTTTTAGACCATCTAGAAAAGATAATAAAAAAATTAGATTAATTAACCCCACTTTTCATGTATTATCCCACCAATGTCATGTTGCTTCGATGCTCTAAGTTCCATGCCATATATATATATATATATATATATATATATATATATATATATATATATATATATATATATATATATATATATATATATTTATTGAGAGATAAAAGGGGGATTAAAAAACTCTACGTATATGTGATCTTTATTTATTGGATTAACAATTAATTACTTTCAATAATTGGTAAGTTGATGGAATTTTCGCAGATATTATGCATACCTTGTGCTAGTTTAGCACATGAGTGTGCACTTAGGTGCTTCTTATTCTTTACTTACATTTTGAGTCTAAAATTACTTTTCACATGTTGGATTTCATCTATGCTTAGGTATATTTATGTACCTTTGGGAAGTTAGTCCCACATACATGAGGATGTTGGGATTAGTCTACCTTCCTCTTATAAATGTGCCTTTGTACCTAAGGATAACACATGGAGAACAAATTCAGCATTATATAATCTATTTATGTGAATATAAAGTTTATTCTTTATGTGTACATTAAAGATTCCAAGGTTTTATTAGTGGTGTCTTAGAGAGATATTGGTTTAAGACTCTTATTAACTATATCATGGTATCAGAGGGGTCTCCAACTACCATTTTTGCATTGTTTGTCCACTCCTCAGATAAGTTGTATGGTTATTTTTTAGATCTAAGTTTTTTATTCATATTAAAAACACCTCTATTGTGGATGGTTTTTGGTTTTAAGTATGCTTAGATCTATTATGTTCCAATTTAATCAGTCATAATAATTTGTATTTGAGTTGGTTAGATCTATTGTGTTGGACATACTTTTTTTATATAAATTATAAAGTTTTTTTAGAACGTTGTGGTTATCTTATAGATCATTTTAATCCTCACATAGGTGTCTAATTTAGAAAATTATTTTGTTTCTAGAAAGAGGAGTTTGAGAGGCTTCTAGAAAGTGTTCATAATAAGGATTTTTATCAGTATCCAAGGAGATATGGAACTCTGAAGTTAACCATGGGAATTTGTTTTTCTCCAAAAATTTTATGTGCAATCAAGAAAAAATATATATATTTAAAGGGAAAAATCAATGTGGAAGATTGATCTATGTGGAATATTTTTCTTTTTCTTTGCTACAAATTTCTTTCAAATCTACTTTTTCTAGATCTAGTAGAAAAACTATAATTTTTTCCAAGCATTTAATATTTTTGTGCAATTTTCTATTTTGACCCATTTATGATGGGAAAACTTTGTAAAAACTATATATTTTGAATGGTTACTCAAAATTGAGTGCTATATTTTTCAAAAGTGTATCTTTTTTATGTTTGATCTATTGTTGTCATTTATTTTGTAAAAGTACACTAATATATAAAGTGCCAAATTTAAGGGGGGGGCTTATACTACTTGTTGTAAATATTGTCATTGATGTTATGGAATTTAATGTTAATGTTTTAATTACAATTAAGTGTTGATATAATTATGATTAATTAAATTAGAATTAAAAAATAATTATTCATTAATTATGGCACCTCAATTTAATGTTTTCAAGGCATAATAAAGGGATGGTTAATCCCTATTTTTGGCACCCAAGTTTGGGGACAAGTCATCCCACTTGAAAATTAATGTACATTTCCATTGGATAAGTCACCACTCTCCATGAAGAGGCATAAATGATATTAAAGTGGTGAAGAGTGACGTGAGAGATGTTGGCAAAAATAAAATGTTTTTATCTTTGAAGTCTAAGCAGATTTTTATTGAAGGAGATTGAAAATGACCATCACCCATTGAAAAAGCAACATTTTGAAGGTGGAAATTCATTTTTATGGATTTTGGTTCCTCATAAAAAAGAGAGGGGTGTCTCTTGATAAGTTGTTGATTGGTAGTGAGGATTGGTATCTCTAGTAGGATGGTGCCTACAAATTTTGTAAAGGGATTTATTATTCAAACTAGATTTGGACAATAGATCCAAGTATCTTTTCTTTGTGGTTTTATTCCTATTAATGGTTTACATGTAAATATGGTGTTTTGTGTTGTTAGATAATATACAAATGCTCTTATTATGGATATTAAATTTTTAGTAAGTAAAAGTTTATCTTATACTCAGTATAAGTGTGTGCTTAACAATTGGTATCGAAGTGAGATTCCTTCAAAAATAGTCTAACCACTAGACGGTGGATCTTAGGATCATACATGGCTAGTCAAGAATGTTTCTCCATAAATAAAGCTCTATTATTTGATGAAACAAACTATGAATTTGAGAGGATAAGATTGAAAACTTATATAATGGATATTGGTTTTGATAGTTCGTAATTAGTAGTGACTAGATATACAACTCAAAAACCTCCACCAATAGATCAAGTTGAAAATAAGGCTAGTGAAAATAATGTTAAAGTAAAGAATGCAATCTTGTGTGACCTATCAGAATCAGAGTTTGTCAAGATAATGCACTATGACTCAACAAAATAAATTTAGGATAAACTTCAAAACATATATGAAGGTGATAATAAATTTAATGATGCCAAGCTCCAAACCCATATAAGACATTTTGAGATATTGAAGATGAATAAAATGTTACATCCTATCTTCTTCATGTGGATGAAATTGTCAACACCATCAAAGGGTTTAGTGAAAAAATTGAAGAATGGTTGATCATGCATAAAGTGCTAAGGTCACTCCCATTAAGATTTGATGCTAAGGTTTCCACCATTGAATAAATAAAGGACTTGGATTCATTAATAATATATTTGTTTTATGGGATCCTCATAGTGTATGAAATGAGGATTGTAAAAGAGAAGCCTTCAAAGTGAGAATCAACCTTTGAAGCATCAAAGAAAGTAAATAATGAAGAGCCTAAATCAAATTATAACTCAAGAAATGAATCTGATGTAAATGAATCTCTATTTGTTATAAAACTTAAGAAAGGATCTATAAAATACAAAGGTAAGTTACCTTTTAAATGTTTTAATTATGGAAAAATAGGACATTTTTCTACGAAGTGTCCACACACAGAAGGGGATAATAGTGAAGATCAAAAATATCAAAATAAAAATAAAGGGAACAAATATCACCAATATATAAAGAAATACAGAACTTTGATAAGCATAAGAAAAGTATATATTCCAAAAAGGATAGTATCTCAGCTAAGGAGAGCAATGAAAGTATCTTGACAATAACAGAGAAGTAACTCTCTTAATGGAAATAGAAACAAGGAGTGATGTCTTGGAAGGTGGAGACAATCTTCTGAGAAAAGGAAAAGAAAAGATGGATTTAGAATAGGAAGAAACTATCAAAAATAAAGGAGAATTGGATCTTGAATAAGAAATAATTTGTGATTTAAGTGAAATCAAGAATCAAAAGAAAAAGAATCTAAAATAAAAGGTGTAGATACAAAAATGTGAATAAGAATATGGTGATCCAAAAAACACTATCACAAAACTTTGAAAAATCAGAAAAAACTATCATCAGTCTAAAGATTAAACTAGAAGAATAAAAAGGGATAGAGGAGGAAGTGAGAGCCTAGTTAAAAATAAAGGAAGATAATTACGAAAATATAGAGTCTAAGACTTTTGTCTTAAGAAAGGAATAGGAGAAGATAGATGTCTAGTTGAAAAATAAATTAAATTTGAAAAATCACTGAAACATTGGATTATGTACTCCATTGCCAAAGGTCATCATTTATTAAGACTGGTCTTGGCTATGAAGAAATCTAGAATATTACTAAAAAGGATCAAAATTCAAAGGCTAAAGAATTAATAAGGAAGATAAATACAAAAATCCCTAGAAGCTATGTAGATTCACTCAAGGTGTCCATATATGATGAAACCAACAAGAAAAAGAGTATAATATTCCACAGAAAAATAACATTCTTCACAAAGACAACAAAGGTGAGAATTTCCCCATATAAAATGTTAAAATATCATTCCCTCCAAGATAGTCTCATATTATCAAGTACTAAAGTTAATTTTATGGTCAATTTCTTTGTATGTAATCATTTTGGTCATAAGACAATAGATTGTAACATGTGAGAAATAATTATGGATGAAATATAAAAAAAATCTTATGGTTTTTCAAGTAGATACTATAATTCATTTACACCTTTATCAGATTATTATGAGAATGATATTATATGTTATAAGTGAAATAATTATGGTCATATAACACAATATTTTATAAGTAATCTTATATAACCTCGTAGATAGAATAGTAAAGTGGATGCCCCTACTAAATACAAAGGAGAATCTAGAAAATTTTAGGAAAGGAAACAAGAGTAAGATAATTAGAAGCAAGAGAAATATATTTTTGTGTAAACTACAATTCATGCACAAAATGAAGGATAGAAATGGTACATCACTAGTGGGTGATTGAGCCACATGATAGTAAACAAAAGTAAGTTTATTTATTTGAAGGAAGTAAATTAAGGGACTTTAAAGTTTGGAGAGAATGCCACAACAAGGATAGCTAGAAAAAGTACTCTTATTTTTTATAATGGAAAGACAAAGAAAAAAAATGTCTTGTATGTTGAAGGTTTGAAGCATAATATTTTTAATGTTATTTAAATATATGATTAAGGACACATCATCACATCTTATGGTCAAGGTTGTGAGACTAGGAAGGAAGATACAAGAAAATTAGTTGTTGATGCAAGTAGAACAACAAATAGCTTATACATGCTCAGTAAGTTAAGGGAGAAAAATACTATATGGGATAAACAAATGAAATTTGTTTATGGCATATAATAATGGGCCATATTAACTTTGATAATTTAGTAACAAGTAACACCAAACAAGATGTAAGAGATATGCCAAAAATTACTAAAAGCACTCTTTGTAAGCAATGTCAGCGTGGGAAATAGACAAGATGAAGATTCAATTAAAATGAGTACTTAAAAACAAGGCCATTAGAACTAGTCCATATAGACCTTTTTGGGCATATAATAATACAAATATTACAAGGTGATAACTAATTTATGTTTTTCATTTATGATTACTCTATAATGACATGGGTTACTTTCCTAAAATAAAAATCTGAGGTGTTTTATAATTTTAAATCTATTAAAGCCTTGGTTGAAAATGAAACTAATTTAAAAATAAAGTGCTTGAGCTTAGATAAAGGAGGTAAGTTCCTCTCAAATTAATTTGAATAATTCTATAAGCATCATGGAATAAGGAGACATTTCTTAGCTATAATAACCCCACAACAAAATGGATTTGTAAAAAGGAAGAATCAAACCATATAGGAAATGGATAGAATAATGTTGAATGAATCTAAGCTATTAGATAAGTTTTAGAGAGAAGTAACTAACACATAAGTCTAAATTCTAAATAGAGGGTAGATTGAAGTAAACAATAGTTTAACACCTTATGAGTTATGCAAGCATAGACCAACCTTAGTTAAATACTTCAAAGTTTTCAAAAGTAAGTGCTGCATTAAGAGAGATGATGAAGACTTAGGTGAATTTGACTCCATATCTGATGAAATGATTTTCCTTAGATACTCTTTAAGAATTAAGGCTTATAGATGTTACAATAAAATATTACAAAAGATAGTTGAAAGTTTTACCATAAAAATGGATGAAGCAAGTTGTCAAAAGGAGAATGCACAAAAAAATGATCACTCAGAGGAATCAAACTGCAAGAAATAATAAAAATAAGAAATGGAATGAGAAGATACAAAGGCACCATCTAGATTTGTCCATAAGAGTCATTCAAAAAAGCAAATTCTTGGTGATAAAGATATTGGAGTACAAACTAGAAGAAGATTAACAACTGCACATGAAAAAGTAAAATTCTATTTCTTATTTAAAATAGATCCTAATGACTTTGCATATGCTAAGAAAGACAAGCATTGGATTGATGCTATGAAAGAAGAGCTGAATCAAATTGAACAGAATGAGACATGGGAAAGATAAGAATGTGATTGGTACCTAGTGGGTTTTTGGGAATAAGCTAAATGAAGATAACCAAGTGATAAGTAATAAATCAAGGTTAGTTTGTAAAGGATATGTTCAAATTAAAGGTATTTATTTCGAAGAAACCTTTGTTCATGTTGCAAGGCTAAAAGCTATTAGAATGTTTTTGGCATATGCTTGTTTCAATAACTTTAAAGTCTATCCAATGGATGTCAAATATTCCTTTCTCAATGTAAAATTAGAGGAAGAGGTGTACATTTAACAACTAAACGGTTTCATATTATCAAGAAATAAGGATTATGTGTGTAATTTGAAGAAATCATTTTATAGGATAAATCAAGCCCCCAGAGTATGGTATTCAAGACTTGACAAATATATACAACAACAAGGTTTTGAAAGAGTAGTTGATAGTAATCTCTACATCAAGACTAAATGTAAAAATTAGTTGGTCATTGTGGTTTATGTAGATGACATCATTTTTTCTAGAAATAGTGAAAAAATATACCAAGAGTTTACAAAGGATATGAAAAATTAAATCGAGATGTCTATTATAGGTGAATTGTCATTCTTATTTGGTTTTGAAAAAATTTCAATCTGATAAAGTCATATTTATCTCACAAAATAAGTATGTAAAGGGGATGCTGAAGAAGTTTAGAATGGAGTATTTCAGACTAGTCAACACACCCATGGTCATTATTTGTAAGTTAATCAAGGATGATTAATCTCGTGAAGTAAATTAGACTCTATATAAATCAATGATTGGTAGCCTACTATATACAACAACATCTACACCTAACATTATGCAATTATTAGCCTTAGTAGTACATTTCCAAGAAAAATGAAAAAAACATGTGCAAGAATTCAAAATAATATTTAAGTATCTAAAGGGCACTTTGGAAAATTGTTTTTGGTATCCAAGAGGTGAATATTTCACCCTAAAAGCATTTATGGATGCAGATTGGGCAAGAAGTGTTGATGATAGAAAGAGTATGAGTGGAGGACCATTTTTATTGACAACAATTTAGTGTTTTAGATCAATGAAAAGTAGTCTTTTATTTTTTTATCCACAATAAAGGTACAATATATATCAACAACATCATGTTTCACACAATTATTTAGATGAAGAAAACATTGAAATATATTAAGGTAGAATATGATAATCAAATTTTAATACTTTGTGATAATACTAGTGCAATAAATATTTCAAAAAAATCTAGTTATGCATTCTAGAACAAATCATATTCTTATCAAGTATCATTTTTTAAGAGAATTGGTAGTAGAACGATAGGTCAAGTTGGAATACATTGCCACAAAAGAACATATCACATATATTTTCATGAATCCCCTTCCACAAGAGACTTTTGAGTATCTCAGGTAGAAATTGGGAGTGACATCTTTTTCACCTAATCACTAAGTTATTTAAATAGAAGCATCAGTTCAGGGGGAGCTAATCACTACATTATATTTTAGCTTTGTGGATACATTGGTGATACACATCCAGAAGACAACTAAGATAAAGATCAGCTAATGAATATTTTTTATGATAGTAATGAACATCTTTTTACCATTTATGTCAAAGGAGGAGAATTAAATAAAGGGGGATAATTATAGTAAGGGGGATAATTATCTCTAAACATGTTCTTGAATTATTCACAAATTGTTTCTTTACAAGGTTGCCATCAATGACAAAGGGGGAAATTATTGGAAATATTTTCATTGAATTCAAAGGGAAATGAATGCCGATAATTTTATTAAAGTCAAGTGTTGATCTAATGATGATTAATTAAAGGAGAATTAAATAAGAATTAAAGAAGAATTATTCATTAATTATGGTGCCTCAATTTGATTATTTTTTAATGCATAATAAAGGGCTAGTCAATCCTTGTTTTTGGTGCCCAAGTTTGGGGACAAGTCATCTCACTTGAAAATTAAGGGACATCTCCCTTGGATAAGTCACCACTCTCCATGAAGAGGCATTAAAGGCTATTAAAGTGGTGAAGAGTGATGTGAGAGATGTGGGGAAAAATAAAATGTTTTTTATCTTTCAATTCTAAGTATATTTTTATTGAATAAGATTGAAAATGACCATCATACATTGACATAGCAATATTCTAAAGGTGAAACTTTGTTTTTGTGGATGTTGGTACCAAATAAAGAAGAGATTGGTTTCTCTTGCTAAATTGGTATGGATTGGTGTCTCCAGTAGGTTGATGCCTAAAATTTTTGTAAAAGGGTTTTATTATTTGGGTTGGATTTTGATAGTAGATCCAAGAAGCTTTTCTTTGTGGTTTTATTCTTGGGAAGGGTTTTCATGTAAATCTAGTGTTTCTCAGTTGTTAGAACTTATGCGATTGCTCTTATTGTGGATATTAAATTTTTAATAAGTAAAAATTTATCTTATAATAATGTATCCCCTTCTTATTATAAGTGTGTACTTAACACAACCATGGGTATTTTTTTTGTTTTAGCCTTGTATACCTTCATGTGTCTTTGGAGATTTACTTCTTCATCCACTAGTGCACTTTGCACTATCTTGGACACATTTTTTACTAAGTCCAACGTCCCTTTGTATGTGCTTTATAGGTTGTCATTTTTTGATAGTTGACACTTTGACACAATTATATTTTGAGTCATGTATCCATCAAGGCCCATTTCTTATCACCTTTCCTTCTTCTACAGAGACACTTTTTTCCTCCCTTATTTTATGGAGCAACTCTCATGATTTATGATGACTTCTACAATAGGTCGATAGTCTCCTTGTTTGGAGATATTTTGGTGAAGCCTAGTGCCTTCCTTGTTTTCATTTTGTTTTTTTTGTACGGGATATTTTTAATCACACTAAATTATAAAGTGTCATGGGAGGTTTGATTTTATAGTCTAGTCTACCTTCATGTGTGTGTACCTTAGTTTGCGTACCCTTTATTATTTTAGTTTATAGTCTATCCCATCATCATTAAACCTATCTTATTGAGATATTTTACCTATATTTTTTACAACTCCCCTTTATCATTATGTGAGGGTGTGAATATAATTTTTTTGACATCACTCCACCCAATCAACAATATGGGGGGTGTGGTGTAGATCTTGCTTCCTAGGTGTTGAACATCCCTTGCACATGTAGTAATATTTTATAATTTTGACACTATTGAAAGTATTATTAATTTTAGATATTCTAGTGAAGCCTAGTGTTAGTTGTTTTTGTGATTGAGTAATGTATTTAGATCACTTTTTTAGATTGAGTTCCTTTGTGACTTGTAAATACTATGAGTATGGACTACTTTAACATCACATTTG
Organism: Torreya grandis; assembly: GCA_037957365.1. Taxonomy (NCBI): domain Eukaryota; kingdom Viridiplantae; phylum Streptophyta; class Pinopsida; order Cupressales; family Taxaceae; genus Torreya; species Torreya grandis. The sequence continues at coordinate 1,093,030 of JARHVA010004236.1, read as the reverse complement.
GGGGTATTTATAACTCTCTTATTATTTTATATTTTTGGGGGAGGTTTTCATATGGGTTTTATCCTTTTATCCACTTTATGAGATCTCATTTATACATGGGTATCCTTAGCAGGACTTTTTGTTAGGACACATTTTATTTTTTCTTTCTCTCTCTAACCATAAATTAATGGAGGGTGTTGGCATTAATATATGCATAGGTCTATTTATTTACATTGGAGAAGTTAGTTCCAAAATCATGAGGATGTTTGGATGAGTCTACATTCCTCCTATAAATGTGATTTTGTACCTAAGGCTAATACATGGAGAATAATTTAAGCATTGTATAATCTATTCCTATGAATAGAAAGTTATTCTTTGTGTATGTTGAAGCTTCCATGGCTATAGTAATGTTGTTTTGGAGAGATATTGTCTGAATAATATTCTTAAATCTATCAACACAAAATAAAACAAATTCCAAAATGTCAAACAAACACTTGATATACACATCATTCACATTCGTAAGTGTTATGTTGCCTGAATTTGGTTGGACCATTTGCCTTAGACTAAAAACATGGATAAAACCCAATTTGTGCCTTTTATTTCTATTACACTACCAATTTTAGTCTAAACCATTTCTCATTTGAAAGTCCAAGTCATTAAAACTAAGTTTAAAATCCATATTTGAAAGTTTAGATCTAAAGATGATTAGTTTACGCTTGAGTCTTGCCTACAACTTGATCTTGAGTTATTCACCTTTTGTGTTTAAATTGTGAAACTCATATTGATTTTTAGTTTGTTTTAAAGACCTTTACCTAAAAAACTAAATTTAGTTTTGGAATAAGACCACATCTTGCCTTGACTCCAAGTTTATATTTTATACCAAGTATGTCATTTGTTTCACATCAGAATCTTTAGACTTAAAAGTTTTTCAAATTTATATGATTAGACCAAATTTGTTTTCAAATACCTATTTAAATTTTTATGTGTCAAGACCTATTTTGTGTACTTAGACCAAGTTTTTTTTCAAGACTGATTTCACTTTTCCTAGATCAAGTTCATTTACAAGACCTAGTTTCCAAGACCAATTTTATGTGCCTAGTTCTAGACCTTAGTTTGTTTTTTTTCTTAGTTGAAATCTCATGTTCCACATTCCAATATTTGAGTTTTTTGGAACATTTACAAGACTAAAATTCAATTTTACCTTTTCTTAACCATTATTTCAAAATACCTTAGAGTGTTAGTGATAATTTAGACTAATTTTTGATTGTTAGTTTTCAAGAAGATATCCTTTTAGTTCAAGTTCTAAATGTTTGCAACACTAGACCATATTTTCATGAAATGCTTAAGCATTGGTTAAATTGTGCCTCAATATAATGTATAAGAGATATGTATAGTCATTCATATGAGTAAATTATCAGGAGTGACCCTTTTGTTTAAGAACTTTATGGATATGACATACCCTACAAGATAAATATGTACCCCACTTATGCTACCCACTACACAAAACAAGGGAAAGACATATTAACACACTACCTTGACAACATACCTTCTTATCTGGGACAAGATAAATACCAAAATGCACAATACATTACTAACATACTACCTAACATGGAACAAGTCCAATAAAAATATCCTTATTATGTAACTACACCAACTGATACCAATTATGATCCCTAATTGTTTGATCACCATCTTTTGGATCATAGAAACAAAATTATTGTAAGAGTGGTAAAGGTAGGTGATAATTTCCCATTAAACTTCCCACATGAAATTATATCTAGCTTGGTTAGAGTACCTAGTAACATGCCTCTCATCAAACCATTTGAGCAGGCTTCATCTAGACAAAATCAGGCCCTTGTAATAAAACATAACAAATATCTTATTGTACTCACAAAATTAAAAGGTCAAATTGATGACCAATTAACAAGAATTCAATAAGAATATCAAACATAGCCAAAAATCTAAATGTCATGACCATTTTCAATACATCTCTTATAGAGTTAACTCCCTTAACTAGGATACAAACTATCTTGTCAGGTCATGCCAATCCAAACACATACCCATTTGTTTAAACTGCCTATGTTGTGAAGATGTTAAATTTGCCTTTAATTAATAAATAATTTGTATCTCTATCAAAAAACCCTTCTCAAAACACTATGAGTAACATGCAAGTGTATCCCAATCTAAAACAAGTTTAGTTGAATGTTCAAAGGACCAATTCACAATAAGTTCTTCCTATAAACACCATGATTTATTCATAATAGTAAGGGCAAGAATTTCTAGTTCAAAAATACAAAATATAGCTAACTTCCCCTCCAACATCCATGTTTTCCAACACATAATAAGGGAAAACAACTAAAAACATACCAATACTCCACCCAAACATGCGGTAAACACTATTCCACCCCAATAGGTGGTGACCAACATTCCAAAACAATAGATACAAACTAATGTGCCACCAAAAAAAGTGTTAAATCATTTATCTCCAAAATTTTCTAATCAACAACATATCCTTATTAGTCTATAACAGTTGGTGGCTAGTCAACAATAAATGCCTAACATTCCACAAAAAAGGCCCAATATGTAATGAGGACCCATTAAGAAAAACTTGATCCATACCCAACATGTCCCTTGCATACATAAGGGGCCTAACATGTAACACCTTCAATAGTCAACCTTTAGCCAACAACAATTGCCTTCCATATAGCAGGGTTAGACTAACTAGCAATAAGTTCCCTTCCAAGCCTACCATATGCAGTTCATTCCTCAAAACCAAATATGTCCATTAACTCCATAATTCCCTCCAAATAAATGTCACATTATGAATCATAACCCCAATGTATAACAACATAAAATACCACACTAGAAATATAACCCTAACAAATAAATGCATATTTAGGTTAGGTGACCAACCAAGCAAACATCCATCAGTCTTCCATTCCTCCATTATACCTTGTTCAAGGTAATTTACCTTGGACCACCCAACTATAACCCCTTGTACTATTTTTACTATCCATGTTTTTATCCCAAGAAGTGTAATAAGTGAATGATGTAATTATATCTATTATGAATAGGAAGTAGATGAAAAAGTTTAAATTAAACAAGATGTGATTGTACCCTTTCAACATGGACTATATTTAGATACCATTTCCTATAATTTTTAAGCCTCCAAAGTTTAAAAAATACAAAGGTAAATTTGACCCAAAGGAAAATTTGAAGTATTTTTATGTTACTTTCCATTTAGTGGAATTTATCGATATTTAACTGCTTCTTATTTTTCCATACAGTCTAGTGAGACAGGACTTGGAATGGCTACCCTAACTTCTAAATGACTCTATGATAGACTTTGACGACCTCTCAGAGAATTTTTTTCAATACTTATATAATCTCAATCATGAGATAACTATGGTGTATTTAATCCAAGTATAATAGAGACCTGGTGATACCTTCTTGAGATATTTATAATGAAGGAGAGCACTTATGATCTACTTCATGGATAATATACTAGATAAATATTTGGATATAGTATTTAATTATAATTTACAAAGGGATATATCTTATCACCTTGAGTTTTTATTTTCCCACACTTTTGAGGAGATCATTAACAAGGGCCTACAAATTGAAAAGGCTCTTATCAATAAAGGAGTAATCAAGTTGTACACTCCTAATCAAATCCAAAATTAGTACCAAGGCAGAAATTGGAGCCAAAACTAGAATCAAGACCAAAATCATAACCATAACCTAATTTAAATACAACCTCCTATATTATCCCAGGCAAATACTTTTGATAATCTCAAGGTTTACAACCATAATAAGAATATTTTGGGTAATAGAGTTATTGAATCATGCAATGTCCAAATGGTATAAACATCATCCACTCAACCTACTCCACATTGGCATCCAATATAATAAATTCAAAAGTAGGTACTCCTACCTCCTTTTAAAATGCCTCCACCAAGAGTAAAACCCCTTTTAAAAAGAATTTTCAATGACCTAGGAGATCCTATTGAATCCATGTTTAGAAAACTAGCTAATGCCAATCTGATTAGTTGGCCCATTCTAAACCATTCCCTAAGGCTTTTGATTTCCTTTAATATTATAAAGAGAACACGTTTTGTGACTACCACTAAGTCAAAGGGAATTACATTGACTTGTGTGTGAAATTAAGGTACCTTATTGAGAATATGTTATAAAATGGAGAAATTGAGTTGGATAATAGGGCCCATAATTCTAATTTAAACCTTAGAATTTATCAAATTCCTTTTCCACAACACAATACCAATAAATAGAATCAAAAATAGAAAGGAAGCAGTGAAGATGATCCTGGAATTAGAAGAATAGGGTCTTTCTGCTCTTACTGTTCTGGTCCTTTTTGTTGGATGTTATAACTGGTTCCATTTTTTGGTTCTTTGTGTTCTTAACATACTTGAGTTTCCAGGTCTCCATAAAACCTGGGGTCTTTCTTTTGATGATCTTGACTTGTGGTTTCAAGTCCCTGTAAAACCTATTTTTGATATTGCTCAGCAGTAGGTGTTAGGTTTGTTTTACCTGAGGGCATTATTGTTATATCCTTCTTCCTATGTATCTGGGTTTTGGGGTCCCTTCAAAACCTATTTTTACCTTAATCTAAAACATATAAAACCACCATAGTCATAATATAAAAAACCACTACAAAAATAAAAATAAAAATAACAACATCAATAATAACATCAATAATAACAATAATGATGGTAACTTCAAACATAGAATGGATGGATCTAAGGTCAAAATGATTACCAAAGGGCCTATCATGCCATCACACATGACTATAACAAGGTTTTAGGACATATTTTGGGAGGTCATATAGCTATTATTACCATTAACCCAAGACCACTAGCTAATTGCCAATGGCTAGTACTAAACAATGCCCAACTACCTCCTTATGTTAGTAATCCTCATGTGATCTATTTGGTTATCCAAGTGCACCAATACCCAAGAGTTACCATACTAACACCCTATTCTATTTATAGTGATCTATTACCCAATTTGGATTGCACAATCACAACTCGATGGATGAAAATTACCATTCTATGACTATAACCTCATTCTATCAATGAGCCTATTTAAGCACCCATGCCAATAAAAAATATTCCAATTACCTATGTTAAGGAGAATATGTATGATATTAAGGATTAATTACAAAATATGCCCTCTCAACTATTTTATTATATTTTTGTGTACCTCTACTATCCACAAGAATATCCTTACTAAACTTTTGAGCCAATCCCAAGTGCCAAATGATATCACACCAAATAACTTCCAAAGTCTGGTAGGACACTTACATCCTAGCCAATAATTGACCTTAAACCAAAGTTACATGTCATCCCTTATACCTCTATATAATATTCCATTATACATCAAAGTTGTCATTTCTTGACACAAGGTTAAATGTGTCATCATAAATAATGGGTCAAGCCTCAATATTATGTCTCTAAAGTTAGTCAAGAATCTTGGATACATGAAATTTGGCATTCAATCAGATACCATTAACATCAATTCCTGTGATAATGAGGAAAGGGAATCATAGGTAATAATTTATTTTTTAGTTATCATTGGGTGCTTGACCCACAAAACACTTTTCCATGTTCTAGATCTTGATTTATCATACAACTTACTTTTGGGCTGATTGCGGATACATGAAATTTGGTAAATATCTTCCACATTACACCAATGTATCAAGTTCCCCTATTCTAACATGGATGTGATTATTTATATAAACTTACATCCATATCAATTCTTCAAGTATTTAGAAGATGAATATAAAATCTATAATTAGTGCTTTGGACTAGACTATGTGCCAAAGAAGGAAAAGGATTTACTTGTTGAATTAAAAATTTTCAATTATATTAACCTAGATAACCTTGCCTCTACTTCATCTATGCCACCTCTTGAGATATCTAATCATTTTACCATCTCTAACAAAGTTCTAGGAGAGTACCTCATCGATAATGCCTTCCATATAGACAAGCTTCCTCAAGCCCATAAATCCTATGGAAAACCCAAAGCCAAGGTCATTTTCATGGAATGGTGACAAAAAGTAAAGATTAACTCCCAAATGCCCATTATTTTCACATCGACCACTAGACAAGAACAAGAACCCCTAGATGAAGATGAATCTTGGATTTATAATGGTAATCGAGATGATTATTACCAAAGAAAAACATCCCATGCCTAATCAAATCATGGACAATCAATCTTATAAAGGTAGAGGCCTAGGAGGAAATTAGCGAGGTAGTCTTGAGCCCATATTTATTACAAAACACAAAATAAATTATGGTATTATATTTAAAATACTTGGGGTGACACTACATATCTTATCTATGTTCCTACACCAGCTACTAGTGACAATGATGTCAGCAGTAATGCAAAGTCCTATTATAGTGTATATGAGGACTTAACCAACACCAACATATTTAACCCTCATGTCATATGTACCATTACACCTATCATTTGTCTTTACTCACTTTTTATTCATCATCCACAACTCATCAACTAGGACCAACAAGAATCCATAGTGTCACTTGATGAGTTCAAAAATGATGAGGCAATTTTTGAATTCTTAGGCCTAAGAGATCATATCCATCTTGGAGATCATAAACAAGGTTTATCTATCACATTGGATCCTATTGACTATTTCAAAGAGTGGATGAACTTAATTTTCCAAAAACAAAAAAAAATCAAGCATTGATGCCCCAAAGTGAAAACCTCTTTGAGGCACTTTATGACTAAGGTAATATTAAAGAAAAAGGCTAGTCTCTTAGTGAAAATCTATATCAGGGGCTATTAGATGAGGATTTTCACCCTTCCTCAAATTAATCTCAAGATACCACCAATACCATAATCATATGTGGCTCATATGCCAATTAAAAATAATAGTGGGCCTTTGAACAGATTATCCATGAATGTCAAGAAGTGTTTGTAACATGGCCCTTGCCACCATTTGTTGATTTTGATTCATCATGTTTGAGGGAACTGGATGAAATAATATAACCAGTAGACTTTGATATTGCTAATGAATTCACTTCTTTGTCGACTCTATTAGAATATGGTTCTACACTTATGGAGGATACTTTTGAAGTCAACATTTGAACATTAGATGATTTAAAATGGATAAATCTATGTGCATCCCTCATTGAGGAGGAACATGAAGTCCTTACCACTCTCTTGAGGGAGTTCATTGATATATTTACATGGGCCTATTCTGATATGCTAAGGTTAGACCTTTCATCTTGTTATACATCCTAATGTCAAGGCAATAAAGCAAAAGTTGAGGAAAATACATCTTTGTATTATTATATTAGTCAATAAAGAACTAGAAAAACTCTTATAAGTAGGTTGTATTCATCTCATTGACTATTCATATTGGATTTTAAATATTATTACAATTATAAATTCATGACTTCAATAAAGCCTACCCAAAGGATGACTTTCCTCTACCAAATATTGACATGATTGTCAACTATACATTTGGCTATGAGATACTTTCTCTCATGGATGGATTTTCAAGGTACAATTAGATCAAGATCATGCCAAAAGACCAACACAAGACAAAATTCACCACTTCTTGGGGAATGTTTGGTTATCAGGTAATGCCTTTTAGCCTCAATAATGTTAGTGCCTTATACTAATGTGCAATTATTGTCATTTTTCATGACATGATGCATGATATTTTTGAGGACTATGTTGATGAAATTTTGGGTAAATCTTAGACTAGATCAAGCCATCTAGAGATGTTGTGGAAAATATCTTAATTCCTTTGTGAGTATAAAGTAAGCATTAACCCTAAAAAGTGTATCTTTGGCATCACTTCAAGAAAATGTTTAGGCTTCATTATCTCTCAAAAGGGCATTGAAGTTAATCCAGCTAAGGTTAAGGAAATTACTGAGATGTCACCACCATATACTTTGAAGTAGCTTCATATTTTGATGGAAAAAAATTAATCCACTTCATATTTTGATGGAAAAAAATTAATCCACCAATCACTTCATTTCTCAATTGGTTGATAAATTCCATTCATTTTCCCATTTACTGAATAAGGACACTAATTTTTCATGGAATGTTGATTTCCAAAATGCCTTTGAACATTTGAAATAATAATTGGCCAATCAACTAGTATTATTACCACCTATGTTAGAAAAGTCATTACTACTCTACCTATCTATCATTATTAATGCCCTAGTGGAACTTTTGGCCCAGCATGATGAACACATAAAATAACATTATAATACCTAAGCCATAGATTGGTCATGTATGATCATAATTATATGGCAATAGAGAAAACCTGTTTAGCCATGGTATTCATAGATCAGAATTTGCAATATTACATGCTTAACAATAAGACCATTATCATTATAAAAGTAGATCCACTCAAGTATCTACTCTTAAAAATAGATTTACATGGCTACATGGATAAATGGATCATGATTCTAAGTGAATTTAATATTATGTTCATCAAAAGTCCATCAAGGGATAGGTAATTATTAACTAGCTTGTAGAAGCTCCCTTTCTAACACTTAGCCACTCACATTTGGGTTTTTAGATGAGTCCATCATGACTATAGTAGAAGCACCTCCTAAAGATCAGTAATGAAAACATTATTATGATGGTTTCTTTACATCTCATGGATTGAAATTAGGAATTTTGTTCATCACACCTTAATAGGATCTCATTCCCATGTCATTTCATATCAGCCTTCTTTGTACCAATAACATGGCCAAATATGAATCACTCATTACATGGCTTTGACTAGTAGTATAGTGGAATATTCAACATCTTTTTGTTTATGGATATTCTTAGCTTATCATCAATCAGAATACAAACCAATTCTAAACCAAGGATGATGGTGGACAACCTAAAAAAATAAAGTGCTCATCTTTAGTTTGAGAAAATACCTCAGTCCAACAATAAAATAATAGATGATATGGACATAATTAATTATATGATCCATATTATAGATAAGGCCATAGATTATCAGTTCCTTATTGAAAATCTTCTCACACCAGCCCAAAAAGATTCGATCATCAAAATGATTTGTGATATTGTTGGTGTTAATTATACCTAGAATACTTAATTATATAATTACCTTCTTAACTAAAATTTTCCACTTAACCTATCCCATAAAAATAAAAATAACATCATCCACCAAGCATCTCATTATACATTACTTGGAACTACACTCTATCTTGGAAGCTTTTATGGAACTCTACTTCAATGTTTAACCTTAATAGAATTTGTATTAGCATCAAGGGAAGTCCATGAAGTGGTTTTAGGGACCCATACTTATGGGGGCATCCTTTCATAAAATTTACTTCATACTGGATATTATTGGCCAACCATGAAAGTTGATGTCAATGTATATGATAAAAGGTGTGTACATTATCATAAGCATGCTAATTTGATACATCCTCTAGCTCAAACACCCAAACCACTGACCATGCCATTGCCATTTTCAACATAGGGACTCAACCTCATATGAAATATTAACCCTATCTCCTCAAATGTTCATAAACTTATCCTTGCCACCATAGAATACTTCACTAAATCTTCAGAAACCATTCCCCTAACTTACATGACAGGCAAATAGATATCCAAATTCATTTTCAATCACCTCATTTATCAATATGGTATTCCCTCAAATATTATATCTAATAATGGTAATTCATTCAAGAATAAGGATTTCAAATAACTTTGTGTCTAGTATATAGTCTAACATTTTTCCACTCCATATTACCCATAAAGTAATAGCCAAGTAAAGACATCTAATGAAACCATTGTCAGGAACCTCAAAAATATCATCAATGATGTTGATTGTGATTGGCACTTACAACTTTTATGTGCCCTTTGGGCTTACTAAACCAATTTTTTCACTCCTACAAGAGCCACTCCTTTTTCCCTAGTTTATGTTACTAAGGTCATTTTTCTTATCAAGGTTGAGTTTCCTTATCTAAGCATTTTTATGAATCATATCATTAATGATGAGGATTATAGAGTAGTTTTCTTGTAGGAGCTAGAATTACTAGATGAAAAATGCATGACAACCTTGAATCACCTTCAAGCATATCAAAACCAATTGTATGGTTAATATAACAGGTGAGTACATCACAAATAATTCAAGCTTAGTGATTTTATATTTAAATAAAACTATAAAAACACTAATGCTAAACATAATAAAAAGGGTAAGTTTAAACCTAACTAGTTAAGAACTTATATCATTACCACTAATGATGGTTTTGGGGCATATAGGTTGGATAAGCTAAAAGGAGATGAAATTGGCAAACCAATTAAGATAATATATCTCAAGCACTTTTTTTTTTGAGTGACTTGAGGAATGGTATATGAAAATCATTTACTTTATGTTGTGAATATCCCTTAGATATTATACTGTCTCATATGCCTTTCTCACCATGTTTTTCCTATTTTCCTTAGCTTTTAATATCGCATCCCTCTTTTGACCTTGGTTAGAATCCATTGGTACTTTAGACAATGTCATTGGTTGGGCTCATATGTATTTTTAATAGGTGATTTATAATTGGGACTATCTAATACATTCTTTGAAGTGGTCATCTCTTTTAGAATTACAACAGTGAGCTTGGAAATTGCATCCTTCAGTTTTGCTTATTTTGTAACATTATACCTTGTCATATAATTATACCATTATGTCGTTTACTTATTTAAAACATGTTGTTACTTATTAATATTTCTCACTGTAGGATGAACTACAATAAATTAAGGTCCATTTGGACAATGTAGGTAGTGTTTAGTGTTTTCTGAGGTTAGTTCAGCCACCCGTATTCACATGCTCTCACCATTTTGTGAGCAACTTAAACCATGCTCTCACCATTTTATGATAAACCTAAGCCATGATATCATCATTTTATGAGTCATATAATTTACACTCTCATTTTTTATGAGTCATATTATTTACACTCTCACTATTTTATGAGATTATTATTATTATAAACCTTAGACATAGTGAACACTATGAATTACCAACCTATTTCATTTGTGAACACTTGCATTTTGTATTTTAGTGTGTTTTTAGCCTAAACCACTCTCTCATAGTTTCATGACTTCTTATGCCTAATGTTCACAAAATCATGAGCATCAACCCATTTCTCTCATGCTCTCACTATTTTGTGATCCAATTCCTACTTTCCTCTATGATCAATCTATTTCACTTGATTATTAGCTTTCTTCTCTTGATAATTCTTGGAAGAACTACATTTGGCCTAATGTTTGTGTTGGAACTCATGTCATGGGATTATGTAGGCAACATCCACTTGCCTATCCCATTTAGAGTTATCTCATCCACCCATTACATATTATTATATTCCCCCTTCCAATGTTGTCATACTTGTGTCATTATTCCCTATCAGCTAGAAGTAAACTTTTACCAAGCATGACACTTCTATTACATAAACACCAATAGGTAGATTAGTTATTTATTCTATTTTGCCTTAGATTAGTTGTTCTTTATATTTGACTTAGATTAGTTGGTTTTTTTTATTTTCTTAAACTAGTTATTTGTTTCATTTATCTTAGTTTAAATTTTTCATTGTATTGTGCCTTAGAGTTAGTTCATTTCTTACACTAGGCCTTAGATTAGCTTGTTTATTGTAATTTTCCTATGTAGTTTTATCATTCCATTTTTAGTTAGGTGTTTTATATTTATTTCTTGCTTGTGCCATTTTTATTTTCTATATGGGTATATTTTAATTCTTTACTTAGGTTTTGTTTGTTATTATTATTTTTTTGTTGGTCTATGAGTAACATCTATTTGTGCCTTTCTTCCCTTTGGTTGTTATAGGTTTATTACATTATGTTTACACTTAATTATTGATATTTTATATCTTGTAATTGAGTTTTGTGTATTTTTAAATATTCCTACACTTAATTTATTGCATTATATTTACACTTGGGATTTGATTGATCATATCTTATGCCTAAGTTGTTTATATTTGTATTTAAATTATTTTTTTACATGCATGGGCATATAGTGTTATTATGGTTTTTTAATAACTTTGATTCATAAAATCAAATGATACAATAAAAATAAAGCAACATATCTATCAAAAATGGTGTTATCAATATATCTCCTCTTATTCACAACATGCATGTCCTAATGATCCAAGCCCATAATAACTAAATCATAACGACTATGCTATATGATAATAAGGATGTGAATCTCTGAATAATCATATATTAAAATTCATAGACATGAATAGATGAATACATGACATATCTATAGTAAATATAGTTGTCTATAACATATTTATTACCATACACTACGAGAAAGAGAAAAACAATATCAGATTTTCCAAGTAAACACAACATCAACATAAGAACATAAGACATCATTCTAAATTAAATAATAGAGCATCACATTTATAGCAAAATAATAATATTCTATGTACTAGTCCATTGACAAAATATTAATGACATATATCTCACAAAAATGAGTGACATATACATCACAACTATAGACATGTCATAATGCCAAAATAAAAAAATGCCAAAGAATTGTACATCATCAGCTCTGACTCTAAGAATCTATAAGACCTATAGGAGGTGGCCCTCATGGTCCTAGTGGTGGAGGTGGCCATGGATACTTTACTAAATACCCTAAAATTATTGTACCATGTGTCCTATATCTAGATTAGGAGGATTTACTACCAACCCTCTGAGTGTCCCATGCCTCAAAAGTTGGTATATGTTGGTCTTTAGGCATGATAGTCTCATAGGCTCATCTATTTTAGGAGGACTCATCCTTAGCCCTAAGGATCTCCAAAACCATCATATAAAATATTTAATGTGTGTTATCCCCCCATGATTAATCCCACTCACATCTAATACTATGAACATTTTATAGGGCCTGATCCCTCTCAACTATGGCCAGATCTCTAGTTGCTTATATTTAGGTTATCTATGTCACATTTGCCTTTAGTCAGTTAACCTCTGACTAAAGGGAAATAATATCTCTATCCCAAATAGTAATATTTGAATTTAGTTGACCAAATCTCCTCTCTAAGTCCTCAATCTCACCTAATCTCATATTAGTCTCCTTTATTAGATCAATGTCCTTATCTATTCTCATTAGCCTTGATGTACCTACCTAGCCTAGATCTACTCTCATAGTATCTAATGTAGCTACCCAGTTATAGTCCATACAAGTAAATATCCTCTTGGTACCCCTAGTACATTCTTAGACAACCCATCAATCAACTTCCATCTCATCTCTACCATGATCCCCATCTTACCCAATTGGTCCTTGTCCACCCTACCCAATTTGTATTGTCCATCTTGCCCAATTAGTTCATTTCCACCCCACCCAACTTGTCTTCCCTATGCATGTCCACCCTATGCTTATCCTAGTGCCTATAAAGGTGTTGTCAACCTCAATGGATGAAATTTCACTTACCATATAACATAGGCTACTATTACACCTACATTTTTGAGGCCTCTTACATAGACCATGGAGTCTGTGGAACTTCTCCATAATTGACCACATTTGTACTCATTAGGATCACTAGTGTCATTTGTCTAATCTCTTGAGTCCTATGTGAAAACCACCTAGTATCCTTTAGGACATCATACTACATACCAAAATAACACACATCCTAATAAATCATGTACTCCTCAATAATGTGAGTTTGTCTACCTATCCAAAATCACTTAGTAGTCATGAAGGATGTAAACCACCTATCTTGTCACCATTTAATTTATAGGGGCAAATAGGGTGGACAAATGAAACACTTTGATGTCAACTCATCTAGCATGTGATGATAGAAGTATATCTCCTCATGGTACCATTTGTGACCTATACCTATCTACACCTAACCATATACATTGGATCTTGTAGTATCTTACTCATCTCTAGACAACTAAGAGCTCCACAACTTTGTGCTCCCATCCCCAAACCTGGAGTAAATTAGCTACACTAATACTCCAACCTCCTTAATAGGCCATTATATAAAAATATATATACAATTGGGCCAATAATACCATCTTCTAAGTAAATCTATGTATGTCATTCATCATTACCCTTATAACTTTTCTTAAGTCCATATGGAAAAATTTGTCTCTCTTATCAAGTAGTAATATGCTACTGATAATCATCATCAGAACAATTACCTTTCTATATGCTAGTGTTATTTATGTTATGTCCTCTAATTCTAGGACATCTGGCCAAATATTTGTATATGTCTCTAGTAAATCAATGTTAACCTTCCCACATGGCATGGGAATGAATCTATATCTAGTCAAATCATCCAAAATACCTCACTACTATGCTAGATCTATCCAAAAAACCATCTAGCCTCTCATAGGTAGCTTGAGGACATGCAAAATATCTTTAAACATCATTGTATCTTACCCTATAAATAGGTGGAAGGTAGATGTATCCAAATGCCACCACTCAACTAATATACTCAAATAGGCTCAATTCACTCTGATCATAGGCATTTGTTCCACATCCAATAGACTCATGGCTTGTAAGAATGCAATCATGTCCCTAGTACATATTTGAGGAGTCTTTAAGCAATGTGACCATCAATCACATGCCATCAATACCACCAACCACTCCTATAACCACATATCAATTACATTAGGCTACATCTATGTTGTTGTCTAGTAAATACCTACTATTTTACCCCTCTTTCCTAGAGGGTTGACTTATTTTTGTGCCTTAACAAGTCCATGTTTCCCTTATTTTATCTTATATAGTATCTTTAATTAAATAATAATTTCCTTTTCAATGTTTTTACCATTTTGGCATTTTCAACATTTATGGTGAAGTCACCATTTTTGTTTGTCACAAAAATGGTGATTTGATCTATATTTTGGTGAAGTCATCAATTTAGTGATTTCCACCAAAAGATAATAAATTCATATTTTATTAGAGGGTGAATCTACCATCTATTATGCCATGAAAATGGTGACTTTGCCATTTTTATACATAATCCATACATTAAATGTGTTATAAATTAAACAAAAATATAAAATGGAGTTACTTATTAGTGGTTCATCATGTGGTGGTTATATGTGATCCTGAACCTAGTTGCTCAAAGGGCCTCTGTCTTTGTCCATGATCCATCCTTTATCACTTTTTTCTCACAAGGTCAGAGCTCAATTTCACAAAGGTTTGGGTGAAAATGAAAAAAATTACCCCAAGGGGTGAATTTTGTTCCAAGAGCTCTTGTTTTTGAATTTGTGGTCCATTTTTCACACTATTCATTTCTATATTTGTTATCTTTAAACCATTTTACTCACTAGACCATCTTATTTAGAATTTGTGTAGACCTTTTTGATAGCATTATTTTCTTACCATATCACATGTTAGCTCAAACATGCATCTTTGTACTAGTTGGTCACCTAGATTCATGTTGTTATTCTATTTCAGATCATCATCAATATGTATTACAAGTTTACTACATGAGCTCCCATTGCCAAGTTATCTAGATGCAACAACTTATTTTGACTAACCAAGGAGCCACTCTACCTTTTTGGGGATAAATTACTTGTATTCACTAATTAATTTTCCCTACTAGTGAAAATCACTATGTTAATGATTAAAATTGCCTTGTTAGGACAAATCGTTATTTTGACAATTGATACCACTAGACTATGTCATTTTTACTCTTTTTTTAAGGCTTATTCAACAATACCATTTCAACCTAATCCCTTAAGGGGGAATCTAGGGCTCATCGACTACCCTTTGGGCATGAACCTATACTTTTTGTCTCATAAAAAACTACATTTATCAACACATCATTCAAAACATTAAGATTTTCAACATAATAAATTTCTCATTCTTTGTGAAGGCATTACTATTCCCGTATCTTTCAATGCCTAATCAATTAGGGGAAAAAATTAGTCACTCTTTTTTGGTCACTTTCATGTCTAAATGAACTTCAAATTAGTTTCTACCAAATTATGTAAATTAAACATGAAAATTAATGAACATCCCAACTTTGTCCACACATTAGATGAAAGTTCCAGAAATTACACTAAGGATCCATATTTGGGGAAATAATCTATACGTAATGATAACCTCTCAATAATTCATCCCCAGTCAGCTTGCGACCAAGCAAACTAACATTTTTGACCAATTAAGTGGGGCATTTAACCCAATTTTTGAAATGAACAAAAGCTTAAGTAGAATTAATTAAATAAGAAAATCAAATTAAATGCTTAAATTAAAATTCCATGTTGAATTAGTGAATATGTAATTTGAAAAAAAAATTAACAAAATATGAGATCATGATGATGTTATTATCCACAAAGTCAAGAATTATAAAATATTAACATAAATGCCATAAAAATTAGAAATATTGAGACATGACTGTATAAATGCATGATTAAATCCTTCATTTATTGCATTTAGAGTCCCAATATTAATCCTAGCCTAAATGTACTTGGGTTAGAGTTAGTTGAAAACCTATAAATACAAGTGTCATGACCATTCCTAAATAGATTTTTATGTGCACACTTACTATCTTGAATTTACAATAAAAGCTTCACATAACCAATTCATGTCAAAGCTAAACCACATGTGAACAATGGAAGGTGTTTCCCATAAATCATTAGCATTGATGAAGACTCCATTTTCCACAATTTGAACATAATCCAAATTTCATACCAACAAGAATTTTAGATTGTCAAGGAAGGTAAAAGTGTCATTTTGGTCTACTTGTTGCCATTTTGTCTTGTTTGTTATGTTGCTCACCCTAGGTCTTAGTCATGGAGTGATAATTTTCATTGATTTTTTTTTGTTTCTTTTAATAACAATATAAAATTACATCATCCACATAATCCTATGATACATATAGGAATAACACAGTTGTTTTTCAAATGTTATCCTTATAAATCCTTTGATTATTTATTTTAGTGATGCACTGATAAATGGTTATCACTATAAATTTACTTGCATTGTACCTTTGAGATGGGATAATGATCTACATAATGGTTATTCACCATAGTTAGTGATCTAAAATATTGGTTTGACACTATTTTATGAATGATATTAGTATATTTCTAAGATCACAAACCTAAACACACAATGTAATATCATTCTTTGTAATCCTAAAATTCTTATATTCACATATCTAATTTTGAACCCTTAAAACCTAAATTAATATATAATATCATATTATACCATTTGAAAATACAATACTATAATATTCATGATTTTCTCATTGAGAAGATCATTTTATCGAGTATTTATTTTTTCTAAATCCCATACAAAATTATTTTTCCCTTAATGCCCTGAAAACATTTTGATCACTCTTGTGAAATAATAACATTGTGATCATCTCGTTGAGATGATAATTTTAACATATGACTTCAGATAACACTCTTTGACAGCCATGGACCCCTTTGGTCAATGGTTGTCACTTGTCTAGGAAGTTAAGCCATGACACAAAACATTGAGGAACTTCGTATTGAGTTTGACTCCTGACTCATGAAGATGAATGAGTGTTTATAAGGCATCAATGTAAAAAATAGAGTTCATTCCAACATAATTAATTAATGAAATTCTAATGGTTTTTTTAAAACCCAAATCACTATGCATGGCCCCAAATTAGTCTTTTCAAAATTTGATGGTACGGATCTAACCAACTTGATTTAGAAATCTAAATAATATTTCAGCTTGTATAATACATTAGAGATAGACAAATTACCCATTGATTCATTTCACTTAGAGAAGGAATTTATCTAGTGGTACTGATGGTATCAAAAATATCACACTTAAACAAATTCAATTGAATTTTTCAAACTTTTTTTGGTTTGCTTTTATCCCAATGCTTATGATGATTACATAAAAGCCTTGACCAAACTAAAGAAAATATAATTGTTCGTGAGTATCAAGATAAATTTAAAAAATTGGCTAACCAAAAGTAAGGGTTAAATGATGATTTTTTCAAGATTGTTTTCATCAATGATCTCAAACATATAATTCATATATGGGTCAAAATGTTTAAACCAGAGAACAAGATTGAAGCATTGGGATTATCCAAGCTTATATAAGATAAGATCACCTCCCAACATTGATATTCAAACTTTGTTTATTTCAAGACATTTACAACACCATGAATATTTATAAACCCTCCTAAAAAATTGACCACCATTAAAGTCATTACAGATGCATAAATGCACACTCATCATAGAAATGCTAAGTTAAAATTATGATGATAAATGGGTCAGAGGATACAAGTGCATTATATATAAGTTGTAATTTTTAGATGTCAGATCACCACCAAATGTTGAATAATTGGAATATTATTAATATTAACATGAAAAATAAATTTTATTGGTCCAAATATGATAAATAGATGTTAGTTATACTTCATGTTGTCAATAAGTGGTGCCCATACCTATTCAGGAGACACTTCTACATCGAAATTGATCACCATAGCCTCAATTATTTATCTATTTTTTTCCAAATTTTAGGGTCTATTTACTTATAAAATTAAAAAAACAATATTCACTATATATATATATATATATATATATATATATATATATATATATATATATATATATATATATATATATATATTACAAACTAGGTGATCGTATATACATTTCCACTAAAGGGTTGTAAATAATACTAAATGATGCTAAAAAAATGAAGGGGCACACAATCGACTATCTAGTTTGTTTTTTTCTAAAAAGATAAGAGTTACTCTTCTAATTTTAGATGTTTGACCTAATTATACTTGATCATTTTCAAAAAAAATAGTGATTTATAAATTAGACTTTAGATGCTACAATTCATGTTCTTATATCATATTCAGATTTTGAGTGTAGCCATCTCAAAGAAGAAAAAAATGTCAGACTTTTTTTTCAAAAGAAGAAAAAAATGTCCACTTAAGACCCCTTTTTAGCCCATGAACTCTTTTCACTTACCCTTACGTAATTTTTTTATAAGATTAATATATAAAATATTTTGTTTACTCTATCAATTTTTCTTTGCAAAATATTATGAGTGGCTTAATATAGGAGTGTGGTCCTAGAGTGTAGAAGTATTGAAATAGCTTGTGTGATATTAGTTTCTCCTCTTCCCAATTTGGAATCAAAGTGAAAATTTTGAAAGAGACATGACATTAATGATTATATCAAAGGAAAAAACTATGTTTCACACCCTTGAGGTCGTATTATTCAAAAAATTTAATTTGAATCCACTCTCTTTCTTTTTCTTTTTTGATTTTACTCTAATTTTTTGGTTTAATCACAATTTTTAGTGTTTTTAGCACTTTAGAGGGGATGTGATTTGGGTTTATGATGAGGTGAATTCACCTATGCCAGTGCTTTTATAAATTCCTAAAAGAAATAAAAAGACTATAAACTTGTATTAAATTATTTTTACAAAAGATTTTTTTTAATTTTTGTAATATTTTGTTAATTTAAATAAAATATAAAATAAATTGTGAAGGGGGAATTTGTTTATTTGTAAAAAAAATAGTGAGTGTTTATTTTGTTTTTGTTTTATAAATTATTTTTTAACTAAAAATATATATTAAAGAGATTTTAGGACCCCTTTGTCAAAACCATTTTAGTTTTTATTGGGTATTATTAATAAAAGCTTAGACACATGTTTTGTAAACCATACAATTTTCTATTCATATTTATCTCACATGTATGGGATGTAGTAGTTATCTTGAGTGGAATATCTTAAATAGAGGTCTTATTTAAGACTAAAGGACATTTATTGAGTACTGCTCAAAGGAGGTTTCCTCCTTGAAGAGGCCTGCAATACTTTATAGTGAGATTATACTATTTTAATACATTATTTTTACTCTATTTCCATTTCGTGCATATTGGTTATATTATGTTGTTATATTAAATTATATAAAAGAGTGTCCATAACATCTAGTATTAGATCTCTTTACAAATCCATTTTTCCATAATATTTTGTAGTGATTTGGGGTTCTCTACTTTTGCTAACTGTATGCTCTCACCTCACCCAATCAAGATCTTAGTGATCAAAAAGTGGTAACACGATGGAAGCACTAAGATTATCCAAAATTGATTTTCTCCTTTCTTCTTTCCTTAGATTATAGAATGTGTTCAGGTAAATTTAAAACTAAAAAAATCTATCATTTTGGGCTAATAAAATTTTAGTTTTCTTTGGGTCTGTGAAGTGAGGGGTTATACCCTGATACACAAGCCATTAGAAATTTCTATATTAAAATGTGTGCTTCCACATACATTTAAGTATTTATGAATACCCCATGGTTATTTCTTACATATTATCCATCGGAAGCCTTCACAATTTTATTTTGGTGATGCATCAATAAGTGGTTACCCCCATAAACTTACTTGCATTCTACCTTAGAGATGGGGAGATGGTATAATGGACTATAAAATAGGTTTTCACCATAGTTAGTGATCTAAAATATTGGGTCGACACTATTTTACAAATGATATTAGTATATTTTCAAGATATAAAACCAAATACATTTTATAGCATGATTCCCTGTAATCTTAAAATTCCTCTAGTCATAGATCTAATTTTGATCCCTTAAAAATTGCAATAATAGAGAATATCATATTGTACCAGTTGATAACATAATATTATAGCATTCATGATTTTCTCATCAAGCTGATCATTTTATCGATTATTTTTTTTTTGAAACAAATCCCACATAAAATTGTTTTTCCCTTGTAGTCCCATATATTTTTTTCACTCTTGTGAAATAATACCATTTTGATCATCTCATTGAGTCTGTCATTTTAATTTATAACTTCTCTTACATCTCTCAACACCCATGGATCTCTCTAGTTAATGGTTATTTCCTATGTAGGAAGCTAAGCCATGACACAAAACATTAAGGAATTTTGCATTGAGTTTGACTACTAACTCATGGAAATGAATGAGTGCCTATAAAGCATCGATGCAGAAAATACCATGATCTCCAATATAATTTATTAATGACATTCCAATTGTGGATTTTTAACCTAAATTTCTATGCATGGACCCAAATTAGACTTTCCAAAATTTAATGGTATAGTTCTAACCAACCTGATTTATCGAACCAAACAATATTTCAGATTTCATAATACATTATAGGTAGACAAAGTACCCATTTATTCATTTCACTTAGAGAAGGAAGTTGTCCAATGGTACTAATGGTATTAAAAATATCAAAATTAAACATTTTTGAATGACTTTTTCAAAAAACAAATTGTTTCACTTTTGTCCCATGCTTATGATGATTACACAAGATCCTTGACCAAACTAAGGCAAACTAGATTTTTTTGTGAGTATAAAGCTAAATTTGAAAAATTGGCTAACCAAATTAAAGGGTTAAATGATGATTTTTTCAAGATTTATTTCATCATTGGTCTCAAAAATATAATTAATTTATAGGTAAATATGTTTACACCAGAGAACATGATGGAAGCATTGGGACTAACCAAGCTTGTGGAAGATAAGATCACCTCCAAAAATCGATCTTCAAACTTTGGTTCTTTCAAAACATTTGCCATGCCATGAATAGTCATAAACTCTCATCCAAAAGTCACCACCATTAAACATGTTACATATGTATAAATGCACACTCATCACAAAAAAGGCCATGTTATAATTGTGATGACAAATGGGGCACAGGATACAAGTGTATTAAATATAAGTAATTTTTGGATTTGAATAACCACCAAATGTTGAAAAATGGGAAGATTCTAAAGATCCCTATGATAAATAAATTTTTATGGTCCACATATGATAAATAGGTGTTTGTTATACTTCATATTGTTAACAATTGGTGACCATACCTATTTAGGAGACACTTCTAAATCAAAAATTATCATCATAACCTCAAGTATTTCTTGGAGGAAAGAGTCTCTTTGATTGAGAAAAAAAAGTGTGTAACAAAATTAATGGGAAATGAATATGAGTTTACCTATAATAAGAGTAATGATAATATTTGTGTTGATCTGTTATCTTATAAACATGAAGAACATGCAACCTTGCATGAATTCTCATTTCCCATGACAATTTAGGTACATTAAACACAATAAGAATGGTCCCATAACACCCATATTTATAAATTCATTCAAGAAGTGAGAACAAACCCTACCTCTCAACCAAAATACTCTTGGTATGGTCATTATTTAAAGAACAAAGGAAGTTTGGTACTAGCACCATAATCAACACTACATTGAAAATTTATATTCAAGTTGCATTTCTCTCCATTTGCTGCCCATTTTGGTGTTTAGAAAACCTGTGATAGGATCCCCTATAATTTTTTATAGGAAGGAATTAAATAAGATATCAAATAATTTGTAGTAGACTTAAGATGTGTTAGTGCAAAAAGGTGAAACTATCACCATCTTGAGCATGTTCCAACCCTTGCCTATCCCTTCCCAGATATGGTCAAAAACTTCCATGGAATTTTGAGGGACTACCCAAGTCAAGTGGGAAATGAATTATTCTTGTAGTAGTGGATTGACTCTCTAAGGATGCCTATTTTTTCACCTTTATCCATACTTTTATTACCTCCATTTTTTTTTTAATTTTTCTCGATCAGATCAGCTTCCTCCATGGGATACCTACTTTATTTATGTGTGACCATGATTCCACTTTTAATAGTCACTTATGGAAATAATTTTTCCACTGCTATGGCACCTAACTTAAAATAAGTTCCACCTACCACCTACAGATTGATGGTCAAACATAAATTGTCAAAAAATGCTTAGAGACCTATTTGTGTTGTTTTATCTCTAATCAACATAATAAGTAATTCAAATAGTTACCATTTTTTAAATGGTGGTACAAATCTACATATCATACTGCCACCAAGATGACCTAATATGAGCTTGTTTATAATAAGCCATCACCTTCTATTTAGACTTACTTTATAAGAAGCTCCAAGGTATAAGGAGTTGATTTCTCACTTTGTACAACATTTTTATCCTTTAAAATCTCAAATATAACTTAAATTTAACAAAAAATTGCATGATGCAACAAGTCGATCCACACCACTCAAAATGTGGTTTTGTCATTGGTGACATGGTTTTCCTCCAATTCCAACCTTACAAGTAGTCCTCTTTTAATTTGAAAGTTCAACATAAAATTGCACCAAAATTTTATGGTCCTTATAAAGTGCTTTCCAATATTGGTCATATAGCATACATGTTGGATCTTCCCTCCTCCTCCTCCAAGATCCATCTATTTTTACATGTATCATGTTTGAATAAAGTCTATGGCTAACATGTTTAGACCTAAAAAACACTTTTGGATCTTGAAAATGAATGTTATATCATGATGGAACTTAATTATATCCTTGATAGAAATTTTCAATAGTTTTAGAATCATTTTATCACTTATATTCTAATCTAGTGGCATGAAATGCAATAAGATGTGACATGGGAACCCCTACTTAATTTATAGTATCATCTTCTTCATCTCAAACTTTGAGAATAAATTTTTTTTAAGTGAAAGGGAATGTTAGGACCCCTTCATCCTAACTATTTTATCTTGTATTAGGTATTATTAATAAAATATTAGATGCATATGCTTTGTAGCTCATTGCATTTTCTATTTGTAATTATCCCACATGTATGGAAGTTATTAGTTGTCTTGAATGGAATAACTTAAATAAAAGGATTATTTAAGAGGAAAAGACATTTATTGAATATTTTATCTTGAGAAGTACTCAATTGAAGAGGCTAGAGATAGTTTGTAATGATATTCTATCATTTTCAAACATAGTATTATTTTTTTTTCCATTCAATGCATATTGATATCATATTATGTTGATATATTAACTTGTCTACAAGCAAATCCAAAATAAAAATAATAATGATAACTATAAAAATAACTCCTAAAGACTTTGTTGACCCCCACCTACTTCCCATGCAGCTCTACATCCCATACACAATCCCTCTCTGACTATCAGATGACCTTTACAAGACTAACCATTAGCTGACCCTTTGCTACCTACCTTTGGCTAACTATCATCTACCTATATGATAATGCTTGACCCCTTTTTCAAATCCATTCCCTCATGACATCCACCATAAGTGACCACTTTATTTTTTGATTTTGATTTTTTTTCATTTGAACATTTGGATTATTTTCCACAAAACAAAATTTTCATATATTATATATTGATATGGTTGAATGGTGAAGTGACAATATATTTATTGGTAAAACTCATTGAGGGTTGAGGTCAGTGGTTTGATCCCCTTACCTTATTTTTTAGACAAATGTCTTTTTAAAGTTTTATTATATATAAATTAAAGTTGGGTATTTATTTTATAAAAAGACTATTTTTTAATCGAAAGGGAGAGGTCTTTTTCACAAGCTTGGATCTATTTTATTTAATCATTTAAAAGTGGAGGGTACTATTTTCTACATTTTCACATTAATTAACTATACCAAAATTGTTGAAGATTGATGAGTGGGCTTGATGTGACAACAAGTCACATCTCCCACACAACTATTTTCCCTATTAACCTCCTTATCCCATATTATGATAACACTTCAACTAGTCTTTTCTCTACACTAAGAGCTTCTTTTTCAGAGACTTTTAAAATTTACATATTTTCACTTAGATTCTAGATTTTTGGTTGGAATATTATTATTCTATATAAAATTGATATTTTTCAAATTCTCATTTTTTATTACAATTATAAGTAGATGAATTTTTTTGTACACCTCTAAAATTATAAGTAGTTTGGGGGGGCCATTTCTTGTGAATGTACAAAGTATAAATTCCCTTTTGAGAGGATACTTGTCATTTTGGCACACTTGAGGTTTGTGTTAAATTTTTTTTTTAAATGTTATCTTATTTATGTGTGAAATACTAGGCACATTTTTGGTTCTTTTTTATCATGTTTGTGTCTCTTATTTTTTAATTTTCATTCGCATACTATGGCTGATAATTCACCAATACTCAATACTTATAGCTTATACACTTGGAAATTAAAAATTATTAACATACTAAGAGATAATGGTTTATATAGAATCACAATCAACACAAAATTAAAGCCTACCCATGCTATTAAGAAGACCAAATGTTGTAATCAATGTGATGAGGCCTTTGGTCTCATATGTTTATATGTCTCATTAGATCTATTATTTCACATTGAGTTTCTCACTAATGTAAATGTTGTATAGATGACTATAAAATAAATATATGAAAATATGATAAAATTAGGGGTTATCAACTATACTCAAAGCTTATTTCTCTCAATCCACCTAACATTAATAAAATTTAGTACTATATTTCAAAAATTAATTATTTAAGACCACAATTTCAAAATTGTAATAGCAAAAAAGAAGATGAGCAATTTATATATTAGGTTTTGTCTAAATTAGATGAAAAATACTTAGTTTTTGTGTCTAACTTATACTCCAGCTAGTATTCATGTAGTGCTAATGTTAAAATTCCCACATTTTATGGGTTTTTTGAAAGGCTAACTCATAAGCAAAATAAGCTCATTTAGATGGGAATTATTTCCAAATCAGTAAAATCAAATGACCTTTTTTTAAAGGAAGAAAAAACTACTAAATCACCTTCAAAAAAATAGAGTCAATATATTAGAGCACAATCACACAAGAAAAAATATTCTTCTTTGTCTAATGCTTCTAATTAGAATAATTCTTGTGTGTAAAAATGTAGCTTTTGTGGAGTAAATGAGCATCCTAAATCTAGATAATTTTAAGAAACTTGTTATTCTTAATGAGGAAATGAAGAAGCACAAACTCAATGTTCCATATTCTTCTTACTATTTTATCAAATGCAAAATCCCTATCTTCCATTATTTACCCTACATCATATGTTATTGAGTGGGTAGTTAACTCTCAATCCACTCACCAAATAGCTCGATCTATAGATTTGTTTTCTTCTCTTGATACTTATTCTACACAATAGATCTTTATGGGTGACTTTTTATATATAAATATTTAAGTACAAAGGTATGTTGAAATGACTAATGGAAATTTCTAAAATACCTTATTGTTAAGAATATTATATTATGTTATAATCCTAAGTCTTAATTAAACCACCACTAATTATTGCTAGTTGCTAATTAGTTGGAAGTGGTTACTCCTTGTATACATGAAAGTTGGAGAAAATATTTTAGAAATAAAAATGCAAATAAAATTTATACTCTAACAAGAAACTATACTTTAAATTAAGCATAAAGGAGAGAAAGCAAATGTTATACTTGCCTACCAATGAAGCTTATCTTTTGTTATATTGATCTTTTTGGGATTATAGCTTGGATTGTGTTTGATCAAACAAAATCATGCATGGATTTAGAAAACATATCCCTTGGTAAGATTATTAATTTGATTGATGCAAAGATTATTAATCGATTATGATTTATCTCAATATTGGTAGAACAGAACTAATTTCACTTGGCTTTAGTCAAATGGATGAGGGGACTCCAATTTATAGATTTATGAGAATGATGTTGACCATTGGATCTAACTAAATATCAAGGGATATAAGTGAGTCAAGATCCTCCTTTAATGAGGGGAATTAGAAATAATTACTGGAGGTTGAATGTGTAAGACTTATGTATTTATGAAAAGTGGCTTGATTTTACTTTTGTCTCCTTAGTTTGGAATTTGTTGATTGCATTGGATTTTGGGTGATTGGCTTGAGGATTTGAAATGATTTGATGATTTTTTTTTTTTTTTATTTTAGATACTATGTAAATTAGATTTTCATGTATTTTGTGAATAATATTAATCAAATTCATAATAATATTAGTTAATTGATTAATATAGTTTAGAATTTGGTAGGATTTATAAGGTTTAATTGTGCAATTGGATTATTTGATTAGTTTATTAGGGGTGATGTTATGAATAATGACAAGATAATATAGGAATTTTTACTAAGGGATCAAGTTTGATTAATGATAAAATGATGGGTCAAATTAGGGTTATGTGACAAATTGGATGAAATAGGGATGTGATAATAGAATTAAGGTTATGATAGTGTAGATTAGTAAATAGTTATGATGATGAATAGTTATAACACTAGGGTGGAATAAATTAAGTGTCTACATTTTATCCTCTTTGAAAGGGAATTGTCATATAAATAAGATGGGTGGAGTAAATACTTTTCAAATAATGAATAAACTAAAAAATAGCACATGAGGATGCCCTAGTGATGTGTGAAGAATATTAGATGACATGATGCCCCCTCAAGATGGCATGTAAGTTGAATAAAATAGATGATATCTCAAAAATGAGAGAAAGGGAAGAAATAATGGAATAAAATGAGCCACAAAGGGAAAAATTGAGGGCCAAAAAAGTGAAAATAGGTTAATTTGGCTAAAATGGATGAAATTTTTAAAATGGATGGAGTGAGTGACTAAATAGTGGATGGGGGTTAAAAAACTATTCATTTTGTATTCTAACCCTTTGAGATATTTTTGTTCTTGATTTCCACTTTATCATATGCTAAAATGGACCATGTACCATTATACAAACTCCATAGTGAGTGGGTGATGGACCATCAACATTTGGATGTTCATGGGCCACTGATAAGTTAATTTTATTTTTGAAAATTTTAAATTTGTTGGTCATTAATAGGGATGAAAAAATATGTAAGAGGAAAATGATACAAGGAAAAATTTCTTTGTGGCTTCTACATAGTCATAAATAACATTTGCATAGAATATTTTAGTGTTTTTATGATTAATTTGACATTTATGTAGATTAACATTTATGGTTTCTATATGTTGGTAGTGTCATCTATATAAGATGTGTCATTTGTGTGGCTTTAGAATTTATTCATATGTCACAACATTTATGCTTAGAACTATGTTTTCATAAAAAATAGTGTTTTTGAGATGAAATGAGCCAAAATGACTAAGTATGCACATTTTTTATTTTTACAAGCTTATTTATCAACTATTATGACATGGGAGTGATTATCAAGGATGATAGCACTAGTGAAATACTTAGATGAGGCTAAGATCAGGATTATAGAGTAAATAATGTTATACTATGTGGTGAAGATGCCTTAGATTATGGTAGATAGGATGATGCTAAAAATGCTAGTTGAGAGGTGGCACTTTGAGAGTATTACATTTTACCTGATGATAAGAGAGATGATAGTGATGATTGAGTATGTGTGGAGGATTATTCAAATCCTAATTCATGGATATCTAGTGTACTAGAGTGAAGGGGATCCATTGGTATCAATGGATGGACTAACAAATAAGATAAATATCCCATTCCATGATATGTTCTAGACTTAGATGCATGCCTAGAAAGGGTTTGATGGATTGGTTACCCCTAGTTCTTATGGCCATCATCATCAACATCTTACTTATTGATAAATATAGTTGATTATTTTATATGGGATTGGTTGATATGATTATGGATATGATATAGAATGTGATAATTTTTGAATGGGAGACTTGTGTGTTGGTATAATTTTATAGGGTTATACACTTAGTGGTATATAGGTATGGGAAGAGTATTGGGGAATCCATGTTGTTATAGGTCTAAGACAAGGAACATATGTCTATGGATAAACCCTTGGGACATGGAGATAGAGTGCTCAAGATGAGACAATTATCGAGGGGTGGGAGATATTCCTCGGTGGACTTCATGGTCATTTGGGAGACCTATCATTTTATAGATAAACCTTTTATGATCCATAGGTGATTCATTTTGGTTGAGTAGAGGATGTGTATTTTTCTAGTTATACAAATATCACATTTTATTCATGGGTCATAAAGAGTTTATTATATATCAATACATGATTGATTGAGTTTTGTATTAGTTTGGTGTTCATCACAGTATCCCATTAGCCTCACATGTTTTCTCTAGAGTGGCTAGGGAGGTACCATAGTGGATTATAGGGTGGACATAACTAATTGGATGATGCTCAAGGTTATTGCATGTGATGATTGGAGGGGTGTGGGAGTTACTAGAGTGGTAGACAAGTATGATATTTGGTGGGTGTATTTGACGCCAAAGAGATTGACTATTCCTACATAGAGGTTGAGGAAACTAAAATAGAGGATTATGGATATTTTGATAGCTTTACCCAAATGAAGGAGAAAAAAAGGATTATAGTATCACTCTAGTTCAAGTACATGGGGATGGATATGGAAGACAAGTGCGTAGGTTGGTGGATCACTAGGATAAGGTGGTGGAGATAGAGGACAAGGAGATGCATCTCTTATAATAGTTATATATTATTTGGTGTGGATTATTAGTTTGTTGGTCGACTCTCTATTTATATAAGCAATGTTCACATCATTAGTGAGGTATATGGGATAGGGGTAGGCATGTATGGATAAATGTGTGAGAGTGTCCATAGTGGTGCTTATAGAAGGTGATGGGGTAGGGTCATCTTAGCCATCAAAGTGGCTATAGGATGTAACATTAATTGATAGCTTTAGCCAAGAGATAGTTTCTAGGGATACTGAGATAGTTAGAATACATGTAATAATAGAAAGCCATTAGGCATAAATTATAGTGAGAGATGTTGTGGTGGCTCATATTAGAACATAGGTGAATAATTTGAAAATAGATTTACATAGGTGAGATAGTACCATGGTAGCAAGAGTTGTTGAGCTATAGATGTTATAATGGGGGAGAGATATGACATAGGGAGAGGCTCAAAGACTTTATGTCAAGTGGGATACAACTTAGTCTATCATGACTACACAATGCCTAGCAAAGGCATTTTTTGACACTCTGACAACTATGAGGTATGTAACATAATATTGAGGGTTGTATTAGGGATAAATACCTCTATATTAGAGGGAATTATCATTTATGGATTTATGCAGATATAATCTAGCCAATGGATAATATATTCATCAGTATGGAAGCACCATCAACATGTTTAATTTAGTCCCCACCTAAGAGGATTATATCACAGGGGAGTCCACTATTAATATCACAACCTAGGAGTTCACTATAAGGGAGCCCTCCACCCTAAGGGCATAATGAGACCTGACTATGGAGTTAGCATATATGATTTTGATAGATGGTTCTATATATGATTTTTGAGAGTACATGGATATATTGTATATGGAAATTTGAAACATATATGATTATTATAATTTTGATTTGCCTCATGTCTCCTTTTTATTATGATGTGATGTTATGAATAAATCTATATTTTTTATTTTAATACTATGTATATGAGTTTATCTTATGGATATGATATGATGGATTAGATTTTATTGATGTTATGCTATAAAGGATGTAGATGTTTTGGATGATATTATGTTACGTGATGATATGATGTTTACTACTCCTAATTTCTTGTTCTTTATTTTTACGTTCAGTCATTTTGTATGGATAGATGGATAGTTAGATATGGATGATGTGATAGGATAGGAAGATGAATAAGAGGACTTGTTGTTAGTCTTGCATGAATTTACATATTTTTGAGAAACCTTATTTTTGATATATCACATAATAATATGCACCATGATATGGAATACCATGATGAACTTGCTTTATTATGCCATTGGACTAACTCAAACATAAAAAACAATAAAAATAAAGAAGCAACACACAAACAAACACACACACACACACACACACACACACACACACACACACACACTTACACTTACAAGAAAGAAAGAAACACACAAGGTTTTTTATCCTAAAATAAGTTAGCAACCCAATATGTGAATATCGATGATACAAATAACTTCATTGTGTACAAGAGAATAATATATGTGAGGGGGTGTGATTGGGAACAATATATCCTAATGAAGTAGAAATATTGTAAAACCAATCATGGATTTATAATAGGATTAGGATAACATTTCAGATTTTTTGGGATTTTCTATTGTTTTTGTATTTTATAGATTTTCTATATTTTCTGCTTTTTAGGTTTTTTTGGATTTATGTAGATAGGCTACCAACAAAAGATAAAATGTATTTACTAATGAAAATGGTATGGGATGGATATATGGAGGAATTATGGGAGGATATCTTCAAGGACTAAATTGATTGTCATAAATTACCTATAATTGTGTTGATTTCCTATTGTAGAGAAGCTTACATCCCTTCATGCTATCCAATGTGTTCAAAACTTCATCCAAGAGGTTACCAAAGTTAGAAGAGAAAATAAGATGGGGATGGTGAAAATGAATATGATAGGATAGATGAGATGTTAGATGTTAGATGTGTAATGTAGTGGTTTTGCCCTCAAGTAAGTGGTACTTGTATACAATAGATGAGCTTCTAGGTATGGAAATATTTCAAGTGCATGATATTCATGATTTCATTTAGTTCTTAGTCATTTGGTGTGGCCAACATATATGCTTCAAAACCAAATTTTAAAATGATTAAATAATGACCTATCCAATAATTCTCGAATTTAACTTCTTTTTCATTTTTTATTAGTGTTGTACTAATTTTCCTTTAAAAATTGATCACCAATTTTGAATTCTATGGACTTGATAAACTTATTGTAATGTATGTGGAGTATGTTTTGATATGCCTTTACATGGTTGAGTGTAGTGAACATTTTCTCATCAAGAAGTTCTAGCTCATGTATTTGTGTGACTCTATAGTCTTCATCATCAATTAAATTCTATAATGAAATGCACAAAGATGTAGTTTGATCTCAATTGGGAGGATGTGTTCATATCCAAAGACCAAATAACATGGAGTGTCTCCTATGGGGGTAAAAATACTAGTATGATAAAACCACAAGGCAAGATAAAGTTTTAAGTGTCAATCACAACCTTTGTCATTGATTATTTTATTAAGGATTTTGATGAGGGATTTATTAGATTCTTTAGATTGGCCATTGCCTTGTAGATAATAAGGCATGGAACATCTATGTAGGATATGGAATTGATCATAGAGGGATTTTATTTCTTTGTTATTAAAATACTTATCATTATTGTTGAGGATGGCATTAGGGATTATGTAAAGGCATATGATATTGTTGAGAATGAATTTAGAGATTTGATTTCCCATTATATAGGTGAAGGGGATGTATTAAACTCACTTGGTTAAGTATTTAGTGTAAATAATGATGTGCTTATGGCCATTAGATGAAGAGGAGTTAATTTTCCCAATGAGATCAAGCCCCCATGTGGAGAAGTACCTTAGAGTCATTATTGGTTAGAGTGTTTGTGATGGTGTGTAGATAAAATATCCATGTTACTAAAATGCTACATACTTATGTAAATATTAACATGAATATATTCCCATGGTTGTCTATTAGTAACTTATTTTAAGGAGTTTCTTGGAAAGGACCAAAGCACTAGTGTGTGCCCCATAAATGTCATTATATATTTACTTGCTTTATATTAACATGTATAATGGCATAACCTTTACAATTAAACACTGTAAAGAGTCCTATCATAGTGATTACAATTAAACATGTTTCCAAGGAGGGTGAAAGATGAGGCATGTTGGATGAGGGATTTGTGTTGGTTATGGGAAATATTATAAGGAAGGGTATGATCATGAAGGAATGTGCAAATATCATGATACAAAGGAGACTCAGGACCTAAAATATCACATACCATCTCAGATTCTAAGATGTCATTCATAAAGACCATAAATTATCCAACCAAGAATTAGCATTTTGGATTATCTTGAGACATCTCAAGGAGAGAGATGATGGTAGAAACTATGTTTGTATATTTATTTCTTATGCGAGGAATAGATTCAAACTAGATATGCATGAATTATTATTTTAAGTTATCAACCATGCTTTTGTAGGGGATGAACTTGTCATCCTTGGTTTGATATTCATCATTGAACTTTTTAGTAATAAATTGGAGTCACCAAAGATAGAAAAATGTTGGATATAGCATTGAATTTATATTTTAAGGCCTATGATAAGTGCTTCATACTTTGTTATATTATTAGTGTAAGGGAAGTTGATTTATAAAGCCTTAGGGATGAGTTTGCCTTGTGGTGTCAAGAAACTAATAGATGCCCCTGATATATGTGTTTTAAGTATCCATAAAAATAAATATTTCATTATAATGATTCATCAAGAGATAATATTGATTCGTTTGTAAATTTGATAGTCGATGGTTAGTTATCTAAAAATGTGCTTTGAGCAACTAATTTATGATTACCTGTTCCTTTATGGATTTTTAATTTACAAACATGATGTCAAATTAATTAAGAAACATAATCCATTATCCATTATACATATAGGATAGTATTTATACAAAATATATTTGAGTAGATCAACTTTGGTGATGAGTTTAGTTTTTTTGTTAAGCATGCAATGCCACAAATTTTGATAAGTGAAGAGGATAACTAGGCATGATTGCAGCAAGAAAAATCATACATGAGTGAAAACATTTGATAACCTAATTTTAAATATATTATCATTTTGATATTGTGTAATGGGGAGTCATCATTGAGACAAGATTTATTAATGTCTTTAAAATCTGTGCATATTCAAATCCTAATTAGTTTTTTATGATTTCTTGTAGAGAAAGTGGTGAATGTTATTTTTTGAGTTGGAAAGTGGTAGGTACAAGGTTAAAATCCCCTCAAAGCAATTTTTTAGTTAAAGTTAGTTTTTGTCAATTTGATATTTATTTTCAAAAAGTAAATATTTTTGTGGGATTGTTATTTATTTATTTTTAACTAAAAGGGGTAAAAATTTTATTCAGAAAACTAGAAACAACAATTACAACGCTATATCTTGGTCAGTTAAATGACCTAACTTCTGAAAGAACTCAGTAGGCAACATCCTCTGGTCTAAAATACACCAGTTAGACCCTTGCTCAGAAGCCCATTTAGCAAGATAGTCCACAACTCCATTCCATTCCCTAGGAATATGCTTGAAAACCACTGATTCTAAGGACATGCTGAGCTGGAGAGCCTGTCGAGTAACCCCCACCAACTACTAGTCAACACTCTAAAAATTCTGACTATTAAGTAGGTTAATCACAACCTAAGAATCCAACTCACAAATAATTCACTTCCACCCATATTGGCAGCATAATTGCACCACTTGTAGGATGGCCATTGCTTCCATGAGGTTATTGGTATGGCAGCCTTTGTAAATAGAAAATGCAAATTGAATCTCACCTTCATTGTTACGACCCACTCCGCTGATGCCAACCACTCCTGGGTTACCTTTGGAGGAGCCATTAGTATTAACTTTGAGAAACCCAGCTAGAGGGGGTGCCCAACGTCTAATCCTATCAACAGGCTGAGACAAATGTCTAGTTCTCTATGCAGGCCGTATGGGTGGCGCGATCTTGGGGTTGGCCGAGTGTGCACCCAAAAGCTAGGAATAGACAGCGATGTCTTCTACTCCCAAATCATCCACTCTAAGACCCTTCACCAGCAAAGTTTCACCCAGTGAATTGTAAATTCTCATCTAGAGGGTGCTCCATTCTTGCTGAGTCTCACAGAAAATGCACCTATTTATTTCAAGCCAGATATTCCATAATATAAAATTTGGACCAACTACCCAAGCTTTTTGTAGGATCGATGCTTTGGAGAGAGGATTGCCTAAGCGGTTCCAGAAGTCAGAGAGTGAGGCCACATGCCAGCAGGGATAGCCCCATGCACTCCACCATAAGTGCCATATCTGTTTAGCAAAGGGGCAAAGGAAGAATAGATGCATCCCATTTTCCTCACTCTAGCAGCAGAGCATGCATCTAGACGAACCCTGGAAGCCTCATTTACAGAGATTGTCCCAGGTAAGGCATCTATTATACACTAACGTCCACATAAAAAAATTACATTTGGGCCAAGAAAGACTACTCCATATTTTCTTCCCCCACAAGAAATTAGCTTCACCATACATTGCTTTCGTCAGAGTGTTATATCCTGCAAAAACTAAATATTGGCTAGTAGAGTCACCTCCCCATGCAAGAACATTAGGTCCTTGTAAGAAGCTACATCCACAAGAGGCAAGGATCATATCTAGTTCCCGTCGCTCCTCCCTAGAGCCCCTCGAAGGCCAGTCAGAGGAATTTTTCCATCTATACCTAGTAGCTATGCCTAAATTGAATTCCTCCTTCTAATGAGTGACTAAAATCTAGCCAGCATCATGAAAGGCATCACATAAAGGTTATAGGTGTGGATTAGAGGATAATAGCAGGGGCAAACCATCCCAGGAATCTTCCCAAAAAAGAGTCTCTGCTCCACTATGGCATATCCAGAACAAGCTGCATTTGACCAATTGCACTCCCAATTTGAGAGTCTGCCACACCATAAACCCTCCCCATTCCAAAGGCAGCCTACATATATTAACAGATTCCACCCCAAGAAAATATTTGAATGATAGAATATGAGCCCATACCTGATCTTGATTGGAGCACCACCTCTAGTATAATTTAGCAGCAAGAGCTTAGCTAGCTAGGATAGCCTATCACAGCCCAAGCCCTCCATCTCTTTTTGGCCGACACACCGTATCCCATTTGATAAGACTCCACTTGGTGCTCTATAGGTTGCCATTCCAAATAAATTGATGTGAGAGGGCATCAAACTCCTTAAGGAAGTACATGGGGGCAGCTTGCACCATGCATCGATAGATAGGCAGTGCCTAGATCATAGATTATTGGAGTGTGACCCTCCCAATTGCAGAGAGCCATTTGTGGGTCTAGTGGCCTACCCTCTATTTGAGTCTCTCAAGCACATTCTGCCAGAATAATCTTGGTTGCCTTCCCACAACAATCAGGATCCCTAAATAGATGATCAGGAGAACTTGAATTTGAAATCTCAAGATGGCTGCAATCCTCCTCTGTATAGGCTTGGGAGTATTAAAGAAGAAAATGGAAGATTTATGGTCATTAATATTCTACCTAGATGCATCCAGATACACATCAAGGGTGCTTCAAAAAGCCTCCACCTCCCTAATCCTCACTCTCTTGATAAGGATAGTATCATCAACAAACTGCAAGTGGGAAGTGGTTATGTCCTCTCCCCAATTCCATCCCTGCACCCTGTTCTAGGACACTTGGGCCCTGATAAGCCTACCAAGACCCTCAGCCAGAATAATAAATAAATAAGGAGAAAGGGGATCACCCTGGCAAAGGCCTCTAGAAGCACTGAATAGTGCACTGGGTTGCCCATTAATAAGAACCAAATATGAAGGAGTGGTAACGCAGCTCATCACCCACTGGATCCAATCTTGATGAAATCCAAAGGTCAAGAGCACTTTTTACAATAATCTCTAGCTAGCCCTATCATAGGCCTTCGCTAAGTCGAGATTGATGAACATGGCTTTTTCTCGAGAGGTACTCATGGAGTGGATAGTTTCCAAGGTAATAACCACCTTGTCCAGAATCTATTTGCTTGCAACAAAGCCCCCTTGTTCCTCTAAGATGATTATGGGGAGGTATCCTTTTAACCTTTCTACAATGAGCTTTGTGATGATTTTATAGACCACATTGCAAAGCGCAATAGGCCTAAAATGGTCCAGCTGATTTTCCTGATCTTTCTTAGAAATTAGAACAAGAAAGGTAGCATTCAGAGATCTCAACATTTCCTTGTTGGTAAAGGATTCCTAGACCACGTTCAGAAGGTCCTAGTTGATAATGTCCCATAACTCTTGAAAGAATTCAATAGGGAATCCATCTGGCCCTGGAGCTTTGCCTCTTTTCATGCTGAAAACCACTTTTTCTAGTTCAGCCATAATAATAGGCTAAAGAAGAGCCTCATTCATACCAGAGGTCACCACAGAGGGTATACAAGACAACACTATGTGTTCAGACCTGGTAGAAGGAGGCGGGCTAGTAGAGAACAAGGCCGAATAGAAGTAGACAGCTTCTCTAGAAATAGTTTGGGAATTAGTCAGACAAGTCCCATCTGAGCCGATCAGGGAGGAGATGAAATTTTTGTTGCGCCTAGCTTAAACTGACTTGTGGAAGAATTCCATGTTCCTATCACCTTCCTGAATGCAATCTATCTGAGCCTTCTGCTTCCAAAAAATTTCCTCTTGAAGTTCCCATTCGGCTAGCTCATTGCTCGCTAGAGACTCTTATGAGCAGAGTTCTTCAGAAAAGCCAATGTCCCTGATTTTCTAGGTGACCCTATCAAGGTGATCTTGAGCCCTCTTCCTCATGGCGTGAAGGTTACCAAAGCTATTGATATTCCAATATTTTAGCTTCCTTTTAACACTCTGCAGCTTTTTGGCAAAAGAGAACATTGCCATGCCATAGTTGAGTCCTCCCTATCTCCACCACTGCACCATCAAATCCTAAATGGATGCCTCCTAAAGCCACATAAGTTGGAATTCAAATGGAGACTTCTTTGGCCCATAGATATGACTAATAGCTAGCTTAATCAGCCAATGGTCAGACCCTCTCCAATCCAAAATTTTTGAAGCCAAGGAGGTGGAGCTTGACTGCCAGTAACAGGAGACAAGAAACCTATCAAGCCAATTAGCTATACCATCCTCACCAATTCTCCTATTGGTCCAAGTGAAAGTCCCATTAATAGGCTTGACATCTGATAGGCAGAGGTAATCAATATTTTGCCGAAGGATCTCTAAAGAAGGTCCCAACTTGGGCAGCCCTCCTCTCTTCTCTTCCAAGATGATAACTGCATTAAAGTTCCCTATTATAATCCACAATAGGAAGAGAAAGTAGCTCCTGACAAACTGGATGTGATTCCATAGCTTCTGCTATCCAGGAGGGTCAACAAGAGCATAAACATTAGTTAAAAGGATGAGCTCCCCAGATTCCAAAGAGGAAGCTGTCATTGAAAGGGCTGAGGTATCTGATAACCAGTGATGAGGTGTTATTTTCTCTAGATTCTAGCAAATGGCTAGTCCACCAAAACTCCCCAAAGCACCCACACACTGGTTGTGACTGAAGTACCAAATACTCGACTTATAGGCAAACCAAGAATCAACTAAAAGTTTAGTCTCCTGGATATAGAGGATGTCAGGAGAATGGTTCAACACTAATTTGTGCATAGCTTTTCTTTTGAGGAAACTATGCAAACCCCTCACATTCCATGATAGAACAATCATTGAGTGGATTGGGGGAAATGCTCATCTAGGGTCTTCACAACCCCCGACTCCACTAATAAGTCACCTGTGAACTTAAGTCTATCCTGATCCTTTCTTCGCCCAGCTCATGACAGAATAGAGACTGAAGCTTTCTTGAAAGGTTTTTGCATAAGGCCAAGGGATGAATTAGATCCTTTATCTTTCTTGGAGTTCTCTGTTTCCTTGATCAAATCTGCCCATCGAACTTCTTTATCACATGGGGCTGGCAGACCTGTGGTTGCACCATCCTGCCCTTCTAGGATGAACTCCTGAATTGGGTGATGCTCTACATTTTGTGGGCCATCTTGGCAAGAGAAGCACGTTGTACCCTCAACCTCTTCCCCTTGAAACATATCTAAAATATCGTCCTCAATCACCATGTCATCAAGAACTTCGAACCGGTTGAAACTCGTCTCAACTTGCTTGTCAAAATTTGTCTATTTCAGCCCCCGGCCCTTCACACGGTGTCTAACAAGAATGAAGCTATCCTTGTCAATACCCCTTAAGCTTGCTAAATCATGGTTTGTACCTATAAATTGAAGATGATTTTTCCCTTTTGCATCAGTGCCAGGATGGGTTTGAGTCATCCTGTTGTAAGCCATCTGGCCAGGTGTTTTGTTATCATTGTTTCCTTGATTCCCAAAAGGTTCCTCAGGTGAAGCACCTCCATTAGGAGCCTGAGGGCATTGCCTGTGTAGGTGTCCATAAGCATGGCAAATGCGACAATGGAATAGAATAGCCTCATAATCCAGCTGTTGAATCTAGGAAGAGGGTCCCATACAAATTTCCAAAGAATCGAGCAAGGGATTATTCAAATTGATGTCAACACAGATTTGGGCATAGGAAATTTCCTTCTTTTCCAGTGTTTGGTGTGATATAGCCATTGGTGAACCAAGCAGAGCAACTATCTAGCGCAATAATCTTCATTCTAGAATTCCAAGGGCAATCTCAGCAATCGAACCCAAACCAGAACACAGGCTGGAAGGTCTTCTACCAAGTTAAACCCAGCATGCCAATGTTTAAGAAAAACCCCATTGTGCTCGTAGAAGTAAGGACCTCCTTCAAAAATCTTGTTCCGGTTAGACACAGAGGAAAAGTTCACAATAAAGTAGTTGTTCCCTGCTAGCATGATGTCAAAGTCTCCCTCTATCTGCCATGATCAATGGATCCAGGCCTTCAGGGCCGAAAGTGAAATATGGATACCCAAGAATTTACATATTAGAGTATGAGATGTGAGGTATACTACCTCCTCCTTCACTACCTCTGGCTCAATCACCAGGACTGGGTGCTCCTGAGAGCACTGGAAACAGCCATTCACCCATTTTAATTTTGTGCCCTCACCCACATAAGTCACCTCACCTCCCTACGTTGTCCCCTAGGCTGAGGCCGTTCCTCCCTGGGGGCTTCAGCATGGCCACCCTTGCTTCGCTCGCCACTCACAGCCATCATCTCCCTTTCATATCCCTCTAGGATTATTATTTTTTAGTTGCATATAATTTGTGAAATTAATGAAAATAAGTAACAAGGTATAATATTAGAGGCATAACCTGATGATCATATCCTAGTGTTAGGTGAGTTGAGTGTTAAAAGTGGTAGGTCATAGGGTCCATTCCTTGTGTTGACCACTCTCTAGCATCATTCCCACACTAAGCTATGATAGGTTATTCATGAAAAGTATCCATAATGTAATAGACTATCAGTTCAGTAGTCAATACAATAGGGCTCATCATGTGGATTAAAAACTATTTTCAATGCAATGAGTCAAGTCCATAGTCCATGGTTAGGGATACTATTCATTACTGGTTTGGGCATTTTAGTTACAAAAATGTCTGTACACAACATTTAAATAGTTCAATTACAAAATTCTTCTTATACTAATAAATATTTTTAATATTTGTATGTTAAATGAATATTTTTAAAAATATCATTAAAATAATTATTATCATAAAAATTATCTTAAAATGAAAAATTTCCTTAAACTTCAATCTATAGAGTGAACTAGGAGTGGTTGGGCTAATGTGATGAAGAATTTACAAACTTACACAGTCAAGGATTATTCTATTGTTAAAAATATTGATAAGTGAGAGGTGGAAGGTAGAATGGGAAATTCAATGACAATCTATCCATGGCCAAATAATTATAGGGGAGAATGGAGATCGAAGGGTGCCATCTCCTCTGTCAAAAGGGAGGAACCAGTAGTGGAAAGACACTCATTTAGGTGTAATAGTAGAATTTGGGGTGGGGAAGGAGATTATGGGGGTGATAGGGTAGTTTTCCACCCTTGTTAAGAATAATTTTCATGTATCTAGGGATTTTTTCTCCCTTTGGTTTTATAGACTAAGCAGCCTAGAGTTTTGAGAGTGACCAAGGATTTTCCAATTGTTAAATTTGAGGAGGCTCTTGTGTAAGTGTTATAAATTGAGGATTAGTATATATAAAGTGGTTTAGTATGACATTTAGATATTTTTTGGCCTTATATTCTTGTTCTTCATTAGTGGATATCAAACTCTTGGTAGCCTATTTTGGAAGGCAGTCTAGAAATTTATCCTTATGCTAGAGGTTTCTTTATTGCAGTTGTTGATTCTTTTATTGATTGTAATAAAAAAAATTCTAGCTAAGTCATGGAGATATGATCACCACCTTATTATTTTTAAACCATTGCTTCCATATTTTAATCCATTGATTGAAAATGTATCCATCAAACCCATCTAAGTATAGTTGTCGTACATTCCTCTCCATTTTTTGGTCAGAGTCTAGATTGGTAGCTATTGGGATTTTTTTGGGTAATCTAATATAAATAATGATTCTTATTTAAATTTATCATGGAAATTTTTTATCAAGGTTCTTTTTTGTATGGATAATTCTCAGGACCTTCCTAAAATGATTTAGCTAAAAGTTAAAAGATATATGTTGGTTACAAACCCTTGATAATGAAGGGCTTCTCTTTAGGTGCCATAAATGGTTCAAAATTGGTCATCTTTCTACTTCTTATCAAAATTACAAGTTAAAAGTAGAGTCATCATGGTGGAAGGAGGAAATTTAAGATCCTCTCACAATTTGTCTGAATAGTGATCATGTTTTTCCTAAATAAATTCCCAAAATTCACAATATTTCCCCTTAGGTTTGTGAAGTTGTTGGGTCAACTAGAAATAATTTGGTGGATTCAGTTAGTAAGGTTAATGTTTGTAAAGGTCTAATCATGGAAAGTTATATTTTTACAAATATAGATTTTGGTAATTTAAAAAAAGAAGAATGGATGGTTATCAAAAGTAATAAAAAAAGATGTCTCATTTTGAGTTCCCCTCCCAAGTTACTTCACTCTCACAATAGAGTGAAGAAGGGAAAGATTAAGTATTTTGGTCTTTGGTTGTGGTAAATTTAATTGTGTGTGGTAAAGTGGAAGTATTTTTAATACTTTCAATTAGTTTATTTTATTATATGTTTGTTGGTCAGATGCCTTGACAATTCAACTATCAAGTCAGGCCACTTATGTTTTATGAGTTTTTATGTTAACGAGTAGGGGGCCCATAATCCTTAAAATTGATCCAAAAAAATTAGAGGAATAAGGGCATATTTTTACATTATTTTTTAATTTTGGTTAAGTGCAAAACCCATCAAAACCTATTTCATTCCCTACATAGGTTATGTGCAAAATCCTATAAACACATTCTTTTCATGTTTGCAAAAGTTCTTTCGATCATGTGAAGCATTTTAATATTGAGTATTTTTTTTAAATACCTAAAAATAAAAAATTGAGGTATTTTAATGGTGGAGATAAATAATGACTGGGAAACAACAAGTGTATGCTTTTATTTTCTAAGCAATTTTGTGTTACCTGACTCAGTTTCTAATTTATCATTGTGAATTGTTTAGCTTGGATATTTTTGATATTTTCATAATGCATGAGTATTTTTAAATTTTGATATTTTTTGGTTGAGTTAAATTTTAGTAAGTGTTGTATGTATTAGATTTACCTCATTATCAACAATTAAAACATGGGATCCAAAATATATTTTGAAGGAATATTTCCATTATGTATTCATGTCAATAATAGTCATGAGGTAGACATGATCTCTAAATTTTGGAAACATTTGCAACCCAAATTCATGTAATTTTTTCAATAATTCTCTCTTTTTAAAACATAGATAAATTGATTATAAGTTGAGGAAAATGTTCAAAATAAACACATTCAAATTTCATCTATTGTGATCAACAGTGTTGTCCCATTTTCTAATGATCAACATCCTACTGTATCTCAATAAAATCCCAAGGTTATGACATATACTTTCTATACACCTAACATTATTCAAAATCCATCCATACCTATTATGGACTATACATATGTTTATGCTCCTATTGTTGAGTTTACACCTATTATGTGAGTCTAAGAAGAAATGAAACCCAATAAACATTGTGTTTGTCTAGGGTATAAACGTGATGTAGGATTTAAACTATGAGAGTATTGAAAACAAATTATATTTGTGTTTTGGGTTATTATAAACAAAATTCAAATTGAGTCTTCATTTGTTGATCATCAAACTAAATTTAAGTCTTCTAAGTTGTATTATCATCAAAATAAAACTTTTAATAGATCTTGTCAATTCCAAACATGTTATCATTTTGGTCATCAAGGTCATATATATAACATTTTTTTTGACCTACATCCTTTTCTATCATGTGGCCAAAGTACTAACTCTATTAATCATTTTTATCTTTGAGATCATCCTACAGATTCTATGAGGCATGCACATTTTGGTTGGATAGATCATTTGAAATGGTTATCTACAGTTATTTTGTCATCCAAATCCTATAATATAGCCAAGTACACTATTGATTATGATGATTTATCTTTTCATGATGAGTATGATAATCTTTTTGGTGTTGATGATGATGAGCTTAGTCTTGTTGATCTTATTGAGATTGCTTATATTGGTCCAGATTCTAGCTCGGATGTGCTTGATCCTATCTTTGAGATGTTTCATGTTGATGTTGATCTAGTTCTTTATATTTTACTTAGTGTTTGGAATATTTATGATGATGATATTCTTGAAGATAAAATTCAAATGTTTGTCGAGTAGATCACTTTTTTTTTATTGAGAAAGTTGGATATCTAGTGCATGATGATGTTTATTATCCTTATCTATGTTATTTGATTGTATGAGGTTTTGGAGATTGATATATTTCCTAATTTTTATTATACACTTTTTCACTTGAGTTTTAAGTTTAAAACTTAAAATTTATGTTTTAAAACTCTTAATTTGAACACCTAATAAGGTGACTTAATAGAGACTTATAAAAAAAACCTAAAAGGGCATCACTGAGTTTGATATATATTATATTAGTACAAGGTGTTGTTGATTCTAAGTAATTCCATTTTGTGGGGGTGGGGTGGTTATATATTGTAGTTATACAATCTAATTTGACAAAAGAGTAACATCAAAGTCATATTTTTATTTGAGCATCAACATTTTGAGGCATTAAAGTTTCAAGTTTTCTTGATTACTAATATATATTTGATGCCATGGATCATTATTTTGTGGACAATTTAGTGATATTATTATTTCATGTTGGTCATATTGTGATTTTATATAGGTTTTGGTGATATTATATAGATACATATATATGTATCACCTTTTGGATACTTCTATTCATCATGGAGCACATCCCCGATTTGTGGATTTGTTCATTGTAGATTGGTGAGTACATTTAGTTGTTGATATTTTGATTGAGTAATTGTACATGATGTGTATTTGAGTTGTTATTTGATGAGTGATTGTATATTTTACTCACATTTTTTTATGTGTGATTGAGTCATTAGATGCTTATTTGTGCACCTAAAGTATTTCTTTCATGTGACTTATAGTTGTTAGAGTACATGTTTGTTGATTATTAGAGAACTTATTTGTGTACCTTATTGCTCAATTTTTTCTAATTTTTAGTTTTATTGGATGATTATAAACTTGTGATTGACATGTATGTCATATTTTTGTTGTTTATTTTTCATAATACTTGTATTAATTAAGAATGTATATTATATTTTCATAGGGTTATAGATATTCTAGATGATTTACTGGGATATATCTTGACATATTGCTTATTGTTGTGATTTCATATTTCTAAGTTATCCAAAATGTGTTACCTAAAGAATATATATATATTTTTCAATACATTATATTAAATTTTGTAGGATATTGTAACTTATTGCACATTACAACTTATGATCACTTTAGACAAAGTCTGGTCCTAATGATTGCATTATTCAGGATGGGACATGTGACAAGTCCCAATATGTTTATATCCATATTTTGAGTGAGTTATTTTGATGACACATTTTAAGATTATAGAGGTCAACACTACTTATATTATAGAGTTGAGTATGGGGTTTTTGATGATTATACATGGAGCTAGTTCATCATATAATTTGAGTTTTGGCATAATTTTTAATGTTAGATTGGATTTTTTAATATTTCTATGTGTGCCTATATGTATTGAGTTTGAGATATTTATGTAATGATATTGTTTAATATTTTCATCTTGAAAAATATTTAGATAACCATGCTTTACAATGTAGTTTCAACAAAGTAATGGAGGTTTAGGTTACTCATAAGCATTAGTGCGACTTTTCCAATGTTTTATATTTTTTGTCACATGGTTCATTGGAAAAAACTATTATTAGGTTTGATTACTTAAAATGTTTGATATGGATCACATGTAGTGATTTCATCATGATTTTCTAATTTTTAGAGTTTTTGAGTGCACTATCTACATCGTAGTAGATGTAGAAACTAACATCTAGTGGATTAGAATTACAAAGGGGTTTATTAGGAATATTAAATTGTACTATAATCCTAAGTCAAAATTAAACCAATACACTAATTATTATCAATTTGTAATTAGTTTGAGGTGGTTACTCCTATTATAGGAGTTATACCAGACAATGTACTTTATTTATTCATTTAG
Organism: Torreya grandis; assembly: GCA_037957365.1. Lineage (NCBI taxonomy): Eukaryota > Viridiplantae > Streptophyta > Pinopsida > Cupressales > Taxaceae > Torreya > Torreya grandis. The sequence continues at coordinate 1,048,112 of JARHVA010004236.1, read as the reverse complement.
AAATAATAGATTTGTGACCAAGTTTTTTACTAAATATTTATTCTTAATTCATTTTTTATATGTTATGTCATATCACTTATCACTTAAAAAATATTAATTTTGTATATAAAATCACTTAATAAGGCAAACACAATTGATTTCACACCTAATTCAATTATCATTCAAGAGAACAATGATTCTTCTCAAACCATTTCAATTGGAAAGGCAAATCATCATACATGATTATATTCATTTTTTCATTTTTTACTTGACTATCATTCCCATTTATTATGTACTCACACATATAATTTATTAAATAAGAAAATTCATCATTTGAACTACCAGTATATTTAAAAACTTCATTAGCATAAAATGGTCACTAGTCTACCTTACATTACATTTTATGATGGTGTATGTTTAGGATGTGTCCTTGATAAACATAAAAATCACATATATGTGAAAGGGAAATAATTGAGAGCATATAAATTTATTCAACTTGTTCACAAAGATATTTCAAGGCCCTTTCTAGAACTTTCTTTAGATTAGGCCAATTATATGCTTACTTTTACTAATGAATTTTTGAGGCATACTTGGGTTTATCCTTGAATCAAAGGAGCTAAGTTTTTTCCAATCTTGTTGACTTTAATATTTTTTTTGAAAAACAATCCTAAGATTTCATAAGTGTTTGTAGACAAAAAATGGTATATAATATGTGAATTCACACTTTATCAATTTTTGTGCCACTCATGGCATCTATCTAAAATATAGAATACCATATAGACTGAAAAAATGGCATTGCTAAAATAAAGGATCACATACAGAATAAATGAATATGTGTGTGATTCATTCAAGGTGTGTATATACTTTTTTTGGGGTTAAACATATGAATTATGTGGAATATCTTCAAAATTATACTCCACACCAAAAAATCAAGGGCATGACACTTGAAAAATCTCAGAGTGTCAAGAATCCTCATGTTGATCACCTAAGAGATTTTATATTTATAACCTCTGCCCACATTCATAAATCTAAATGCAAGGCTTTCAAACCTTAGATAAATATTTGCATTGTTATGGGATATCCTAATCATGTGAAAGGCTATCAAATCCTTTATCTAGATACACATATGTTTATCATTTATTGAATTGTTCACTTTGATGATTCTCATCCACATTCCACATCATCTAATCCCACCTCTTTTTCTATTTTAATATAGGTTCTACTTATGGAAGTATTGTTGAGGATAACACACCTCATGACTATGAGGCTCCTCTTCCACTACTTAATCTTAATCCTAAGTCTCTTCCTTGATGGACTTAAAGACATAAGAACCAATTGGTTATCTTTGTGGTGATCCTACCAATAATTAATGTACCTGAGCATATTCAACTCATGCTTACATTACCACAACATTCAATCCTCAATCCTTAATTAGGGCTAGTGGTAGCTTAGAGTGGAGCACAAACATGGAAGAAGAGTAAGTTTATATTATGAACAATGATGCTTGGGATTTAGTCTCACTTTTTAAGGTAATAAATATGTTTCATTATAGATGAAGTTTTTGACCCAAATATGCATCAAATAGTAGTATCGATAAATATAAATCATGACTAGTCATAAAAGGATTTTTCCAAGTAGAAGGCATTAAATTTTATAATACCATTGACCCAATTTATAAAATTAATTCCATATTCCTTTATATTTTGAGTACCACAGATCAAAGATGGAAAATACATCAAATGGATATGAAGAGTACTTTTATTCATGGTGACCTTTATAAGGATATATACATGGAATAACCTCCTAGTTTTTTTTAAGTCTTTTCCATTATATGTTAGTTAAAGAGATCCATTTATGGCCTTAATTAGGCCCCATGATCATGAAATGAGAAAATGGTTCCATTCCTTCTCTTATTAGGATTATCTGGTTGCTATTCTAACCCCCATTGTTTACATTTACTGAATCATGGTGATATTATCTTGTTTTATTTATTGTAGATGACCTTATTCTAACATGAAACTCATATTCACTTATTTAAGATGTTAAATCTTCCATTCAATATAATTTTGAGATGCATAACTTTGGGTATTCTAGATTACTTCTTTAGTTTAGATATCACTCAGTCTAACTCCATGATCTTTCTTTCATATCCCAAAAATGTGTTATAACTTTTAGAAATATTTCACGTCTTATTTTAAACCTTTATCCAAGTCATTTTTTTTTTAGTCAATCTTGAAACCAATTTCTATACATCCTTGATTGATGATACCATGTATGAATAGCTAGTTGATAGCTCAAATTAATCTAAATGGATAATTATAATGAATCTTAAACTAAAGTGATCTGGTTAAAAAAGGATCAAATGAGAAGAGTAGGGTAGAAAAAAACAATTGATTACTTATTTTAACCTCAAACATTATGACAAAGTTCAATTACAATTGAGTATGCATTCAAACCAATATATAGTGCAAAATAGCCTAAATCTTATATTTCACTATACACCAAGCAAACTTCAAAGGATGATGTAAAGAATCACAAGTAGGAACCAGGTTTACTTTAAAGATTTACTACTATAATCAAATAGCATTTGCACATCTGAATGCAGAGCAAAATGAAGTGAATCAAATCCTAGATCCTTCAAATAATCTAGCATATGCATAAATTAGAAACCCTGTGATTAAATATGAAACCTAGAATTCAAATAAACTTTTCAAATTTAAGACACAAAATTAGCAATTGAGAAAAAAGATATATTAATAATTAACACATCAAATATGGAAAATATTTGCATAATTCCTTGATTGTATTAAATGATCCAAGCATACAATTTTTTTTTCAAAATTATCTCTCTTTAAAAGATGGTAATGCATGCCTTTTAGAGAAAGATAACATAGTACACCAGTTAGTTATAAGATACAACTGTATAAAAAATAAGAACAGTTATCTTTCTTTTGAAATCTCTAGAATACACTTGCTTCCAAAAATTGGAATAACCTAGAGGAAATATGATAAAAAAATAGCATATGCCTTATAAAATAATTTCCCTATTTCAAATATTATAATGTTTTTACAAAGAAGGAATATCAATTAGCTTGGTGGGCCCATTACCAAGGGACTCCCCTATTACTCTTGTAGAAGTTCCATGGCCCTCTGATGTTGTTCTTTGATAAGATTTAAATCCACACATAGTTTTAGGAGGTAGAACTCTTATTGATTAGCTAGGTCATTAAGGTCCCTATCATCTCTGGTCATAATTTTTTATGATCCTAGCATTTGCAATATTTTCCTCTATCATGAAGATCATGCCTAAAATCCTACCATTATCACTACTTGATTTGCCCTAGATTTTACCCTTTACTTCATTCATCACTAAAGTGACTCTATTATTGTATTATACATCATCTATAATCCCAAGGGATATAGTCTTGGTAGGATTAGCTATCATAGTGCCCAGAAGTTTCTCAATCCTAGTGATCAATTCCTTATCATCAGCTAAGAGTTTGTCCAAATTCTCTATCCATGCACTTAGACTCTAGATCTTGTCCACTACTATTCCAAATATGACATTTAGGTGATCCAATCTAATATATTTGAATTTAGGAATCCTATTCCTCATAAAAATGCTAATAAGATCCCTTATCCTGGATTCTACCTCCTGCCACTCTATTATTAATCCCTTGGACACCTCACCTTGTTGCCCTAAGGCATCCTACCTTAGCTTTATTGATTTTAAATAATCAAACATATAAAATAATTATTCTTCAAACATGTTTATTATGGCATCAAGCATTGATAAAATGTCTTGTGTCTCTAAGTTTTCCTTTTCCTTTTCCAAATTTTGAATTTTTTGTTTCATGCCCCTAATGCCAACTCTGACTTGGGAATTGTGAGCCTTTGATAGGATTTCAATGTATTCCTCATGGATAGTAACCTCACCAAGTTATTTCCTTCCAACTAGGGTTAATCCTATAAAGGGCTCAATGTTTTGGAAAGTGAACTCCTCAATTCCTACCATGGATTTCCTTATTGTGACACTTTCTAATCCATCTATTTTTTGATTGAATTACACTATATTACTTGGTTTTATATATTTTTAAGGCTCTAGAACCTAAAATCTAGTGATATTGGATTCTCCTAAAGCATCTACTTTCTTGATTTCTAGACCTTCAGTAGTTATAATTCTTCTTTCTTCTTGTTCTTTCATTAAATCCATTATCGATGGCTTCATTTCTTCATATACATCAACATTAATGGATTGGGTCAAGGCCCAAGAGTGAGAGTGGGAAGGGATATTATATATCTTTCAATATATGAACTATATGCAATCAAAATTGCATGATGTACATGAATTAATCTTAGATTGGATAAGATAGAGCACACCTACACTTTTAATTGGGTATACACTTGTTAAGTGGGAGCATGACCAATATGGGGATCCACTAGACTTGATTAGGGGATCACTTGTATCACTTTTCACAACATCATGCTAGGAAGGGTTCCAAAGCCTACATTCTAACACAATTGTACAACAACCCTATAAGATTCCTATTATTTGATATTTCACTTATGCTAATAAACAAGAGAGTAAACTATTCTAATAACAAGAAAATAAAATTAATCTAGTGCATACCAAATCTTGTGGCACAAAGTGGGGGGTTAGATGCAAAGCAATCAAAAACATATAGGGAAATTTAAATAAAGTAAGTATGAGTAACACCCTAATACATATAATATGAAGACTAATATTATTTGAGCCAACACTTATGTTCCTTCTATCTACTAAAAGAGAGGGGAACATGGTTAGAATATACTTACTTGAATGGGAACCCATCATGATTCAATCTCTCCCTTGGCTAATGGGGCTTCACAAGACATTGTTGTGGTTCATAAGGATCACTTTGTTAGGCCAAAGCATCCAATACCTATCCATAAGACTATATTATCCAAAATAAGAAACCTAAGATAAGAATCCTCAAGTAGAATGGTGAAAGATTAGATTATGAAGCATAAGCAAAATAATAACTCTTGATTACATATATATGAAAATTATTATATTGACTTTGTATTTATAGGTGGAAATAACCCTAAAATCATATGGAAATGTTAGTTATGTTAGGTCAACTTGATGGACCTAGCACAATTTTGAGATAATGCCTAAAGTTTGTGTTAGGTTGATTAGAAGGCTAACAAACTTAAAGAGCTAAAGTGATCCTAAACTGCACTAGGTCAACTAGGTTGACCTAGTTTTTTAATAGGTCAAAAGAGTGCCAAGTAAGGATAAGAAGGATGTAAAGAGGAAAAGACAAGAGGAATATGAAAGAGTAGATAAATAGCTTAGGGAAAGGTTTTAGGAACTAGTTGGATTGGTAATAATATGGAAAGAAGGGACAATAATCTTATGAAGCACCAAAGGTTTGTCCACCCCTTTCCCAGTGCACCCCTTAAGGCATGTACTCAAAGAGATTGAGTCACGATGGGTTCTTGCAATATGTAAAGTTTCAATATTTTGTAGAAGTTGAAAATATTACGTGTATTCATATGCCCCACTCGAAGCTCATCATGTGTCACTAAGGTGTAATAGGGGATGGTGATTTGAGAAAGAACATAAAGACACACACAATGTTGATGCTAAAAAAATTGTAGTATTGTAAAAATCATAAAATAACTAAAAGTATATGACAAAAAAGTAAACTAAATAAAAGTTAAATAATTAAAAAGTAAAACTAATGCATACCTTGAATTACATTTTATCATAAGACAGTTGTCTATTGTGTTTTTAGTTTTGATTGTGTAGGGTGAAAAGACTTATTTCAAAAAACCCAAGAATAAAAAACTAAGGACTAAAAAAACACAAGAAAAGATATGATAATTGTTACTATGTGGATGATATGTAATTGGGAATATGTCAAGATTGTTAGGTTATGGAGCTAAAAGCTTCATTGATGAAAAAATGGAGGAGGTTGTTGGGTTGCTGAGTTGCAGAGTGAGTTATAGAGAAAATGATGTCAGTTAGGCAAACTAACGTTGGTCATATTATAGTGCAAAGCAACCAACATCGGTTATGTGTCAGCCAACATCGATCAGACAGGCACCACTGTCAACAACCTGTGTGTGCATGCATTTGCATGCAGGTTGAGAACTAGTCTATTTTTGGATAGTTAGTTTGCATGTAAAGACTTATTTTAGTCTTGGAGCTATGTTTCTAATTATTGTAATTAAGAAAGTCTAATTATTGTTTGCATGAGATCTATATAATAGACTCATGGGCTGTATTGTAAAATTATACTAGAGTGAGAGAGCAAAGATTAGCTCCTTCAAAAGAGAGAGAGCAAGAGTGTTAGATAGCCAAGAGGGCTTGTAGAAGAGAGTAGGGATTAGCTCCTCCTAGTTCCATAGGGGTGCCGAGTGTGTATGATCAGGTAGAGTTGCAAGTTGTGCAAGTTCTGGTAGAAGATCCACCAAGGTACTGGTTTGGAGAATCATAAGGACTTGGTGAGGCAAGGACAAGGATTCTTCAGGGTGTAGAGACATCTACATGGTAAGTAAGATCAGTTGATTACAGGTTGTTGCAAGATTCAAGGGAGATCTACTTGAAGTATGATTGTGTACTTGGTGTACTGGAAGTGTTGTTATTGACTGGTGGAGGTGAACAACTCTATTTTTGAGTTGATTGTTGTGACCATAATTGAGAGAGTGAGCAAGAAGAAGAATTACTGTGAGCCCTAGAAGTGTGGGAGATCTAGAGATGTGGAAAGAAGTGTGTGAATTATTTATTGTATTTCCTTCTAGAAGAGTATTAATACAATTGGGTATTGTCTCTCATATTTTGTGTTATTTATGAATTTCTAGTTACTTATTCATTTTAGTTAAATTCCATGTTTAGTTGCTTATCAAAGGTAGTCATGTGTGCTCTTATGGAGCAGTAGATCCTGACAAGTCAACACTAGATTCACATTAGCTCCCTCTGGAGACAAAATCAACTTGTGATCTTCCATGTCTCTCATGCCAAAGAATTTCACTGCTCCTAAATTCTTCATGACATACCTCTGAACTAACTTTACCTTTAACTTAGAAACTCTGTGCATGTGTGACCCTGCATCAAACATACACACCACATACAGTAACAGGATAATGTTGTGACCATTATCCAACTTGGTAAAGAAAACACAATAGTTACATTAACATTTACTAAAGCCATGCTTTGTCATACACCTATCAAACCTCCATTGTCCTATAGCTTGCTCAAGACCATATACCCTGGCCTTTCATCTCACGTGTCCATTCACTCTCTTCTTTAACCTGGGAATCCATTCATTTGTTAGTGATTTCATCTCAATTGGAAACTCTACCAAATCTCCTACTTGGTTCTCTTTCAAATAATGCATGCCATGCTCCCACGTTTCCTAGATTCTACCTGTATTGTCTCTTCATATCTTCTTGGTTCTTGACCATCAGTGAGCAACAAGTAGTATAAAGAAGGCAAATAATGAATATGAGACTTACTCTTTCATTATTCCAAATGGGCTTTTGAGACTCCTTGACAACTTACTGTCTACCCAACATCCATTCCAGTGACTAATCTCAGCCATCTCCTAGTCTACACCCAACCGACATCAGTTCCCTGTGACTAACCCTGACTGCCGATGTTGGTTCCCTCTGACCGACGTCAGTCTCCACCTGCCCGACACTACCAACTCTGCTAGTCTACACATGACTGACATTAGTACCTATCTATTTGACATTGGTTCCACCTGACTGATGTCGGTCACTGTGTTTTCCTATTAGTGATGAATTTCTACCTGCGAGCTCACCTTGGATCAATCCCATGTCTAAATCAACACAAACCTGCTCAGAATAATCTAGCCCCCTCAGATGATCTCTATCTGTTATCTCCTCCATGAACACCAAGGCTTTCTAGTTCTTAAGTTTGTCAAATACATCTATGTTCCTCTTAAGAACATGCATCCCCTTCTTACACATGTGACCAAGCCTACAAAGCCACATCTCTACAATAGAAGGTGAATCAGTAATATACGTAGATAGATAAGGATACCTAATTTATTACCACCATCTAATTCAAGTGCATCCAATATGAAAGTTACTATGCATCTCTCATCACCCAACTTTCCTAAAGAAATTAGACTCATCTCCAAGACTAGGACCTGCATGACCTCCTTCAACACCCATGTGTTGGCCATCTACAATTTTAGCTTCACTTCCCCTTTGCCAATTTGGCAAGGCTCACCAACTCTTAAATAAATCTCTCCAATGTCTCCAAAGACATATCCATGAAAAGATGCTCTATTTTGGGCTGCATGGAAAGAGGCAACAGAATCTATAAACCAAGATTCTACTTTATCAAAGGAGCACATAAGAACAACCAGTGTAATAATACCTACAAAACATGCTCCTTCACATTGATCTTCTACCAACCAGCAATCTTTCTTTACCTACTCTTTCTTTCCATCAATCAGTAATTGACCATTCATGCTATTCAATTTCTCCATTTTTAGCTTACTTTCTTCTGCCATTGCTATACTCCCACTCAATCTGAAACCCCTGAGAGTGACCTGTAATCAAACAAACACTTAACATGCTCTGACCACCTGTTAGTGTACCTAACCATGCTCTGATACCAATTGTCAAGATTGGTACCAACTTGGTCAACCTTGCTCTGATACCACTTGTTGGGGATCAACTAACAAACTTGATTACTATGTGAAAGCAACTAAACACGGAATTAAACCAGAATAATAAGTAACTAGAATCAGAAATAGCAAAGAATAAGAGATATAAGAAACCACCCTAAAAACTTGTATTAAACTCTTCCAGAAGGAAATACAATGAAGAAAATCACACTTTCTTCTCACACCTCTCAGATGTATAGATCTCTTTCCCTCAAGATTTTTCTCTCACACAATTACAAACACAATTCAACTACTTGAATTGTCTATCTTACATCTTGTACACAAGCTATGAAGATCTATCCCTATATATAGAATTATGGATCATGAGCTATGCATTAACAACCATTAGATACACCTCCTAATCAAAGGCTCAAAATAGTCCTACTAAAGATAGAGACGTGGACTTACAACTAAGAGTTAAACTAATCATGCAAATAATCTATTTCATCCATGAAAATAGACTTTTTGGATGCACAGGTGACTGATGTCAGTCTCTGCCTATCTGCACATGACCGACATTGGCTGATTCATAATCGAATGTTGGCCTTTCCCAGTCGACCACTGACCAACATCAGTCGCTCCTTATTGATGCCGATGACTGTGTAACTCCAGCAACCTACAATTTACTCATTTGGTGAAGCTTTTAGCTCCATAACTCAACAAATATGGGTGACAAGTGCTATGTTAGACCAAATGACCAAGTCAAAAAAGAGTAAATTAGGTAATTAAAAAGCCAAAGTTACTAAAGATTAAAAAACTCAAACAATATATCCTTAAGTAAGAAAGGCAAATTGACCAAGTCAAACTAAGGATACATGTCAAACAGGATGGAAAAAAATGAAAACAAATGGTAAAAAGACTAACTAAAAAGACAAAATGGTAAAACAACATTGATGAGTGAGTAGTAACAATCCACATCTCAATCATCACTAGAAAAAGGTGTATAAAAGAGGAAAAAACATTGTCGAATGAGAAGTAAAAAACCACATCTCACTCAATAATGGAAAAATAGGTACAAACTCAAGTGTATGTAACAACAAGACATCAAAATAAGGATAAATGGGAAAAGTAAAGTAAAGTAAGTCTAGTAAATGTAAAATAAAGTGAAGAATATGATCCAAAGTTTCTCAAACATGTTGTTTTGCATCTAAAGATAGATAAAACTAAAACAAAGTATTGATAGAATGTTTTTAAGAAATGAACAAGAAGGAATTTAAAGAAGAGGGAAAACAAATTTGGAATCACAATTTGGCTATCATGGGGGGAGATGAAATGGGTGGAGGGGAGAAAGAAAGAAAATCCAAGGTAGAGAAACTCTTTATCAAAGTCAAAACACTCAAATTTGGTTTGTTAAAACAAGAGGACTGTCGACCTTAGGGAATCTAAAGAACTTCTCTTAACTACACAAGTCTTAGATCAATAAATGGAGTATATAGATCATCCCATGAAGGATATATGAATGAAAATTAAAATGGACCTACTTTCCCATGACATGTTCCATATTATTTAGGAGCCCTTAAATATCCATTAGTATACTATGAATATTGTTTACTTACATGAGAAATTAGGTAGCACCATAGATTTTTTTTTGAATTCCCCTATTCCAATCTACTGGCCTACCACACCCCAAAGGACTTTGGCTTTATGTGAAGCTAATTTTGGAATTTGAACTTTGACTAGAGATAGGAGATGTGCTTGTAATCACACCTTTTGGTGTGAATATGAATTTTGAGATTTATATGTTTCTTGTTAGATATCATTTCCTTTTGTTTCAAATGATTTAGATTTTAACTTTCTTTTGATGGCTTTTTCTTATTCCTCCTCCATACAGATTTAGAAAACCAAACATGGGTGCTAAAGATGACTTTCATTTGAAAAATTTGTAAAAGGTAGCTAAGAGATAAAAAAATTCAAATAGCATGGGGTCGAAGAGTCTCATAAATCTAAGAGAAATAAAAGTGCTTTCTTGACTTCAACCTTGTTTTAACTAGTGAGGAGATGAAAGAAAGGGGAAATCGAGAGGAATGACACATGGAAAAATTTGAATTAATTCAAACTAAAAAAAAATGTGAAAAGGGAAAAGAGGGATACAATGACAACAAAGGTGTGATTCCTTATCATAAGAGAGAGGGAAGTGAATGAAAAACATGCTAATATAGATTGTTTTCAAATTCCATCTAGGAAAAGAAACAAAAAGCTAAAGTTTAAGAACGGGGATCAAAAACATGAAAAGAATGGTAATTTTATGAGGAGGGTTGGGTAATATATATGATCTTACAAATCAACTCATAAAAGAGGGAATCATGAAGGTGATAATAATAAAAATTGAGGGATCCTTTTGACAAAGCACCTCACAAAGAAAAACTCAAAAGATGCCAAAACAACATTGGCAAGAAACAAAAAGAGAAAGAAGATAAGTAAAAGATGGTGGTTTTTTGAGGGATGTTAGGTACTATCCATGGTATTATGAAGCATATTACAAAATAAAATCCCAATGGGCACCAAATCAAAATTGGTAAATAGAAAGAGAATGAAAAATAAGATAATGAAGACTATGGTACATCAAAAAACCAAAAGACCAAAAAAGGAGGACTAAGGGTTTGTGACCAAGAGGGAATTGCTATAGAGGGAGAGATTTATGCTTAAGTAACCTATAAAAATTATTAGATAGATATAGATATAAATCATGATAAGAATGAAATGATTAGGTGAAGTATTTTTTAGGAATTGAGCATTGTTGGGTTCCTTAAAAACATGGCCTTCATTAGTTTGTAGGCGATAAGTACTTGGTCCAAGGATATCTTTAACTAAATATGGGCCCCACCATTTTTTGCCATATTTAACTTCTTTTTCATGGGTGTAATATAATTTTAGGACAAGATAGCCAACATTAAATGTGTGGACTTTAACATGTTTGTTATGTTGTCAGGAAATGCGAGCCTTATATTGGTGGTTATGTTATAAGGTAGAGAGAAGATGTTCACCAAGTATATCAAGGGCATGAAGGTGAGCCTCACATAAATCTTCATCAATAATGATGCAATGAAGAGATATGCAAAGAGAAGAAATCTCAACTTCAATAAGAAGAACTGACTCAGAACCATAGACTAGAGAAAATGGAGTTGCTCCAATGGCAGTATGAATGCTAGTCTGATAGGCCCAAAGTGCAAGATAAAGATGAAAATTCCAATCCATTTAGGTTTCACAATTGTATTTTGAAGAATTTTTTTGAGAATCTTGTTAGTGGCCTCAGGTTAACCATTTCATTATGGATGGTAAGGTATGGAAAGCTTGTGATTGATTTTGAATTTAGTGCAAAGTTATTTAACATGTTTATTTTTGAAATTACCACCATTGTAAGAAATTATGGTGTGAGGAACACCAAAACAACAAATAATTTAGTTAAGAATAAATTTATATATGGTAGGACTAGTGACATTTACAAGGGGCATGGCTTCAACCCACATGGCAAAGTAATTAATAGTGGTGAAAATAAAGGCATGCCCATCTTAGGAGTGAGGATGTTTACCAATGAGATTGAATCCCCATGTGGAAAACGGACATGGAGATTTGATTGTCTAAAGTTCATCTGGTGGTGAATGAATGAGATCATGAAGAAGCTAACAAGGATTACACTTTTTATCATATTCAATAACATCTTTTTCTAGAGTAGGCCAATAGTAACCCATACATAGGCATTTATAGGCTATGGCATGTCTACTACAATGACCACCACAAATTCCCCCATATGCTTATTCAAGTAGAGGAGGGACCTCATCTTGTATGACATAATGGAGAAAGGTACCTTTGACATTTTGATAATAAATGATGTTATGTCTAAATACATACTTGAAATCTTATTTACAAAGATGTGTCTTTTCATGAGAATCTGAGTTAGGAGGATAAGTTTGATATTTTAAGAATTGGATGATATATTGATACCATGAGCATTGTCAGATGGTGAAAATCTTGATGTGATAGATAAGGAATCAATATGGTGGTTAGATAATATAAATTTGATTATTTGTATGATAAAAGAAGGATAAAAAAGAACTTAATGTGGATGAAAAAAAGAAGATGAAGAGGTAGGACAATCAATAATGGAATTTTGATCTCTAGGAATAGGCTTAATTGTAAAAGATTCAAAATTTTTGGCAAGAGTGATTGTAATTTGATGATAGGCGACAAGGTTTTCACTTTTACATCAATAGGCACCACTATCTTGATGAAAAGTGAGTTGAGAATCACCCAAAGCCTAAAGATATTATATGTCTAAATTGAGAGCAACTCTCATGCCTAAGATAAGAGCTTTGTACTAGGCCATATTGTTGGTGACATCAAATGTAAAATGAAAAGATAAAGGAATTATCTTACCAAGAGGACTAGTGAGAATGAAACCTAACCTAGCTCCATCAAGGCATTTAGAACAATAAAATTGAAGGGTCCAAGTATCCTCATGTAAGTCAACATTAATTTTAGGCTATTTGATAATTACCTTTGGTTTAGTAGTATCAGAGGAAGTAGAAGATTTATCAAGTTGATCAGCTTCAAGATTAGTATTAAATCTATGAAAATAATCTTTAAGAGAAATTAATTTATTAAGACCTTTAATGTAAAGGATATTATCATCTATAAGGTTATCTTGAAGGGAAGAAGTGGCTGGAATAGGATCTATGACAAGTTGGTCAACTATGATTTGCCCTTTGACAACTTTTTGTGTGATGATACAAAGATCAAATTCCATAAGTGAGACCATCCACTTGCCAATACTATCTCTAGGAATAAATGATTTAGATAAGAAATGACAAAGGGGGTCAAAATGAACAATGACATAAGTGGTTTGGTAAATCATGTAGTGATGGAGATTTTTAGATATGAAATAGATAGCGAGGCAATCATGCCTAACTTTGGTATAACATGTTTCATAATCGATGAGGCCTCAGATAATATAGTAGATTCCATACTCCTTGTCTATATCATCCTATTGGGAAAGCATTTCCCCTATTGATATGGTTTTGGAAGAAGTATAGAGAATAAAATGTCTATCATTAGAATGAGGATGAAGTGTTGGTGGATAAAGTAATGACTCTTTCATATTGTCAAATGATTTTTGACATGGATCCATCCATTCCAAGGTTGTAATTTTCTTGAGAAGGGAATTAATGGAGTGAATTTGATAAGCCGTCTTGGGAATGAATTATCTAATTACCGCAAGTTTTCCTAAATAGGTATGAATATTAGGAATAGAATGAGGAATAGGCGTGTTGATAATAGTCTTAATCTTGGTTGGATCAACATCAATGCCATGGAGAGAGACTAAGAATTCTAAAAAAGATTAGATGCAACTCTGAAGACACATTTGAAAGGATTAAGTCAGACTTTATATTTGATGAGATGGTTAAATATGATGGCAAGATCAGAAAGATGATTTGTACGGTGTTTGTATTTGGTGATAAATCATCCACCTATGTTTTGAAAATTTTATGGATGAGGTCATGAAAGATATGATTCATTGCATGTTGGTAAGTGGCCCTAACATTTTTGAGACCAAAGTGAATTTTAACATAACAATAGGTGCCCCATTTCATGGTGAAAGTAGTCGTATGTTGGTCCTTAGGAGTGATATGAATCTGATTGTATCTCAAAAGCCATCCATAAGAGATAAAATTTCATATCCAGTTGTGGAATTGACAATGGAATCTATTGAAGGCAAAGGAAAGTTGTATTTAGGAAAAGTAAGAATAAGATTACAAAAATCAATGCAAATACAAATGATCATAGTGACCTTTTTTTTAATAGGAAAAATATTAAAAACCCATTCAAAATAATCCATAGGTTTAATAAATTTAGCATCAAATAGTTTGATGATTTCCTTATGGCATAAGTTGGTAACTTTGGGAGGAAATTTGTGTTTCTTCTGACACACAAGTTTATCATTAGGACAGGTAATGATTTTATGGACCACTATGCTAGGGTCAATATTAGGCATATCTTGGTAAGACCAAATGAATGCCTCTTGATAATTATCAAAAAATAGGCTAAAATTATCATGTTCAAAGGGTGAAAGTTATTTGGAAACTATGATTGGTTGAGGGCACAAGGGAGTACCATATTCAATATGAGCTATTTATTCAATAAACATGGAATTACCATCTTGAAAGTGGTATGGTACATTGGGTAAGTACAAAATTTTATTAGTTTTGGGATCAATTCTAGAGACAAAGTTGTTGAAGTGAGGCGTTTTAGTTTTAAAATTTACAAGTTTATGATGTTACTAGGGGAGTTGAGGTTCTTAGGAATAAAGTAACTCAAGATTATCTTAGTCACTAGGAAAGGTAGGAAGAGTACCACAATACTCAACATCTACTTCTAGATATGAAATTTGGTTATCATGGAAATCATATTCAAAATGTATTTGATGGAAATCAATTACCTTGGCATCAAGTGTGGTTTTAGGAGTAGAATTAGATGGAGTAGAAGAGGTAGATGGAGTATTGAGGGGTTATTTTATGAGAGAAGGATTAGGTTCAATGGGAAGATCCAAAGGAGGTAAAGAATATGAAAGTACTTTTATAGGTTCAAAAGGTGTGATTTGCTCTACTACCCATGGAGAATTGATAAGAGGAGGCTTAAGAAGAAGCACATAAACCTCAAGTTCTAAGTTATTATATACATAAATGGTATGCACATCCTAATTGAAAGCATAAATTTGGGCTAAGGTCTTTTGATAATGCAAGACATCCAAGTCTCTAGATTGAGCTTGGGCCATGATATAGTTGTCATCATATGTGGGAGAAATTGTGCATGCTTGAGATTCAAGAGGATCTTTAGAAGGAAAAATCCTAAGATTACTAAATGTTCAAGGAGACATGGTGAGAGGATCTTGAAATAATTTATCCACTCCAAAATCATTGCAAGTAAAATCATGTTGAGGTAAATATGACTCTTAAGCATTACATAGAGGGGGAAATCGGTAATCTTATCCATGAGAGGAATGGTATGATCCCTTGGCAAAAGAGGAGGAAAAAATTATGGAATATATGGAGGTAATTTGGTGGTATTGAAAGTATGTTGTAATTCATTGAGATCATCATCGTTGAAATCCACATGATTGACTTGTAAATCAAGATTCATATTGATGAACTCAAGTAAAGAAGCATTATTAATTTTAGGGATCGTAAGAACATGACATTGTGATTTAGGATTAGGTAATTGAATACTTTATGGGTTGGGATCGGCTTTGTGTGTATATCATTTTATGTTATGTATAAATTTAATGCATTAACTACTAGA
This sequence comes from Torreya grandis, assembly GCA_037957365.1. Lineage (NCBI taxonomy): Eukaryota > Viridiplantae > Streptophyta > Pinopsida > Cupressales > Taxaceae > Torreya > Torreya grandis. Next base: position 1,032,153 of record JARHVA010004236.1, on the reverse strand, counting down.
AGAAGCAATGACCCTCATTCGATGAGTCCAAGGACAACCAAGGAGTATTTTATAAGATAAAGGAAGATCAAGAACTATGAGTTTGGTCTGAATGGTCTTAATACCAATGGTTAAGGGAAGCCATATACAACCAAGTGGATTTTGATTAGTCTTGTCAAAACCATGACAAGTAAGATGGGTTTTTTTAAGATGACCTTTGTTATAACTAAGTTTTTGTAGAAGCCATAAAGAGGTCACATTAATACTAGAACCCTTGTCAACTAGAAATTTTTGAATAAGGGTGGCATTAATGGTTATTTTAAAGAGGCAAATCATCAACACAAAAGAGGATTTCATAATTAATCATGCCCTCTTCAAGGAATTCAATGTAAGGCTTAAAAGAGGGACACATAGATTCAATGGTATTAATGTTAGTTGGTTAAGAATCAATAAAAGGTAGTTCTTCATCTAAAGAAGATGGACCTTTGATCTCTTGGAGTTGTTGCATAAGGAATTTATGATGATAAGGTGAAGTTTGAACCAACTCCATAAGATGAATCTTACATGGCATAGAGTTAATTTCTTAAAGAAAATTATAATGATATTTAGAATATCTACAAGGTTTAGAAGACAAATTAGACTTTAAAGGAATAGATGTTGTTGGAGGATCAGAAGGAGGAAGTTGTTCCTCAGGTGATTTTGACTCAATATTGATGGTAGTAATATCTTTAAGCAATTGTTCCTCCAAATAAGGTTTCTTAGGATTGGTAATAGGATATTTGTGAGTTGGTTTTAGATGATAGTTAACCTTAGTGGTATTGACATATTGAGAGTTGTTAAAGTATTCATCATAATTAGCGTTAATTGCACAAACATCCTTAGAAGTTGATTGATTATGGGAAGAAGATTTTTGGTTATTAGATGTATAAGATTTATAGGATTGTCATTTTTGAGAAGAATTAGTGTATTCTTGATGATGATTTTTAATCATGGTTTCATTATCTAATGGATCACCAAGCATGTAAGAAACAACCCATTTAGAAATCCCTCTACAAGATTAGTGTTAATGCCGAATGTTAGCATGGAACCAAAAAAAGATATTGGGATCATACCACTTAAGAGGAGCATTAGGATATATGAAAGGTTTAGAGGGTGTTAAAAATTGTCTCATTTGATGTACTGAAAGAGGTATGTGAGATGGTAAATAAATATCATTTTTGGAAACTCCTTGCTTAGTTTGAGAAGTGTTAATAGTGATATCATTGGATGTTTGAAAATATCCTTTAAGAATCTTAGATTTAGGTTTGAATTTCTTCATAAGAAATTCTTACCATTTATCTTGGACAAGAGCTTCATTAAGAGTTTGAGGAGCAAAGGTTTGAACCCTGTATTAAAGAGTGGGAGTTAAAGTAGTGATAAAGAGTTTGAATAGGTTATCATCAAACATATTATGATTGAATTTATGAGCTAAGGATTTCCATATTTTAATAAAGTTATGAGATGATTCATTAGGAGATTGATTATCATTTATGAAATGGCTAAGATAATTTTTAGGAATATCATTGTGTTGAAACTCTTTATCTAAAGGATTGACTAAATATTCAAGTTACCAAATATAATGTTGAGGTAATTGATTATACCATTCTAATACATCACTAGTGAAATTTTTAACTAAGACTTTAGTAGTAGCAAATGTATTAATTTGGATCCATTCTTTATAGAGATTACCAAAGGATTTAAGAAATGAGGCAATGTCTTTAGTCCCATCATATTTGATAGTTGGTGATATATTACCAATGTCAATAAATACAATGAAGGGAGCTAAGGGCTCATTTTAATGGTTTGAATCATTTTTTATTCATTATTGGTTAACGAATAACATTAACTGAGGCATATCTAAGAGGTCAAGTAATGTAATTAGGATTAGCTTGAGGATGCATGATTGAAGGTTGATTAGCCACATTGATTAAGTGTTATTGAAGTTGCATCATTTGATTAGTATTAGAGATTTACATAATGTTCATTTGTTGCATCACTTGGGATAATAATTGGGTTGTGTCAGGTGGTAGGTTGGTATTAGAAGGAGCACTCCCTAAATTGGTGTTAGGGAGAGGATTATTAGAAGGGTTGTTATTGGGATTGTTAAGTAAACATATGTCAATCACTTCCACATTAGTTTGAAAATTTTGAGAGGTTTATTGGTAGGTGTATAAAAAATTGAATCCATCAACTTCATCTTGAAGTGTTATTTGAACCATGCTACAATTTTTAGATGGATGAGAAGAAATATCCCAAGAGTGATGGTGTTCTTAGGAGGTAAAGAAAGGGAGAAATGAACTTCCCATATAGGAGCTAAATGGATTAATATTGTCCAAAAATATTCTAATAAGAGACCTCATTTTGACCAAAGATAAATGAATATAATGTAAATTGGAGAGGTGAAGAATTAGGTTGATAAATAGGGAAAGCCAAAAATAGAACTAGGTCTACTAGGCTGACCTAGTGTAAAACATCACCTATAGACTGTACTGGGTCAACTAGGTCAACCTAGCACAATGAACAAGGGAAAAAAATAGGGTTTGTGATAGTACATGGTCAACCAGGTTGACCTAGTATAAAAAATAGGGAAGAATAAAAGATTGATGATAAGATGGGAAATAGAACAAGATAATTTTATAAGTAATCTAGGAAAGTAAATGTTGAAAGTAAATAAATAGTCAATTGAATTGATGTTGGCTAATCCAATTGATGCACACAAAGCAAAACCCTGCACCAATGATGGATAATGTAAGCTATTTCACACATAATTGATAAAAGTGTATGTAAATAACTTGGAAAGTAAAGCTAGCTAAATGGTCAACTTAGAATGTTAATTAGATTATTAAGAATAATTTTAAGTGATAAGGAGTTGGCTGTAAACAAGGTACTAGATAAAAATCTATGGATGGTTTCAAGTGAGTTTAGGATGAAAGGGACTATAGTGAAAATGATACAGGCTTTTTATTGGGGCATAACCCTTCACTTTACATACCATGATGATAAGGGTGTTAGGTGCTTAACTAGAATATACCATTAACCATGTTTTATACTTGACTAGAGCATCAAGTCAGCTTCCCACTTAGTGATAAAATCCAAGTAGGTTGGCTTGGGTAGTCAAATGTTAAAATTCTTGTTGATGTTATGTGATTTGGCCATGTTAAAAATAGTGAAACTAAGTGGTTAATTAAAAACCTCCTAATTAGACTATGTGAACTATTTTAAGCATGCAAACAATTGAAATAAAAGATGTGATTAACATACAAGGTGAATTCCAACTTAGAAAAAATGTATAATAAAAACACTATATGCAAAATGTACAAAACTAGGTTGATAGGGTTGAGCTAGTACTTCTGAAGACAGGGTCTAGAAAACCTACTAGGTCGATCAAGTCAACCTAGTTGATGCAGACATCACACAGAGCATAGAACTGCATCGACCATGTTGATCCAATTGGTTGTGTAGGGGTAGTTTTGAAGGTTACAAAATTGAAAGAAAATTATATAATAGAAAGAGATAGAGAATAAAAGATTGACCTTGATGGCTCAGAGATGGAAATGAAGGAGATTGTTGATCAAGAACCTTGGAAAAAACTGATCCAATTTATAGAACTAGGTCGATATATTCGGCCAAGCTATATAGGAACCAATTATAGAAGCTAAAAAAGTGTACAAGGTCAATCTGGTCAACCTAGTAGGCTGACCTAGGTGTCTGATAATCTAGAGACCTATAATGTGTCAAGCTGATCGATCAAGCTATACAAGAACTTGTTGCAAAGTGGCTAAATATGTGCTAGGTTAACTTGGTTGACCTATTAGGCTAAATTAGAAGTCTAAAAAGTGTTTAAAACCTATACTAGGTCGATCTAATAGATCCAGTTGCTTATTCCTACACATAGTGAAAAATAATTGGGTTGACAAAATCGAACTAGTATGTCAAAATATATGATATAAATGATGACAAAAAAAATGAAATAAGTGAAAGAAATCTTGTAAGGATTATTTTCATGTTGGGTTCACTAGAATGTTTTGAAGGTGAAGCCAAAGTGAATCTAATACTAAATAAGAAAGTTAAAAAATAGAAACATTAAGGCAATCCAACTAGTAGTGGGATAGGATTCACATCAGGTTCACCAAAATGTATGCAATCAGAATTGCATGATGTACATTAATTAATCCTAGATCAGATAAGATAGAGCACACCTAAACATTTGATTGAGTATACACTTGTTAAATGGGAGCAAGACCAATATGGGGATCCACTAGACATAATTAAGGGGTCAATTGTCAGAACATATCATGCTAGGAAGGATTACAAAGCCTACAATCTAACACAATTGCACAACCCTAAAAGATTCCTATGATTTAATATTTAACTTATGATAATAAACAAGAGAGTAAACTATTCTAATAACAAGAAAAGTAATCTAATCTAGTGCACACCAAAGCTTATGGCATAAAGTGGGGGGTTAAATGCAAAACAATCAAATATTTATAGAGAACTTCAAATAAAGTAAGTATGAGTAACACCATAATACATAGAATATGAAGACTAATATTATTTGAGCCAACAATTATGCTACTTTTATCTACTAAAAGAGAGGAGAACAACATTAGAATATACTTACCTGAATGTGAACCCATCATGATTTAATCTCTTCCTTGGCTAATACGGATTTGTAAGAGGTTATTATGGTTGATAAGGATCACTTTATTAGGGAAAAACATCCAAGACCTATCCACAAGACTAGATTATCCAAAATAAAAAACCTAAGCTAAGACTCCTCAAGTAGAATGGTGGAATAGTAGATTGTGAAGAAGCATGAGTTAAATAATAACTCTTGATCTCATATATATGAAAATGACTAAAATCAACTTATATTTATAGGTGGAACTAACCCTAAAATCATTCAAAAATGTTAGCTATGTTAGGTTAAACCAGTCAACCTAGCACATTTTTAGGTTAAAGTCTAAAGTAAATGCTAGTTAGGCTAGAAGGATAACAAACCTAAAGAGCTAAAGTGACCCTAAACTACAATAGGCCAACCAAGCTACCTAGTTTATTGAACAAGTCAAAAGGGTGCCAAATAAAGAGAAGAAGGATAGAAAGAGGAAAAGACTAGAGGAATGTGCAAGGGAGGAGAAATAGATTAGGGAAAGGTTTTAGGAACTAGTTATATTGGTAATAATATGGAAAGAAGGGAAAATAATCCTACAAAGCACCGAAATTCTTCCCACCCCTTTCTTGGTGCACCCCTTAAGGCATTCACTTAGAAAGATTGAGTCATGATGGGTTCCTTCAAAATGTAATGTGTCATTATTTGGTAAAACTTAATAATATTATGTATATACATGAACCCATCAAGGATGATTGGTCCATTGAGGGTAAATCTTCACTAAACAAGTTAATCTCACTTGTGGGATGAGTGAGAGTCAACTTTGGCCTCTCCCTTGATCCAACAGGGACCAATGCTAACTCTACCTTTATCTTTTCAAGTTTTGCAACTAGGACTATATCAAGGGATGTTTCCTTCCCTTTCTCTTCCTCAGTTTTTTTTGCTTGAACCTAAACTTCTTCAACCTATGCTTCTTCTTCCTTAGAGCCATATGCCTTAGCCAAGTATTTGAGGGTACCCTCTACTATTTCATTAGGCTCAAGGGTAATCAGATCCAAGTTCTCAAATAGGGATGGTGGTCTTTAGGGGGGAGTTAAGGATGAAGGCCCCTCACCAGGTCTCTCCTCCAACTTATCCTTACCAATTTATTGTACAATTTGTGCTTGGGGCTGTGGGAGCTCTATCTGAGGTTGGTCCTGAGGTGGCTTGGAAGGTCCATGAAATAAATGGTAATAAAGGGGATGAATTTGCCATATGGTCCCTACTAGTTTGTTATCACTAGTCAATTTGTGTACAAAATTGAGGTTGTTTTCCTTAAACCTGGCCAATACTTCCTCAAAGTTATTGGGCTTTATGTACAAGGTGTCATGAGCGCCCACTCCATGCTCATAGACTAATTTGGGTAGTTGTTTATTCTTCAAATGTGGGCCCAATACATTCTTAGTATCCCAATATCTAATATTATCCAATTGAAATGAAAAAGAGTCCCTATGCCTAGACATGGTGATCACCTACTTCAAATCTTTAAAAATTATTCTTCCTATGGTCAAAGGAAAGGGATAGAGAAGACCTTTCCTTTTTTACTTACATACTCCATCAACACCAAGAAGGAGTTGAGATGAAATTTTATATTCTAATGGCTTAGGAGGGATGTAGATAGGTAACCTATAACACTGGGTCAAAATTCCCTCAATTTTGATAACCATGCAAACTAGATAAAACTAGACATTACCCATCATCTCCACATACTTATTGATCAAAGGGGGAACCATGGGCATGCGAATCCTTGTGATGGCCTCCACCAATGTAGGATAGACATAGTCACATATGAATTTCATGTGGTACCTATATTTGAAGATGTGCAATTTTGAGTAGTGGTGGGAGATGGTGGTTCTGCCTTCAGGGGAGTAGTTCTTGATGTTGAGGATTTTGGTGGAAGCCAGTAAGGCATCCAAAAAGTAAGACATCATGTAAAAATACTTGTTTTCATTCCTTTTGATTGTAGTGAATTGTTTTCCTAGGAAGACACTAATCATATCTCATATTGGACAAATAATATCTTTTTACACCATAAAGTAAACATAGGACACTTAGGTATTATTGACATAAATGGTAATAGGGGCTCCAAATACTTTGTTTAATATGGTCATGATTACCCTAATGCCTTCCATACAATGGAAAATGGGGATCTTTCCTTCAAAGTCCCAATATACATGGTTCCCTTGAAGAAACCATGGCCTATGGATGGTGTCTAGGTCATGCTCAGTGGTCCATCCTTTGATTTTGGGCAGGTCCACATGGGGTTTTGAGAGCTTGTAGTATTTTTATAAGGCTAGTGGGGCAATGTAGGATACTCTCCTAGAGCTTACCTCATGGATAATCTAATCACCATCAATTTTAAAATCAATTAAAATTGGAGCAAGGATGTCAATGCAATGAAGTAACTCTAGTTTGGTAGCTACATGGTGGAGGCTAGACATTTAAACTACAACTAGGTCATAATACTTTCTACTGATAGAAAAAATCCTCTACTCCTCCTTGGCAATGGTTTTTAGCTCCTATATGGTGAAGAAGAGTTCAGACCAATTCTTATTTCCATTATTTAGGGATACAACATCTAGATCTATATCTTTGAAAACCTTTCCTTCATTATCTGTAGATAGGTACAGCTCTATCTCATCTCTCAATTATTGTCTTTGAGTTGCCATGGCTTCTATGCTTGAATATTATTCACAATTGGATTGTAATTGGTCTTTGTGATAACTTTTCTATGCTTAAATCACAATTTAAGATCTTCTCAAATTGAATTGTGATTAATTGAGTTCACTTAGGGTCTATTTTATGTAGTGTTTAAGGTTCCAAAGCTTTAATGGTGAGGGTGTATTTGGACTTTGGCTCATACGTGCCTTGGATTTGATTTATATTTTTGCCTTTATACTTTTACATTTTCAAGCACACAAGATCTTAGTTTTTATAATTTTATGCTTACATGGTGCTTATTTGGCATCTATTTAGCACTTTCCATGGCATTTTTCATAAATGCCTTTTGATCACTAGCCATTGGCATTTAAAAATGCCCCATTTGATTTATATCGTCAGATCAAGATCCTATGAATGACTACAAACCATTGATTGTGATTTGGGATCTCATTAATTATTGGATCTTTGGTACCAATACCCCTTGGTTGTGCCACTTGGCACCTTCATGGGCCTTCTAAGCTCTTTTGAAAAGTCATTAGTGCTTTCATGCCATTGGATTGAAGAGCAAAATGAAGCACAAACTGTTAGATCCTTTGTCAGTCATTTTTTATCGTGCTTTCACCATGAATCAAGCCCATGGGCTCTTGGAGTTCCATTGAAAAGTCATCAATACCTTCACACCATGGGATCATTTTCTCATGAAGATACATGACCCTTAATTTAGCACATAGGCATAAAAGAACTTAGGCTTAAATGTTTTTTTCTAAGTCTATTTCATATTAATAAATGCAAATAGACTTAGGTAAAGAATTTTAAACTATGTTTTAAATCAAAAAACTTAGTGAGGACTTAGGTTTAAATACCTTAGGCTAAGGTTCATTTTGTGTTTAAGAAACATGAAATGAAATTTAGGATAAAATGTTTATACCTAAGTCTATTGGATTTATACAAAGGGAACCATGGTTAAATATTTTAGGCCAAATTTTACGTTGCATTTAAATAATACAACATATATTTTGGGCTAAAATACTCATGCCCAGCCTATAAAACATACTCAAAGGGGACAAAATGATAAAATGATCATGTGCCAAATATATTTTTATTTTATTATTAAACACACTAAAACCTTTGATTAAAAGCATTTGGTCTAAGTTTTACATCACAAAGACTCTTTAAAATAAGATTTAGTATAAGTCTATAGCCTAAGGTTCATGATATTTAAATAAATTTCAATGGGGACCTTAAGTTATAGACTTAGACTAAGTTCATTTTACATATAATTACACCATAATAACATTTCAATATTTGTAGTTCAAAGATTTCTAGCATTTGAGCATCCTCTGAGGGTTTTTATTAGTCTGCAAGGTAGTTCATGAGCTTTCTAGCAACATTTTAGAATTCACCTTAGCTTTGAGAAAAATAATTCATTATCTTAAATTTTATGGTCTCACAAACATCAAATACATCTTCACAGACCTTAAATGATGATCATGAGAATGTCAATTTTAAGCTCATAAAGTTCTTGGCTTTGATTGGACTTAAATTTGATAGTTACATGGACATCAAATACATCATCACAGATGTCAAATGATGGTTAGATGAATGCAAAATTTAATCTCATCAAACTCTTATGTTCTAATATGAGAGTGACACTTGACACTTTCATGGTGCCTCCTAGGATCTCAAACCCAATTTTCTCTATTGGATCATGGATCATGATGAAGCAAGAGCCTTATGATCATGTTCTAGGAGTTTGCTCATGATTGGTCCTTTCTGACATGTGGGCCCCTTTACATTTTATCTTCAAATGTGGGAGTGTTACATGGAAAATCTATGGATCTCTTGGGATTTTCACTTTTTAATGATATCCTTGCTCCGTCCGATCTTTAGTCCATGATGAAGTGAGAACCGTTGATCATGACTCAGGAGCTTGAGCATGATTGGTCCAAAGGACTAAGTTTTGGATTGTATTGGTATTTCCTTGTGCCATCCAATTAAAATTCTATGGTGAAGCATAGATAATTGGATATTATGAGTTACATGTTTCTTAAGTTAAGACTTAGGCCTTCCTCACTCCGTTGGATCATTCCTCATGATGAAATGAGAACCATAAGATCTATGAAGAATAAATTATATTAAGTTAGGACCTACAGTAAATTAAATATATAGGCTAAAATATTAAGGCTAAGGTCTCATTCTTGTTAATAAATATGTCAGGGCCTTAGGATTAAAACTTTAGGCTAAAATGGCTAACAAAGAGACTATGTTAGAAAATAAAAGGGACCCTACAAAACTGAATATTAGACTCAGTTAGAAATATAAGGAACTAATGGGGAAGATAATACATGGGGCCAAACATTTTTTTGGGTAAATTTTTAGTTGTGTTAAAAAACATGACTAAACTTTAAACATGAAACTGTGCTCTAGTCCAAAATAAATTGAAAATGCTCCTGCCAATTAATTCTTACCAAATTCAAATTTGAATCGAGGGTTTGTGCTGGGGTTTTAGAACATGAAAAATTAGTGAGGGATACATAAAACCTATGAATTAAATACATGAATACCAATCATTATCAAGGTTAGATGAGCTTAAAAAAACCATAAATTAATACCCAAGTTTGACGTAGATGATCTTCGAATTCTAAATAATATCCAAAATAGGCCATGCTTATAGTGTTAAGCTTAAAAAAATATCAAGGGTCCTAGTTTTCAAAAAAGTGGGTATGTTAACCTCAACACTCCTTATACCCATTTTGTAAATTGTCTCAAACACCTGATAACCACTTATGTAACTCTACCTTCTAAACTAGTCTTCCTGATAGCCCTTTTCTACCTGAAAATAGGTTAGTATGAAAAAGTGCCAAAAAATATGACTAGACAAGGTTGTTTTCAAATTTTTCCTATTAAAACACACATTTTTAACAAATTTAGTGACCTATCTCACTCCCTAGGTCCACTTTCACTCTTGTAGCCTTCTAAATTAAGTTTTCTTTAGCCCTTTCCCAATACCGCTTGCTAGAAGTCCATAGTAAAGGTATTATACGATCTTGAAATTGTTTTATTAAGTTATGGAATACCAAAATACACAATATTACAAATATTTGGGATTTTTCAATGGTTATTTCTCTCATAATGGATAAAACCCTAGCTTTCAGGGTTTATGGAGACTGTGCATGCTGAGGGTATATAAAATTCCACATAGAACATTTTAAAAACTTTAAAGAGGTATATTTAATTCCATAATGTCTATATAGTCCAAACACAACTTTTTATTTCAATCACCTTGGTCTCTTAATGCGTTGATCACTCTCCAATAAGGAAACTCAGTCATTATTGATTGTACTCTAATGGCAAAAATAGGGTAAACAGGGGTTTCCTTGTCTTTTCCACTTCAAAAAATTAAAAAATAAACTATAGAATTATTTATAATTTAAAGGATAATTTTAAACCCTTTATAAACTCCTTTGGATTTAAACAAGATGTAATACAAAGAGAAACACATAGTACAAACCTATTTTGTGTATGGACTGAGGGTTCCAATGAGAAGTATCAAATTACCAACTTTGACAACTTTTGATCAATTGTTTAATTTCAAAATATTTTACCCAATCACTCATACATGTATTCAACCTCAATTTATCCACATAACTCAAATTATAAAAGGTCAAATGCTCAAGTTGTTCTTGAACAACCTATATATGAGCATATTTTGTTCACAACAATGATTGCTAATAAACTCACTTAGCATTCCCATATCTCAAAAAAGATAATATCACTTGTTAATAGTAAATATAAATAAACAAAACTATCATGCACTTACCACATTTATCAACCAAGTAGACATTGCTCTGTTTCAGTTATACCATGCACACAAAATTTTCTTGCACCATCCTTATTTATTCATCTACTTTTCATATTTATAACTCCATATTCATCAATATCGAATGTAATACCCTATGAATACATAAAAAATAACTCTCTCCAACGAATCCAAGAATCATAACTGAATTATTGGGTTTCCCCACATTGAAGTCTTTGAATTTACATTACATTTTCATGAATTACATAGAAATGACCAAAGTATGGCTATGCCTTAAGACTAAAGAACACATTAAAAACATTAACATAGTATTAAGACCTACTAGACATCTCTTGGACATGTTCCTAAAATTTTACACCTTCATACAATGCATGAAAATCCTTCTGCAAGGCTTAAAATTTCAAATTTTCAAATAGTGGCATTTTGGAGGGAAAATCCACAATTCAAATTTTATGCAACTTTTACTAACTTAGATCACACCTAAGACATAATTGGGACCTAAATCACATATGAGAAATATAAAATACAATTTAAATCCAAAATTGAGTTCATTTCATGTTCCATATAAGATGCCCCTGCATCATACTACCAAGCTAAAGAAAATTTTCCATAGGAATCAACTTGGTGTATGCTCTAATTTAGCTAATTTATACCTCCATATTGAAGGTTACTACTACTAATTTCCTCTCATAGAGGTGAACATGTTCCTAGGCCCCATAATTAGGCCTCATTTGGTTCTTCATTTTTAATGGTGTACCTACAAATGCAACAAACTTGTTAAGGAAATCACAACTAATGTCTTTTGTTGCTTGCTTTGGATGGGCATACCATGATTACACTCCTTCAAACTGATCCTTCACAACCTTTCTTCCATAAGACACTACTACTACAAATGTATCTTCTCTATCATTCACCCATTTTCCTTGCTTGGTGTACTCCATTTCATTCATATCAACTCCATCTCATACATAGCAACTTTTGAGTCCTTACATACTATCTGCTTGCGTAAGTCATTGGTTTTCTAGTGTATATCATCTTCATAACTACTCCTTACCTATTGTATACACAAGTAATACATGTTATCTTTCACATTATCTTTATCTTAACTAAACAATATCATGATATTTCTTTCACTTAGCTGTCCTTCGTGGACCTATTGTACACTACTCATCTCTTTTTCATCTCTTATCTTTTCAAGACTTTATCTCATGCATTAGAGCTTTCCTATTACTCCCTCAATGCAATCAAAACTATAAATCCTTACCAAAATTTGAGACAAACTTGAAAATAAATCAGTCACATACTTTATTTAAAAATTCTTACTTGACAAAGGTTCACATTATTCAACCTTGGATACCTCAATCTCCTTGGGTTTTTCATCCATCTTCACATCTTCATCCTTTTGTTGCACCAACTCCTTGTAACTTGAAACCAATACCTTAGAAAAGACACCAAAAATTTTATCATCATTTTTCAAAGGAAATAATGTATACTTGAATCCCTTGTGCTCCAAATAATAGGTGTTCTTTACCCCATCATGACTATTTGACCCATCAAACTACCAAGGCATTCCTAAAAATACATGACAAACATCCATGGAGATGATATTACACATGACCTAATCTTTATAGGTTTTAATATGAAAATATACTAAGCATTGTTCATTAACAAGCATACTATATCCTTTGTGAAGCCAAGAAACTTTGTAAGGTGCATGATGAGGTAGTATTTGTAGGCCAATTTTTCTTGCCATCTCATTTGAAACCAAGTTGTCTGTGCTTCTTGAGTCTATTATCATCTTACAACATTTACCATGGGACTTACATGTTGTCCTGAAGAATGTTATTTGTTGTGTAGGTTATTTATACTTTAGTGGATTCAATAATTTCCTCCTCATCATGAGTGACTCTCCTTCTTTAGGTGCCACTATATGTGAATATGATCCAACACTTTCTTCCTCTATATGATGCACCACTTGATTTCTGATCTCATTTCTATAACTTCTTTCTTTTTACTCCTTTGGACACTCCCAATACTTATGAACTACATACTTGTTACATTTAAAATATTTTATTATGAAACCAATAGTCCATATTCCTCTAACATCTCCACCTCTTTAATATGGCCTCCTGCACCTATAACCACCTCTTGGTTGTGTTTCATGTCTTTGTACACTACTTGCACCTTCCTCATATGCATTCTTACTATCATACTCTCCTCTTCCTCTCATTTGTTTACCTCTTCCTCTTGCTTGTTGTGTCTACCTTCTTGTCAAATTATCCTCAAATTTTAAGGATACTTATTATTATTCTTAAAATATTTTCAAGGTCAATATACTGATCTCATCTTATATGGAAAACTTAAGACCATTCAGGTACCTTGTTACCTTCTCATCATCTTCTTCCAAATGTCCTATTATAATTGTAAATATATGAAACTCTTATATATATTACTTTATTAAATGCTTATTTTTTTAAATATTCTACAACCTCTTAAACAAATGTGTATGGTAGTCCTTGGGCATGAACTTTTCCTTCATCTTTATCACCATCCTATCCCATGACTAGATTTTTGCCTTACCTCTTCTACTTCTCTCTTCTCAAATTCCATCCCACCATAAAGAATAATGTCCTATCAACCATGTGACTAAAAAATTAACTTTATTAGTGTCATCCACCTTCTCATACTTGAAATACTAATCGATGGCTTCTATCTAATCCACCAACTCATCCACATTTAGATTACATACATTGGCATATCTAGCCTTAGTTTTGACCCATATTCATCATGGATTTGATTAGTCTTTTATCCAATATATATTCTCCATATTCATCCTCTTTTGATCTAGGAGATTCCTTTTCTCTATCAATGTCATCTTCAGCTATGACCCTTTTTTTTTGGAGCTATCTCCATAGTTTCCTTCTTGCCTACATATTCCTCATTTCAATGAGCAAATTTCCCATGTTTTGTTGAATTATTTGAGATGATATATTTTTAATATATCTTGATACCATTTTTTCCTTTTAATATTTTCCTCTGACCATGTTTAGGCTCTGATACCAAAATTATGTAGAGCTTGCATGAGTTTTCCCTTTCTTGTCCTTGATCAATGGATCACCTTCCTAGTCTCAGGCTTGGGAATTCATTCACCATGCAAAGGTATAAGTTCAAAAGACTATTAAAAGATATAAAAATATTTATATTTCTTATTATAGTATCTAATAACTCCCTATACCCCTCTTATAAACTATCATAAACACCTACTTACCACTTATGCAACTCTGCCTTCCAAACTAGTTTTCTTGATAACCCTTTTATGCCTGAAAATAGGTTAGTATAGAAAAGTGAAAAAAATTATGACTATAAAAGTTTTTTTTCACCTTTTTAATAATAAAACACACATTTGTACCAATTTTATTTATGTATCTCACTCCCTAGGTCTACCTTCACTCTTATAGCCTTTCAAATTAGGCCTTATTTAGCCCTTTCCCAATACCACTTGCTAGAAGTCCATACTAAAGGTATTGTTAAGTATTAAAATTGTTTTATTACTTTAATTCATACCAAAATACACAATTTTAAAAAAAAATTGGTATTTTTTAATGGTTATTTTTCTCACAATGGACAAAACCCTAGTTTCTAGGGTTTATGGAGACTATGCAGGTTGAGGGTATAGAAAAATTCATGAAGAACATTTTACAAGCTTTCAAGAGGTCTAGTAAATTACATAAGGTATTTATAGTAAAAAAAAAAAATTATTTCAATAATCTTGGTATTTTAATTCTTATATCACTCTCCAATAAGTAAACTTAGTCATTCTTGACTATACTCTAATGGCAGAAACATGGTAAATAGGGGTTTCCTTATATTTTACACTTCAAATGAATAAAAAATAGATTTTAGACTTATTCATAATTTCAAGGATAATTTTAACACTTTTCACAATCCTTTTTATTTTAAAAATATGCAATACAAAGAGAAGCACAGAGTACAGACCTATTTTGTGTATGGATGGAGGGTTCCAATGAGAAGTATCAAATTACCAACTTTGACAAAAAATTTTCAATTGTTTACTTTAAAAATATTGTACCCAATAACTCATACATGTATTAAAACTCAATTTATCCACAAAAATATAATTATAAAAGGTCAAATGCTCAATTTGTTTTTGAATAACTTGTATATGAGCATATTATATTGACAGACTAGGCAAACTTCACAATAGTGATTGCTAATCAACCCACTTAGTATTACCCTATCTCAAACAAGAGAATATTAATTTTCATATTGAATATAAATAAAACAAATTTTCACGCACTTACCACATTGATTAACCAAGTAGACATTGCTCTATTTCAGTTACACCAATACCATGCACATAGAATTTTCTTACACCATACTTCATTATTCATCGACTTTTCCTATTTAGAAATCCAATATTAATCAATATAAAATGGAATAAACTATTAATGCATCAAAATTTAATCTCTTAAACTAATCCAAGAAGCATAATTGAATTCTTGGGTTTTCCCACATTGAAGTCTTTGAATTTACATTACGTTTTCATGAATTACATAAAAATGACAAAAGTATGACTATGCCTTAAGACCAAAGAACAAATTAATAACCTTCACATAGTCTTAATACATATTGGACACATATTTTACATGTTCCTACAATTTTACACCTTCATACAATGCATGTAAATCCTTCCACAAGGCTTAAAATTTCAAAGTTTCAAATAGTGGCATTTTGGAGGGAAAATCCACAATTCAAATTTTATGAAACTTTTGCTAACCTAGATCACACCTAAGAAATAATTAGGACCTAAATCACTTATGAAACATCTAAAATAAAATTTTACGCCAAAATTAAGTTCATTTTTGGGTCCATATAGGATGCCCTTACATCAATGCGGTAAATCATAACATCTAGATTGTTGTTATTATTTTTTAATTGTTCAATCAATGAATGATTGAAATCCTTCAATTTTTTTATGTCAATTGGAAATTACATAAAGAATTATTTGTTTTCACTTTTATTTGTGCTCATAATGATTATAGGTGTATGACATTCAAATTTATTTAAGTGGAGAGAAAGACAACATGGTCAAGCTATACATGAATAGCCTATATTGTGGTAATTATTTGTTTTATTCATATGCCTCAGTTGTAATTTGATTATTGAAACTTTATTAATTCCCTTTCATTAAATTAGTGTTCCAAATTCTTTTTAGAGAAAAAAATTAAGCAATTTGATGTAGATCTAACATTGTATTTGTGATTAGAGGGAATTTACTTCCTAGTGGAATTATGATTCATAAGTTTCATTTAGAATTAATAAATTAGGTTCATAATGACTATATATGCATAACATGCAAATATATTTAAGTTTATAGGAAGACAAGTCATCAAGTTTTGGATGAAAAACCTCTAGTCTGACACTTATTTCTTTTATTTGTATGATTTGGTTGTTAAATGACTGTTAATAGTTTATTAGTTCACTTTTGTCAAATACATGTTATGGATTATTTTAAAATAACATAATTATTTTTAAGTAATTTTATGTAGGTTTAAAATTGTGTTTGTGATCATAGGTATTTTCTTTTGGGAGTGGAGTTACAAGTTGGAAGTGGAGACATGAATAGGAAAGTCACATTCATAAGATAATATTGGTTTAAAAAAAATAAGGATTGGGAAAGATCTATCTAAGATAATATTAGCTTAGAACAAATTTTAATTTAAAAAAATAGAAATAAAATCTAATGTATGGGTATATAATATTTATAAAAATAAAAATGGAAAGCAACTCTTAAAACCCATTTCAAGGCTGAAAGGGGTGACCATTAGTCATGGCCATTCCCAAAGATATTGTGTTTTCTTTTGCCTAAAGGAAATGGCCATTCCTAAGGGCCTATCTTTGTGTCATTTATATTTATTTTTAAGTGATGATTTTAAATTTTTGGGAATTAAACAAATTGTATTAAAAAATAATACAACTATACAAATAACTTGCACATCCTTTTAAAATTAAATTTAAAATAAAATATAATATTAATAGTTTACAAAAAAAACTATGTATGAGTGATATGCAATTGTTTGTTTTCTTATTGATGTGAATTTTTTTGTTCTCTTTATGAGAATCCAATTCATTTGATCATTCATAAAGAGATAAGAAATAAGTGTAAGTCAATCTAGACATCCTTATGTTTGAAGTAAAAATGGATGAAAATGCACTAGATAATTAGCTTAACCTTATATATTTATATTAAATGGTTAATCAATTCTCCAATAGAGAAAATATTACATCCATTTTTTTTATTTTTTTTAATTATTAAATAAATGGTAGGAAAAATAATGCACTTCACATGGGATTCATGAATATTAAGTTAACTTATACACATGGAATGGTTTTATAAAAAAAATTAAAATAAACCTATTATTCTATTGGAAAATATGATGATCATTGTGTCAAGTTATCTTAGTTTCACTAATGTAAAGAGCAATTTGTGCAGTAATTTAAAAGTACCTTTTATACTTTGATGTCCAAATTCAGGATTTAGGATTCATAACAAAATCTTGTTTTTAAATATAGGTTAGGTTTTAGACCACATATCTAATTAGATATGTATTTATTACAAATCTCTTTAGTTATACAATCTTACAAATTTGCTTAAAAGTTTGAATAAATGACAAAGGCCAAGAAAAAGATAAAAGAATCTAAGTATTAGACTAAGAATAACTCTAAGTATTCAAATCATAATTAAAAACTATGTAATAATTTGAAACACTCTACAAAAAAAAGTAAAAACTGTCAAATGACCAAAAAAATTAGTCTAACACTGAAAAGTGGTGTTTAGTTCATAACTCTAGTATTCATTCCAATGAAGAATGTCATGCTAAGAAGACTCTACTTACATAACTTGAAGTAACAAGTATAAACATATCACTAGATAAAGGCAAGTAGATCATGTTTTTTGATCCTAGCACCATGGTGGGTATGAAAAACATCTCTACTAACCTTACGAAAATAGAGGAAATATAAAGGTTGTTCTATTTGAAAATGTGGATCAATGCTTAACCTTTACATTTCATTATTAACAATGAAAGTAAAAAAAAATGATTTTTCTTAAATCAGTTCATGGATTGAAATTTTGATTGATGCCTTACCCACAAATGTACTATATTATATGTTTTTGTGTGGTATTCAACAAAGGTGCCGCTCAACAATGTTAATTGGTGTGCAACATCAAGCCTTTTCAAGTTATAGTTATTTTCAACATCAATCCATTAGAGTTATGTGATGTTTTGCTTGGCCAACCATCTCTTTACCATTGAAATATAATCTATGAGGCAAATCCCATAATTTTTTAAATATATGTTGGTGATAAGAGATAATAAATACTATAAGTAGTCCTTAAGTTATCACTCATTAGTGTTAATGAGTGTAAGAATCTAGTCACATATATTAATAAGTTAATGATTTTTATGGTAAGATCTGAATGTAAGAATGTCCTTGTGACACCAATCCATACTAGATTTCATCCAATATTAATAATATAAACCTTAGAGTTCATCCAAAAGTTACAATAATACAAGGATAATTTTTAACTACTAAAGGAAGTTCCTACATACCATGTGGTGAAGAACACTATTGATTTTATCCCTAGACTACTTCTACTTATTGATTCTTTATTCTTTAGATCATTTCATGAGATTGAATAAATTAAGTAGTAGATCCATGAAATTAAGGATAATAGACATTTCAATCCCAGATAATTACCTTGTGGTAGCCCCATTGTGTTTTTGCCAAATAAATATGGCACATAGAGGTTTTGTGTTAATTACAAATCTCTTAGTAAGATCATAGTGAAGAACTACTATCCTCTTCCAAGGATTGATGACTTGTTGGATCATCTCTATGGAGTGAAATAATTCACCAAAATTGATCTTATGTTGGATATAATCATATTCTTGTTGAACCTACAAATGTATGGAAGACAACCTTCAAAGATTTTTTTTTGTATGAATGTTTATGCATGCCCTTTGGTTTGACCAATGCACCAATTACATCCATGTAGGTGATGAATTCCATTCTCATGTAATCATTACCTCATTTTTTTTATTCTACCTCAATGTTATCCTAATATTTAGAAAAACATGGGATGAACATCTAATCCATATAAATAAAGTGCTTGACAATTTGCAAAAACAAAAGTTGTATGCAAACATGGATAAATTTTCATTTTTTATGTGAGAGATTTAGTATCTAGGATACACAATAGATGCATAAGGAATGCATGTGCACCTAAATAAGATTCAAATCATCTATAAATGACCACAACTAAAGAATCTCATAGAGATTCATAGTTTCTTGGGATTGGAAAAATTCTATAAGAGATTTGGATTTTATTTTGTCATGTGACCTAACCTCTGAACCAAGTTACTAAAGGTGGCATTAAATAAAAATTCATTTGGGAAGCTACACAATAAAAAAAATTTGAAGCATTAAAATGCAAACTCTATTTTACACTAGTACTTGCATTTATTGAGATTCGGTAGCCACTTGAACTTGAGATAAATGATTTTGTCTTCAAACTTGGATAAATCCTCACTCAATATGGTCAGATGGTTGCTTAAAATAGTGAAACATTCACTGTACTAGTAATAAACTAGGTAACCTATGATATTGATATTTATGTTATTGTTTAATCATGTAAGTATTGAAATCATAATATCTTTGGAAATGAGATTATGATACACACAGATCACACACCACTTTAGTTATTGTATACTCATAACATGTTATAGTAAGAGTGACATCAAAAAAGTATTATCTTCAACAATTACACATGAACATCAAGCATAATAAGAAAAGTTCAATAATGTCATAGATTATCTAATTTTTCCACTAATTTAATATATCATTTCTATACTTATCACATGCAGACATGAAGTCAATACATGGTCATAATTGAATCCATTTGACATGAATTTTTTAGGTATCAACCAAAATTTATTCTCTGGTAATTCAATTCTAGATTTATACTTATAATATGGAATCTTATATCACCTTAGGCACTTTTGTGTTCTACATGAGGTAGAGAGATAAAAAATAATATGGGAGGTTCATTTTATTAAGGTTTTAGGATAATTTGGACTTGAAAAGACATTTACAGTGTTGTATAAGTACTTATTTTAGTCATATCTCAAGTATGATGTATAAAAATATATTTAGTCTTGTACGACATGTGGAATTACCAAGATAGTTAACAAGAATCAAGGTTTATACACACCTATGGGGGTTTCAATGAGACCATAGGAATCCATTTCCATGGATTTTATTTGAGGATACCCTATTAACAAACATGGTAATGATTGTGTTTATGTGATAGCTGATAGATTCTTAAAGATGAAATTCTCATACCCTATTAAAAAATAATATTATCTCTAAAAATAGCTTAATTTTAATTTCAATATGTTTGGATCCACTTTTGAATCCCAAAAAATATCCTACATGATAGGAATTCAAGGTTCTTGAGTGATTTTCAAAAACCACTTTGGTTTATGCTAGATACATTGTTGAATAAGTCCATCGCCTTTCATCCATAGATTGATGGAAAGATGGAAGTGGTAAATAAGATGACATTGAACCTTATAAGAGTGTATAATTTTAAGAAGTAATGCACTTGGGATGAGCTCTTGCCTTTCATTCAATAAAAATCTACTACAAACAATGATTTTTAGTTCTACTTGGGTTTCCAACCATTAACACCCATTGATGTATTTTATCCTATCCTATCATCAACAATAATTACTCCATGTCAAAATGAAGTTAAAAAAGTTTATCAATTCATTGTGCACATTCAATGTATTTAATAAGTGAAAACCATTCTCTAATAGGATAATGAAAAATATAAGAAACACCATGATAAACATCAGACATCATATGATTTCCAAGTTGGTGATCGAGTTTGGTTACACTTGTAGAAGAAAAAATTGATAGGACCTTGACATAAGTTTCAACCACTTCAATAGGGCCCTACACTATCACCAATAAAGTAAGAGATAATAATTTTGAGATTAAAATTACATATTACCTTGTATTATATCTAGTATTCAATGTATATCTCTTGTTTCATTAATTTACACCGTTGTTGGATACTTAGAATATTGTAAATATTCTTTAAAAGATAGAGATCAATCTAGAATACAACATCCTAGAAAAATTGGATCAAGCCATTGACGCATGGGTCAAATAAACACAATGATAAGAGATCCCTTTCTTCCAAATCATAAAATTAGGTCAATTACCTTCTATGGAAAATATTTTATATAATTAAAAGTTTCCAATTTTTTTCCACATATTCTTCCACCATTACATGCAATGGGTGCCATTACTCTTAAATGAGGGGCAACCTATCCATGAAGATTTGGGTCACTAGATCTCATTAAAGATTATCATTTTGGAAAATATATCCATATGCTAAATTTTTTATATACCTCATTTCCTATAAATTTTATACATATTTAACATCTAACAAAAACATTCCTAGAAACTTTCATTTTGTACCTATAAGCTTGACACAATCCAATTGGGCATGCATGCATCAAATATCTTCTTTCCACTTTGGTTTTTCAAATGCTTGGAATATGTTTTAAAAGATGATAGGATTAGACACAATTTTTAAAAATAGTTTTCAATAACCTTTCATGTTTCAAACACTTCATAACTTCAAAAATTTCTTATAAAGGCTTAATGATGGTTTATAGACAGGCTAATAGTCTCGGTAGTTTTGGTTCTTTTTTGGTGGTTTCGTCCCATGGAAAGGAGTATAATCACTCTTGAAACCTTCTCCAATATCCTTAAAAATCATAATGAACCTATAATATCCAATTTTAACACAAAACCTTCACTTTCTCTTCATATTTGCACCTGTAGACTATATATAGTCATGCTTGGCATACATTATCATATTATTTTCTTCATGTTCAATCAACATTGACCTTGTTAATGATTTTAGGGGGTTTAATAAGACTATATAAAGTCTCTTATAATGTTTTCCACCTGAATATAATCATTCTAAAGTCTAGAAATAACTCAAAACAACAAAAATTTATCTATAACCTTGACACAAACTTGATACAGTCAACTTGAAATGCATTCTTATACTACTTTCTTGATTTTTTTGGATTTGATGACACTTTAAGTAGGTTTGAGGAGGATTAATGAGGTATAAAAAGTTTTATTATAGTATCTTCCACCTTAGTACAACCACTTTCATGGCTAAAAATATAGTACACCTTTAAGAACCCTAACTATCATGTCAAAAAACCATCAAAACATGATATTTCTTGGAATTAGATGACTGACCATGGAATTTTTTAGTGAGTTTAATGTTTTAAGATTTATTACATGTCTTTATATTGTTATTAAAATATTATAATGAATTCAACAAGCTTCAAAATGCATTTAAATTCTCTAAAATTGAGCACCTAGGGTTTTAAAGGGTTTTAGAGGATGCTAACTTATTAACGATGGTTCATAAAAGATATACCCCCTAATACCAAAAATATTTCAATGTATTTAAAATGAATAAAATTAGTGTCATTAACCTATGAGCATTTTTCTTATTACATCTCTTCCATGAAACAACTTCATCAAAATGTCTCTCCTTCTCTTGCAAGTGACTTGATGGAGACCTTGAATGGTTTTTTACCATTTTTGGACCTAAAAATTATGTATCTACATGGTTTTTAGATTTAGGAAGTTTTAGGAGGTTTTGGAGGGACTTATAATACCATTCTAAATTTAAAAATCATCTCATTGAATCTTCCTTATTAAGCTTGAAACCTATACTCACCTTTAGACCTATCTTCATCAAGAAAACTTATTTATTTGCCTAGAATTACCTATTTTAGCAACATAATAGATGTAAATGGAGTTCCTCTTAAATTTTACAGTGATTATTTAATGTAAAAAAAACCTCTTTACCTTCTTTTACTTCCATTTCTTACATCATATTATGTTTGGATGTTAGAGCAATGAACAAAGTAGTTTTAAAAAGTGAGTGTTTATTGGAAAAGAAGTATTTTGACACCTTGATTGAGTGTATGGGAAAAAAAATAATCTGACCTTCATCAAGTGTCAAATGATCTAAAATAACATATTTTTATCTTTACATATGGTGTTGACTCTAGTGAGTCACTTTGCCACATTTCAATAAGTAATAGAGCAAAAAAAAGTGAAACCTTAATTTCTCTAAAATACCATAGACTTTGAAAAAATGCTTACAAAGGAATTAACTTGAAAGTTTAGAAAACTCAATACACATTGTTTTAACATACCATGATCAAGGGTGGCTAACTTATCCAACATGTTATTCATCTACTACATATCAAGGATTATGTTGGTTTAGATTTCCAATAATAACATTAAAAAAGTTTAATTTTTGAATTTTTTCTTTACTAATAAACTATATAAAACATTTTTATATTCCATCACATCTACATATACTATTTATTTACACAAAAATCATCAAATATTGGTATCCATATCAACCTTTATCCAAATTATGATCATCAATGACCATACTTATAACATTAAAAAATATATAAATCATTCCAAGCTTAAAAACCTATATAAATGTTTGAGATTGTCACCTTTTTTACAATGTAATATTAAATTAAAAAAAATAGCAGTTCTAATAAAATTTACTAGTTAAGAAATTCAGATAAGTGAATTGACATGTGAAAGATTGGATTTTGTGAACCACATGGCATAACTAGTTTTATTCTTAATTAAAAGATTTATGTACTTTAAAACAAAAACATTTTCCAAATTCATATATGTTATTAGAGTTCATGTCAACTTTGAGGAAGAACCCAACCTTTTTTTACATAAATATTCATGTAATATGTTGAGGATGTCAAATTTATATATAATCATGGAGGTATTTAGTATAGATTCCCCTTAAGATGGTTTCCTTGTTAGGTTGTAGTTTCTTTATCAACATTAGAGATTCATTTTTTTGGATTTTTTCCCTAAAGTATTACCTTTCAAATAGGATGTTTTTATTAACTACAAAAATGCTCATAAAGGCCTTGAAATGCAAACTAAAAAAATAAATCAAAATATTATGTTTTAATTAGTTAGACTTCACAATAGACCCTATTCACTTCTCGAGGAACAATTTTTATGTGTCTTTTCATATTTTTGGGTGAATCATTTCATTTTATATTTTAAAAATATTTATAATTGGAGTTAACATTTTTAAAATGTGGTTGATATGGTGGAAATATTTTCTATTAGATAACTAGTGGTTTAACTTATGTTGTTATGGGTTTACTCCACCTTATGGTATATGTATTATTATCCAACAATCCATAAAATGTTATATTAAATTTGTATAATTATCTTTAATTGGTTATTTATACCCTTTTAGAGTATTATATGTTTATCTTTAGCCTTTATATGGAATAGTGTAATGCACATATATTAATTATATTCAATTTAGCATTGAATAAATGTGTAAAATAATTACATATAAATATTAATGTCTAATTACATATTCAAATCATCGAGTAAGATAAACACATAGAGTTAGAGGTGTAACTTTAATAAATATTGGTCATAGATTGTCATATGAATCTCAACTTGAAAAAACATTGTTGGATTTGCTACTATCTTGAAGATAAATATGGATTTGATCAAAATATGATGTCGAGAACACCAATATGCTTTTGGAAGGTGAAAAACAAAAAAAAATAATAATTTATGATTGGATTCCCATGCTTTAAATATTCTATTTTCTCACTTTTATTTGTTCATTGTGACTCTAGTTATATACAATATCAAATTCTATCTAACCCATAGACTTTATCAAAAATAAAGTGATTTTTATGGGTCTACATTAGGGTTACTAATTATTCGTCTACTTATCAAACACCTAGATGGGAAATAAAGATTAAAAAATAGTGAATTGTATCAATGGAAATTAAAAAAATAGAAATTGCATAAAGAGAATCAACTTCATTTAGGGATAAAATAGTTATTTAAAATAGAATGATATCTCATAAAATGATAAATGCTCCAGTGATTTCTTGAATGCTCCTATAATTTCTCTTTGAGTGATAATGAACTTTTTCATGTATTATTGATTGTTAGTTTAAAATTAGATACAACACTTGCGTATTTATAAATGTAATTGAATTTAAATTAGGACATTATTGGTCTACAAACCAATATTTAATTTTTATAAGAAAAATTACATAAAGAAGATGATGTGTATACCCTTAGCAATGACTAATAAAATTGATGAAAACATAGGTAAATTTTTAAAAGTGATAGGCGTGAGAGAATCTTATAGCATAAGGATTTATAAAAATGTGAAATAAGAGATAGAATTATATGGAGTCAAAAGGAAGGTGTAAAAATCATTGAAATTCAAAAATTGCACTGTTAACACTAAATTTGGACCAGTATTTTACAAACGTGAAATAAAGCTAAATAAATTTCTTGGTGCCATTTTTAGTGGTATACATTTACCTCACTTTGAGGGGTGTATGTGTGTGTGGGAACACATTTTAAAGTAAAAAAAATAATATAAAAATAATATAATTGTACATATAAATATATTTGAATGATGTTCCTTAAAATCCTCAAAACTAATTTTTTCACAAAGCACGGGCAAGTGAAATATAATAAAAAATTTTAAACTTGGAATAATTAAGTATAAAACATTTGAATAAAATGTGCATATGTAGTGGATATTAGAACCCTAATAGATATAGGCCTCCATATATGATTAAAACATGATAGGATAAGAATAGGTATCGATAATATGTAAATTGTTTCACCATTTCTACACTCTAGGGCCACATTCATGTATTAAGCAACACACAATATTCTACAAAGATAATTTTATATAATAAAAGAACTCTCTTCCATATTAATCTTGAAAAAGATATTACACAATACTTCCCATTTTTGAAATGGGTGAGGAGATAATTTATTATATATAGCATAAAAAGTTTCATAAATGTAGGTGGTTCGATAAATGCACATGGTTGAATACATGTAAGTGGTTGTTTAAAGTCCATGTTGGTGTGAAATTTGGATTTTAATTTAATTTTATATATGGTTATGCAACTTCAACTTTAGTGAAAGTTTCATTTTTAAATTAATTATTTACTAAATAAGAAAATAATAAATCCAATGATATTTACTTACTAAGTAGAATCAATTCCTAATGGTGTAATTAGATATTTACACCAACACCCCCTTTAAGTTAAACTTAGGGAGACTATAAAAAAATTGAAGCACAACCTCTAATATGTGTCCCAAAAATAAAATATTATGAGGTGCCCATGTATAATATGCTCAAGAAGGAAGGAGGATTCATACTATCCCCTAAGGACAACTTCCTTCACCCATAACATTTATCAAATATGAACATACTTAAACTAGATTAGGGGTTTAGTAAAGATGTCAATGGTCTATAAATTTATAAAACATAATTAAAGATCAATGTGTGCTTGTGAATCAATTAGTGAATATATTCCATGTGGAACACAATGTGTTTGGTTCACTAATGCTCCACAATATTCCTGGAGATGTGAGTATCATGTTGATTATCACACTAAATGATAGTAGGTTGATATTGTTTGATGCCAAATTTAGACAAGATATGAAAACTTCAAATATTCTATATGGTATCATTAACATCTCATCAATATTATGCCTCCATTTAAGAAATGGATATTGTATGTTGTTTTTTAATCAACCAAATAATAGGGCCTAATCCAAGATGAAAGACATATATTGAAGTATATTTGTGCTCATCAAGATCCCATGTCCAATCAGAGTCAATGTAGCCTACTAGCTCTTAAAATAACCTATTGAATAGTGAATTTCATGTGTATGATCCTTTGATATAGTGGATAATCCGCTTATAAATTTTCCAATGAATCTTGTAAGGTTATTAAATAAATTTAGAAATAAAACCAATGCTAAAAGAGATATTAGGGTGGTTTTGAGTCAAGTAAATAAGGTTTCCAACTAGCTATTCATACAGTGTATCATCAATCAAGGATGTATAGAAATTGGTTTCAAGATTGACTGCAAAACAAATGACTTGGATGAAGGTTTAAAATAAAAAATGTGAACTATTTCTAAAATTTATAACACATTTTTGGGATATGAAAGAAAGATCATGGAGTTAGATTGAGTGATATCTAAACTAAAGAAGTAATCTAGAATGCCCAAAGTTATGTATGTCAAACTTATATTGAATGGAGGAATTAACATCTTAAATAAGTGAATATGAGTTTCATGTGAGAATAAGGTCATCTACAATAAATAAAACAAGATAATATCACCATGATTTAGTAAATGTAAACAATGGGGGTTAGAATAACAACTAGATAATCCTAATAAGAGAAGGAATGGAACCATTTTCTCATTTCATGATCATGGGGCCTAATTAAGGCCATAAATGGATCTCATTAACTAACATATAATGGAAGAGACTTAAAAAAAACTAGGAGGTTATTCCATGTATATATCCTTATAAAGGTCACCATGAAGAAAAGTACTCTTCATATCCATTTGATGTATTTTCCATCTTTGATTTGTGGTACTCAAAATATAAAGGGGGATGGACCTAATTTTATAAAATGGGTCAATGGTATTATAAAAGTTAGTGCTTTCTACTTGGAATTTTTTTTTTATGACTAGTCATGATTTATATTTATCAATACTATTATTTGATGCATATTTGGGTCAAAAACTTCATCTGTAATGAAACATATTTATTAATTTAAAAAGTGGGACTAAATCCCAAGCATCATTGTTCATAAGATAAACTTACTCTTCTTCCATGGTTGTGCCCCACTCTAAGCTACCACTAGCCCTAATTAAGGATTGAGGATTGAATGTTGTGGTAATGTAAGCATGAGTTGAATATGCTTAGGTACATTAATTATTGGTAGGATCACCACAAAGATAACCAACTAGTTCTTATGTATTTTATGTCCATCAAGGAAGAGACTTAGGAGTAAGATTAAGTAGTGGAAGAGGAGCCTCATCATCATGAGGTGTGTTATCCTCAACAATACTTCCATAAGTAGAACCTATATTAAAATAGAAGAAGAGGTGGGACTAGATGATGTGGAATGTGGATGAGACTCATCAAAGAGAACAATTCAACAAATGATAAACATATGTGTATCTAGATAAAGGAGTCGATATCATTTCACATGATTAGGATATCCCATAAAAATGCAAGGATTTATCTAAGGTTCGAAAGCCTTGTGTTTATATTTATGAATGTGGGCCTAGGTTATAAATATAAAGTCTCTTAAGTGATCAACATGAGGATTCTTGACACTCTGAGATTTTTCAAGTATCATGCCCTTGATTTCTTTTGTGTGGAGTATAATTTTGAAGATATTTCACATAATTCATATGTTTAACCCAAAAAAAAGTATATACACCCCTTGAATGAATCACACACATATTCATTTATTTTGTATGTGATCCTTTATTTTAGCAATGCCATTATTTTAGTCTATATGGTATTGTATATTCTAGATAGATGCCATGAGTGGCACAAAAATTGATAAAGCGTGAATTCACATATTATCTACCATTTTTTGTCTACAAACACTTATGAAATATTAGGATTGTTTTTAAAAAAATTTATTAAAGTCAACATGATTGGAAAAAACCTAGCTCTTTTAATTTAAGGATAAACCCAAGTATGCCTCAAAAATTCATTAGTAAAAGTAAGCATATAATTGGCCTAATCTAAATAAAGTTCTAGAAAGGGCCTTGAAATATCTTTATGAACAAGTTGAATAAATTTAGACGCTCTCAATGATTTCCCTTTCACATATAAGTGATTTTTATGTTTATCAAGGACACATCCTAAACATACACCATCATAAAATGTAATGTAAGGTAGACTAGTGACCATTTTATGCTAATGAAGTTGTTAAAGATAGTGGTAGTTCAAATGATGAATTTTCTTATATAATAAATTATACGTGTGAGTACATAATACATGGGAATGATAATCAAGTAAAAAATGAAAAAATGAATATAATCATGTATGATTATTTGCCTTTCCAATTGAA
Organism: Torreya grandis; assembly: GCA_037957365.1. Classification (NCBI taxonomy): domain Eukaryota; kingdom Viridiplantae; phylum Streptophyta; class Pinopsida; order Cupressales; family Taxaceae; genus Torreya; species Torreya grandis. The sequence continues at coordinate 1,002,866 of JARHVA010004236.1, read as the reverse complement.
ATGGTTTGAGAAGAATCATTGTTCTCTTGAATGATAATTGAATTAGGTGTCAACTCAATTGTGTTTGCCTTATTGAGTGATTTGATATATAAAATTAATATTTTTTAAGTGATAAGTGATATGACATAACATATAAAAAATGAATTAATAATAAATATTTAGTAAAAAACTTGGTCACAAATCTATTATTTCTAAATGAATAAATAAAGTACATTGTCTGGTATAACTCCTATAATAAGAGTAACCACCTCAAACTAATTACCAACTGATAATAATTAGTTTATTGGTTTAATTATTACTAAGGATTATAGTACAATTTAATATTCCTAATAAACCCCTTTGTAATTCTAATCCACTAGATGCTAGTTTCTACATCTACTAAGATGTAGATAATGCACTCAAAAACTCTAAAAATTAGAAAATCATGATGAAATCACTACATGTGATCCATATCAACCATTTTAAGGAATCAAACCTAATAATAGTTTTTTCCAATGAACCATGTCACAAAAAAGATAAAACATTGGATAAGTTGCACTAATGCTCATGAGTAACCTAAACCTCCAATACTATGTTGTAACTACATTGTAAAGCATGGTTATTTCAATATTTATCAAGATGAAAATATTAACCAATATCATTACATAAATATCTCAAACTCAATACATATAAGCACACATAGACATATTAAAAAATCTAATCTATCATTAAAAATTATGCCACAAAACTCAAATTATATGATGAACTAGCTCCATGTATAATCATCAAAAACCCCATACTCAACTCTCTAATATAAGTAGTGTTGACCTCTATAATCTTAAATATATAATGTGTCATCAAAATGACTCACTCAAAATATGAATATAAACATATTGGGACTTGTCACATGTCCCATCCTAAATAATGCAATCATTAGGACCAAACTCTGTCTAAAGTGATCATAAGTTGTAATGTGCAATAAGTTACAATATTTTAAAACATGTAATATAATGCATTGACCAATATAATTATTCTTTAGGTAACACATTTGGGATAACTTAGAAATATGAAATCACAACAATAAGCAATATGTCAAGATATATCCAAGTAAATCATCTAGAATATCTATAACCCTATGAAAATATAATATACATCCTCAATTAATGCAATTATTATGAAAAATAAACAACAAAAATATGAAATACATGTCAATCACAAGTTTATAATCATCCAATCAAACTAAAAATTAGAAAAAATTGAGCAATAAGGTACACAAATAGGTTCTCTAATAATCAACAAACATGTACTCTAACAACTAGAAGTCACATGAAAGAAATACTTTAGGTACAAAAATAAGCATCTAGTGACTCAATTAGGCATCAAAAAAGGTGAGTAAAATATAAAATCACTCATCAAATAACAACTCAAATACACATCATGTACAAATACTCAATCAAAATATCAACAACTAAATGTACTCACCAATCCACAAATCAGGGATGTGCTCCATGATGAATAGAAGTATCCAAAAGGTGATACATCTATATGTATCTATATAATATCACCAAAACCTATATATAATCACAATATTACCAACATGAAATAATAATATCACTGAATTGTCCACAAAATAATGATCCATGGCATCAAATATATATTAGTAATCAAGAAAACTTGAAGCTTTAATGCCTCAAAATGTTGATGCTCAAATCAAAATATGACTTTGATGTTACTTATTTGTCAAATTAGAGTGGATAACTACTATATATAACCACACCCACCCCCATAAAATGGAATTACTTAGAATCATCAACACTTTGTACTAATATAATATATATCAAACTCAGTGATGCCCTTTTAGGTTGTTTGTATAAGTCTCTGTTAAGTCACCCTATTAGGTGTTCAACTTAAGAGTTTTAAAACATAAATTTTAAGTTTTAAACTTAAAACTCAAGTTAAAAAGTGAATAATAAAAATTAGGAAATATATCAATCTCCAAAACCTCATACAATCAAATAACGTAGATAAGGCTAATAAACATAATCATGCACTAGATATCCAACTTTCTCAATAAAAAACAAATGCTTTACTCAAAAAACATTTGAATTTTATCTTAAATAATATCATAATCATAAATATTCCAAACACTAAGTAAAATATAAAGAACTAGATCAACATCAAGATGAAACATCTCAAAGATAGGATCACCCACTTCAGAGCTAGAATCTGGACCAATATAAGCAATCTCAACAAGATCAACAAGACTAAGCTCATCATCATCAACACCAAAAAGATTATCATACTCATCATGAAAATATAAATCATCATAATCAATAGTGTACTTGGCTCTATTATAGGATTTGGATGACAAAAGAACCTTAGATAACCATCTCAAATGATCTATCCAACCAAAATGCACATGCCTCATAGAATCTATAGGATGATCTCAAAGATAACAATGAGTAATAGAGTTAGTATTTTGGGCACATGATAGAAAAGGATGTAGGTCAATTTTTTTTTTATATATATGACCTTGATGACCAAAATGATAACATGTTTGGAATTGACAAGATCTATTAAAAGTTTTATTTTGATGATAATACAACTTAGAAGACTTAACTTTAGTATGATGATCAAAAAATTAAGACTCAATTTGAATTTTTTTTATAATACCCCCAAACACAAATATAATTTTTTTTTAATACTCTCATAGATTAAATCCTACATCACGTTTATACCCTAGACAAACACAATGTTTATTGGGTTTCATTTCTTCTTAGACTCACATAATAGGTGTAAACTCAACAATAGGAGCATAAACCTATGTATAGTTCATAATAGGTATGGATGGACTTTGAATAATGTTAGGTGTATAAAAATTATATGTCATAACCTTGGGATTTTATTGAGATACAGTAGGATGTTGATCATTAGAAAATGGGACAACACTGTTGATCACAATAGATGAAATTTCAATGTGTTTATTTTGAACATTTGCCTCAAATTATAATCAATTTATCTATGTTTTAAAAAGAGAGAATTATTGAAAAAATTACATGAATTTGGGTTGAAAATGTTTCTAAAATTTAGAGATCATGTCTACCTCATGACTATTATTGACATGAATACATAATGGAAATATTCCTTCAAAATATATTTTGGATCCCATGTTTTAATTGTTGATAATAAGGTAAATATAATACATACGGAACTTACTCAAATTTAACTCAACCAAAAAATACCAAAATTTAAAAATACTCATGCATTATGAAAATATAAAAAATATCCAAGCTAAACAATTCACAATGATAAATTAGAAACTGAGTCGGATAACACAAAATTGCTTAGAAAATAAAGGCATACACTTGTTGTTTCCCAATCATTATTTATATCCACCATTAAAATCCCTCAATTTTTTATTTTTAGGTATTTTTAAAAAAAAACTCAAAATGAAAATGCTTCACATGATCAAAAACACTTTTGCAAACATGAAAATAATGTGTTTACAGGCTTTTGCACATAACCTATGTAGGGAATGAAATAGGTTTTGATGGGTTTTACACTTAACCAAAATAAAAAAATAATGTAAAAATATGCCCTTATTCCTCTAATTTTTTTGATCAATTTTAGGGATTATGGGGCCCCTACTCGTTAACATAAAAACTCATAAAACATAAGTGGCCTGACTTGATAGTTGAATTGTCAAGGCATATAACCAACAAACATATAATAGAATAAACTACTTGAAAGTATTAAAAATACTTCCACTTTACCACACAAAATTAAATTTATCACAACCAAAGACCAAAATACTAAATCTTTCCCTTCTTCACTTTATTGTGAGAGTGAAGTAACCTGGCAGGGGAACTCAAAATGAGACATCTTTTTTTATTACTTTTGATAACCATCCATTCTTCTTATTTTTTTAAAGTACCAAAATCTATATTTGTAAAAATATAACTTTCCATGGTTAGACCTTTACAATAATTAACCTTACTAACTAAATCCATGAAATTATTTCTATTTGACCCAACAACTTCACAAACCTAAGGGGAAACATTCTGAATTTTGGGAATTTATTTAGGAAAAACATGGTTGCTATTTGAAACATGATCACTATTCAGACAAATTGTGAGAGGATATTAACTTTCCTCCTTCCACCATGATGACTCTACTTTTAACTTATAATTTTGATAAGAAGTAGAAAGATGACCAATTTTGAACCATTTATGGCACTTGAAGAGAAGCCCTTCATTATCAAGGGTTTGTAACCAACATATATCTTTAACTTTTAGCTCAATCATTTTAGGAAGGTCCTGAGAATTATCCATACAAACAAGAACCTTGAAAAAAAATTCCATGATAAATTTAAATAAGAAGCATTATTTAGAGTAGATTACCCAAAGAACCCCCAATAGCTACCAATCTAGACTCTGACCAAAAAATGGAGAGGAATGCACGACAACTATACCTAGATGGGTCTGATGGATATATTTTCAATCAATGGATTAAAATATGGAAGCAATGGTTTCAAAATAATAAGGTGGTGATCATATCTCCATGGCTTGGCTATAATTTTTTTATTACAATCAATAAAAGAATCAACAACTACAATAAAGAAACCTCTAGCATAAGGATAAATTTCTAGACTGCCTTCCAAAATAGGCTACAAAGAATTTGATATCCATTAATGAAGAATAAGAATTTAAGGCCAAAAACTATCTAAATGTCACAATAAACCACTTTATATATACTAATCCTCAATTTCTAACACTTACACAAGAGCCTCCTCCTCAAATTTAACAATTGGAAAATCCTTAGTCACTCTCAAAACTCTAGGCTTCTTATTCTAGAAAACCAAAGGGAGAGAAAATCCCTAGATACATGAAAATTATTCTTAACAAGGGTGGAAAACTACCCTACCACCCCAATAATCTCCTTCCCCACCCCAAATCCTACTATTACACTTGAATGAGTGTCCTTCCACTACTGGTTCCTCCCTTTTGACAAAGGAGATGACACCCTTCGATCTCCATTCTCCCCCTATAATTATTTGGCCATGGATAGATTGCCATTGAATTTCCCATGCTACCTTCTACCTCTCACTTATCAATATTGTTAACAACAAAATAATCCTTGATTGTGTAAGTTTGTAAATTCTCCATCACATTAGCCCAACCACTCCTAGTTCACTCTATAGATTGAAGTTTAAGGAAATTTTTCATTTTAAGATAATTTTTTTGATAGTAATTATTTTAATGATATTTGTAAAAATATTCATTTAACATACAAATATTTAAAATATTGATTAGTAGAAGAAGAATTTTGTAATTAAACTATTTAAATGTTGTGTACAGACATTTTTGTAACTGAAATGCCCAAACTAGTAATGAATAGTAGCCCTAACCATGGACTATGGACTTGCCTCATTGCATTGAACATAGTTTTTATCCACATGATGAGCCTTATCGTATTGAATACTGAACTGATAGTCTATTGTATTATGGATATTTTTCATGAATAACCTATCATAGCTTAGTGTGGGAATGATGCTAGAGAGTGGTCAACACAAGGAATGGACCCTATGACCTCCCACTTTTAACACTTAGCTCACCTACCACTAGGATATCATCATTGGGTTATGCCTCTAATATTACACCTTTTTACTTATTTTCATCAATTTCACAAATTATATGCAACTAAAAAATAATAATCCCACAAAAAGATTTACTTTTTGAAAATAAATAGCAAATTGACAAATAGTAACTTCAACTAAAAAATTTCTTTGAGGGGATTTTAACCTTGTACCTACCACTCTCCAACTCAAAAAATAACATTCACCACTTTCTCTACAAGAAATCATAAAAAACTAATTGGGATTTGAATCTACACAGATTTTAGAGACATTAATAAATCTTGTCTTAATGATGACTCCCCATTATGCAATATCAAAATGATAATATATTTAAAATTGGGTTATCAAATGTTTTCACTCATGTATGCTTTCTCTTACTACAATCATCCAAATCATGCCTAAAGATCAAAACAAAAAAATGTTCACCACACCATGGGGAAATTTCTGCTATTAAGTCATGCCTTTCAACTTTAATAATGTAGGTGTGACATATCAACAAAAAATGAAAATAATCTTAAATATATGGTGCATTATATATTTTAAGGCTATGTGGATGATATTTTGGGTAAGTCCAAGACCAGAAAACAACATCCAAAGGTTTTGCATAGAATCTTTGAGTGAATCAAAGAATACAAAGTGCACCTCAATCTAATAAATATATCTTTGGCATCACATCTGGTAATATCATAGGATTAATTATTTATATAATGGTATAAAATTTTAACCAACAAAGGTTACGGCTATTACAAAGATGCCTCATTCATCTAATCTCAAATAATTATGTAATCTATAAGGTAATATTTAGGCTATCAAGTGGTTTTATTTTAGAATTAGCTGATAGGTGTCACCTATTCACTCATTTAATAAATAAGGACATGATATTCCATTATAAAAGTGAATGTAAATAGGCCTTTGAACAACTTAAGCATTATCTTACTAATATACCACTACTAGTTCTAACAACTCTAGGAAAAACACTATTTTTATACATATTAGTAACTGAGTTTGCCTTGAGGCTCTATTGGTACAAAATGATGAGCATGGCATATAAAGGTTTTTATATTACTTGATCAAGACTTTGGTGTCATATTAAATGAACTACACTCTCATAAAAAATCATGCCTAGTTATCCTCTTCACTTCTCAAAAGTTGTGGCATTGCATGCTTAACAACAAAACTAAACTCATCACCAAAGTCAATCTACTCAAATATATTTTGTATAAATAATATCCTATATGTATAATGGATAATGGACTATTTTGCTTAATTAATTTGACATCATGTTTGTAAATTAAAAATCCATAAAAGGACATGTAATCATAGATCAGTTGCTCAAAGCACATTTTTAGATAACTAACCATTGACTATCAAATTTACAAATGAATCAATATTATCTCTCGATGAATCATTATAATGAAATATTTATTTTTATGGATACTTACAACACATATATCAGGGACATCAATTAGTTTCTTGACACCACAAGGCAAACTCATCCCTAAGGCTTATAAATCAACTTCCCTTACACTAATAATATCACAAAGTATGAAGCACTTATCATAGGCCTTAAAATATAAATTCAATGGTATATCCAACATTTTTCTATCTTTGGTGACTCCAATTTATTATTAAAAAGTTCAACGATGAATATCAAACCAAGGATGACAAATTCATCCCCTACAAAAGCATGGTTGATAACTTAAAATAATAATTCATGCATATCTAGTTTGAATTTATTCCTCGCATAAGAAATAAATCTACAAACATAGTTTCTACCATCATCTCTCTCCTTGAGATGTCTCAAGATAATCCAAAATGCTAATTCTTGGTTGGAAAATTTATGGTCTTTGTGAATGACATCTTATAATCTGAAATGGTATGTGATATTTTTGGTCCTGAGTCTCCTTTGTATCATGATATTTGCACATTCCTTCATGATCATACCCTTCCTTATAATATTTCCCATAACCAACACAAATCACTCATCCAACATGCCTCATGTTTCACCCTCCTTAGAAACATGTTCAATTGTAATGGTTATGATAGGACTCTTTACGGTGTTTAATTGTAATGGTTATGCCATTATACATGTTAATATAAAGCAAGTAAATCTATAATGACATTTATGGGACACACACTAGTGGTTTGGTCCTTTCCAAGAAACTCCTTAAAACAAGTTACTAATAGACAACCATGGGAATATATTCATGTTAATATTTACATAAGTACATAACATTTTAGTAACATGTATATTTTATCTACACACCATCATAAACACTCTAACCAATTATGACTCTAAGGCACTTCTCCACATGGGGGCTTGATCTCATTGGGAGAATTAACCCTTATTCATCTAATGGCCATAAGCACATCATTATTTACACTAAATACTTAACCAAGTGAGTTTAATACATCCCCTTCACCTACATAATGGGAAATCCCATCTCTAAATTCATTCTCAACAATATCATATGCCTTTACATAATCCCTAATGCCATCCTCAACAATAACGATAAGTATTTTAATAACAAAGAAATAAAATCCCTTTGTGATCACTTCCATATCCTACATAGATTTTCCACGCCCTATTATCTACAAGGCAATGGCCAAGCTAAATAATCTAATAAATCCCTCATCAAAATCCTTAAGAAAATAATCAATGACAAAGGTTGTGATTGACACTTAAAACTTTATCTTGCCTTATGGTTTTATCAATTCTAGTATTTTTACCCCCATAGAAGACACTCCATATTATTTGGTCTTTGGATATGAACACATCCTCCCAATTGAGATCAAACTACATCTTTGTGCATTTCATTATATAATTTAATTGATGATGAAGACTATAGAGTCACACAAATACATGAGCTAGAACTTCTTGATGAGAAAATGTTCACTACACTCAACCATGTAAAAGCATATCAAAACATACTCCACATACATTACAATAAGTTTATCAAGTCCATAGAATTCAAAATTGGTGATCACTTTCTAAATGAAAATTAGTACAACACTAATAAAAAATGAAAAAGAAGTTAAATTCGAGCATTATTGGATAGGTCATTATTTAATCATTTTAAAATTTGGTTTTGAAGCATATATGTTGGCCACACCAAATGACCAATAACTAAATGAAATAATGAATATCATGCACTTGAAATATTTCCATACCTAGAAGCTCATCTATTATATACAAGTACCCCTTACTTGAGGGCAAAACCACTACGTTACACATCTAACATCTCATCAATGCTATCCTATTCATTTTCACCATACCCATCTTCTTTTCTGTTCTAACTTTGGTAACCTCTTGGATGAAGTTTTGAACACATTGGGTAGCACCAAGGGATGTAAGCTTCTCTACAATAGGAAATTAACATAATTATAGGTAATTTATGACAATAAATTTAGTCCTTGAAGATATCCTCCCATAATTCCTCCATATATCCATCCCATACCATTTTCATTAGTAGATACATTTTATCTTTTGTTGGTAGCCTATCTACATAAATCCAAAAAAACCTAAAAAGCAGAAAACATAGGAAATCTATAAAATACAAAAACAATAGAAAATCCCCAAAAATCAGAAATCTTATCCTAATCGTATTATAAATACATGATTAGCTTTACAACATTTCTACTTCATTAGGATATATTGTTCCCAATCACACCCCCTCACATATATTATTCTCTTGGACACAATGAAGTTATCGGTATCATCGATATTCACATATTGGGTTGTTAACTTATTTTAGGACAAAAAACCTTGTGTGTTTCTTTCTTTCTCATTAAGTGTGTGTGTGTTTTTGTTTGTGTGTTGCTTCTTTATTTTTATTGTTTTTTATGTTTGAGTTAGTCCAATGGCATAATAAATCAAGTTCATCATGGTATTCCATATCATGGTGCATATTATTATGTGATATATCAAAAATAAGGTTTCTCAAAAATATGTAAAGTCATGCAAGACTAACAACAAGTCCTCTTATTCATCTTCCTATCCTATCACATCATCCATATCTAACTATCCATCTATCCATACAAAATGACTGAGCTTAAAATAAAGAACAAGAAATTAAGAGTATTAAACATCATATCATCACGTAACATCATATCATCCAAAACATCTACATCCTTTATAGCATAACATCAATAACATATAATCCATTATATCATATCCATAAGATAAACTCATATCCATAGTATTAAAATAAAACATATAGATTTATTCATAACATCACATCATAATAAAAAGGAGACAATGAGGCAAATCAAAATTATAATAATCATATATATGTCAAATTTCCATATACAATATATCCACGTACTCTCAAAAATTATATATAGAACCATCTATCAAAATCATATATGCTAACTCCATACTCAGGTCTCATTATGCCCTTAGGGTGGAGGGCTCCCTTTTAGTGAACTCCTAGGTTGTGATATTAATAGTGGACTCCCTTTTGATGTAATCCTCTTAGGTGGGGACTAAATTAAACATGTTGATGGTGCTTCCATACTGATGAATATATTATCCATTGGCTAGATTGTATCTGCATAAATCCATAAATGATAGTTCCCTCTAATTTAGAGGTATCTATCCCTAATACAACCCTCAATAGTATGTTACATACCTCATAGTTTTCAGAGTGTCAAAAAATGCCTTTACTAGGCATTGTGTAGTCATGATAGTCTAAGTTGTATCCCACTTGACACAAAGTCTTTGAGCCTCTCCCTATGTTGTATCTCTCCCCCATTATAACATCTATAGCTCAACAACTCTTGATACCATGGTACTATCTCACCTATGTAAATATATTTTCAAATTATTCACCTATGTTCTAATATGAGCCACCACAACATCTCTCACTATAATTTATGCCTAGTGGCTTTCTATTATACCATGTATTCCAACTATTTCAGTATCCCTAGAAACTATCTCTTGGCTGAAGCTATCAATTAATGTTACATCCTATAGCCACTTTGGTGGCTGAGAGGAACCTACCCCATCACCTTCTATAAGCACCACTATGAACACTCTCACACATTTATCCATACATTCCTACCCCTATCCCATAGATCTCACTAATGATGTGATCATTGCTTATATAAATAGAGAGTCTACCAACAAACTAATAATCCACACCAAATAATATATAACTATTATAAGAGATGCACCTCCTTGTCCTAGTGATCCACCAATCTACCCACTTGTCTTCCCTATCCATCCCCATGTACTTGAACTAGAGTGATACTATAATCCTTTTTTTCTCCTTCATTGGGGTAAAGCTATCACAATATACATAATCCTCTATTTTAGTTTCCTCAACCTCTATGTAGGAATAGTCAATCTCTTTGGCATCAAATACACCCACCAAATATCATACTTGTCTACCACTCTAGTAACTCCCACACCCCTCCAATCATCACATGCAATACCCTTGAGCATCATCCAATTAGTTATGTCCACCCTATAATCCACTATGGTACCTCCCTAGCCACTCTAGAAAAAACATGTGAGGCTAATGGGATACCGTGATGAACACCAAACTGATACAAAACTCAATCAATCATGTATTGATCTATAATAAACTCTCTATGACCCATGAATAATATGTGATATTTGTATAGATAAAAAAATACACATCCTCTACTCAACCAAACTAAATCACCTATGGATCATAAAAGGTTTATCTATAAAATCATAGGTCTCCAAAGTGACCATGAAGTCCATAGAGGAATATCTCCCACCCCTCGATAATTGTCTCATCTCGAGCACTCTATCTCCATGTCCCCAAGGGTTTATCCATAGACATATGTTCCTTGTCCTAGACCTATAGCAACATGGATTCCTCGATACTCTTCCCATACCTATATACCACTAAGTGTATAACCCTATAAAATTATACCAACACACAAGTCTCCCATTCAAAAATTATCACATTCTATATCATATCCATAATCATATCAACCAATCCCATATAAAATAATCAACTGGATTTATCAAGAAGTAAAATGTTGATGATGATGGCCATAAGAACCAAGGGTAACCAATCCATCAAACCCTTTCTAGGCATGCATCTAAGTCTAGAACATATCATGGAATGGAATATTTATCTTATTTGTTAGTCCATCCATTGATACCAATGGATCCCCTTCACTCTAGTACACTAGATATCCATGAATTAGGATTTGAATAATCCTCCACACATATTCAATCATCACTATCATCTCTCTTATCATCAGGTGAAATGTAATACTCTCAAAGTGCCACCTCTCAGCTAGCATTTTTAGCATCATCCTATCTACCATAATCTAAGGCATCTTCACCACATAGTATTACATTATTTACTCTATAATCTTGATCTTATCTCATCGAACTATTTCACTAGTGCTTTCATCCTTCATAATCACTCCCATGTCATAATAGTTGATAAATAAGCTTGTAAAAATAAAAAATGTGCATACTTAGTCATTTTGGCTCATTTCATCTACAAAACACTATTTTTTATGAAAACATAGTTCTAAGCATAAGTGTTGTGACATATGCATAAATTCTAAAGCTACACAAATGACACATCTTATAGATGATACTACCAACATATAGAAACCATAAATGTTAATCCTACGTAAATGTCAAATTAATCATAAAAACACTAAAATATTATATGCAAATGTTATTTATGACTATGTAAAAGCCACAAAGAAATTTTTCCTTGTATCATTTTCATCTTACACATTTTTTCATCCCTATTAATGACCAACAAAATTAAAAAAAATAAAATTAACTTATCAGTGGCCCATGCACATCCAAATGTTGGTGGTCCATCACCCACTCACTATGGAGTTTGTATAATGGTACACGGTCCTTTTTACCATACGATAAAGTGGAAATCAAGAAAAAAAATATCTCAAAGGGTTAGAATACAAATGAATAGTTTTTTAACCCCCATTCACTATTTAGTCACTCACTCCATCCATTTTTCCCACCCATTTTCAAAATTTCATCCATTTAAACCAAATTAACCTATTTTCACTATTTTGGCCCTCACTTTTTCCCTTTGTGGCTCATTTTATTCCATTATTTCTTCCCTTTCTCTCATTTTTGAGATATCATATATTTTATTCAACTTACATGCCATCTTGAGGGGGCATCATATCATCTAATATTCTTCACACATCACTAGGGCATCCTCATGTGCTATTTTTTAGCTTCTTCATTATTTGAAAAGTATTTACTCCACCCATCTTATTTATATGACAATGCCCTTTCAAAGAGGAGAAAATGTAGACACTTAATTTATTCCAACCTAGTGTTATAACTATTCATCATCATAACTATTCACTAATCTACACTATCATAACCTTAATTCTATTATCACATCCCTATTTCATCCAATTCATCACATAACCCTAATTTGACCCATCATTTTATCATTAATCAAACTTGATCCCTTAGTTAAAATTCATATACTATCTTGTCATTATTCATAACATCACCCCCAATAAATTAATCAAACAATCCAATTGCATAATTAAACCTTGTAAATCCTGTTGGAAATATTGGCATTGATGTCAAAGGTCTAACATTTTTGGTGATAAAGGCCCCATTGCATTTAATGATGTTTGTAATAGATATATCTTGGCTAATGTGAGTTAATATTTATTTAATATTAATGAATATATTTTTGGTTGCATATGAGACAAAAGAAGGGCCCATGAAGAAGTCAAAGAGCCACGGGGTAAAGACAAAAGAAGGATGGGATGCATTTTCCCATGAAGAGTCATCTTGGGGAATTTCAAGAGTCACCAAGTGAAGACAAAAGAGGAAGGGCGTAATTTCTCATGAAGGGACACTTTGAGGAATATGAAAAGTTACCAAGATAAGGACAAAAGATGGAAGGACATTTTTGGTCATGAAGGGTCACCACATGACTTTTCAAAGGCAAGGATATAAAGGGTCATACAAGTTTGGCACCATTTTCCATGAGGATTGAAGGGTCACAAAGGGGGAAGGCCAAAGGTGATTTGGAAAGCTATAAATAAAGGCTTGAGAATCCATTTGTAATAATGAGATATAGAGGTTGATTTGATATTGTAATATCTAGCTTAGAAGAGCAATTGTGAGAGATGAATATGATTTGTATTTTTTATATCTAGCTTAGAAGAGCAAAGGTGAGAGAGAGGAAAGAGATGTTGTAATGGACTATCATTTGTTTAGATAACAACATTGAGAGATAGTTGTGTGGTATACACAAAGGGGTTGGTGCTCTTGTGGGTTGGTGCTCAGCAAAGGGGTTAGTGCTCTTACAAGTTGGTGCTTGCAAATATTGTTTGGGTTGGTGCTCATTCATATACTTGAGATTGTTCTCCATGGTTTTTCCCACATTGGGTTTCCACATTATATCTGGTGTCTCTCTCTATCTTGTGTGGTGTTTATTGTTTGAGTTTTATTGCATATCTTGAATGTTTGATTAAGTGGAATTTGGTTAAGGGAAAGATTTATAAGATATATGATATACTGATTCACCCCCCCTCTCAGTAATCCCATGCTTAACAAATCCTACCAAATTTTAAACTATATTAATCAATTAACTAATAGTATTATGAATTTGATTAATATTATTCAAAAAATACATGGAAATATAATTTACATAGTATCTAAAATATAAAAAATAAAAAATCGTCAAATCATTTCAAATCCCCAAGTCAATCACCCAAAATCCAATGCAATCAACAAATTCCAAAGTAAGGAGACAAAAGCAAAATCAAGCCACATTTCATAAATACATAAGTCTTACACATTCAACCTCCAATAATTATTTCCAATTCCCCTCATTAAATGAGGATCTTGACTCACTTATATCCCTTGATATTTAGTTAGATCCAATGGTCAACATCATTCTCATAAATCTATAAATTGGAGTGCCCTCATCCATTTGACTAAAGCCAAGTGAGATTAGTTCCTTTCTACCAATATTGAGATAAATCATAATCATTTAAGAATCTTTGCATTAATCAAATCAATAATCTTACCAAGGGATATGTTTTATAAATCCATGCATGATTTTGTCTGATCAAACACACTCCAAGCTATAATCCCAAAAAAATCAATATAAAAAAAGATAAGCTTCATTGATAGGCAAGTATAACACTTGCTTTTTCTCCTTTATGCTTAATTTAAAGTATAGTTTCTTGTTAGAATATAAATTTTATTTGCATTTTTTTTTCTAAAAAATTTTCTCCAACTTTCATGTATACAAGGAGTAACCACTTCCAATGAATTAGCAACTAGCAATAATTAGTGTAGTGGTTTAATTAAGACTTAGGATTATAACATAATATAATATTCTTAACAATAAAGCACACATAAGGTATTTTAGAAATTTCCATTAGTCATTTCAACATACCTTTGTACTTAAATATTCATATAAAAAAGTCACCCATAAAGATCTATTGTGTAGAATAAGTATCAAGAAAAGAAAACAAATCTACAGATAG
This sequence comes from Torreya grandis, assembly GCA_037957365.1. Taxonomy (NCBI): domain Eukaryota; kingdom Viridiplantae; phylum Streptophyta; class Pinopsida; order Cupressales; family Taxaceae; genus Torreya; species Torreya grandis. Next base: position 987,754 of record JARHVA010004236.1, on the reverse strand, counting down.
AGCCATTTGGTGAGTGGATCGAGAGTTAACTACCCACTCAATAACATATGATGTAGGGTAAATAATGGAAGATAGGGATTTTGCATTTGATAAAATAGTAAGAAGAATATGGAACATTGACTTTGTAATTCTTCATTTCCTCATTAATAATAACAAGTTTCTTTAAAATATCTAGATTTAGGATCCTCATTTACTCCACAAAAGCTACATTTTTACACACAAGAATTATTTTAATTAGAAGCATTAGAAAAAGAAGAATATTTTTTCTTGTGTGACTGTGCTCTAATATATTGACTCTAATTTTTTTAAGGTGATTTAGTAGTTTTTTATTCCTTTTAACAAAAGAGCATTTGATTTTACTGATTTGGAAATAATGCCCATCTAAATGAGCTTATTTTGCTTATGAGTCAACCTTTCAAAAAACCCATAAAATGTGGGAATTTTAACATTAGCACTACATGAATACTATTTGGAGTATAAGTTAGACACAAAAACTAAGTATTTTTCATCTAATTTAGACAAAACCTAATATATAAATTGCTTATCTTCTTTTTTGATATTACAATTTTGAAATTGTAGTCTTAAATAATTAATTTTTGAAATATAGTACTAAATTTTATTAATGTTAGGTGGATTAAGAGCAATAAGCTTTGAGTATATTTGATAACCCCTAATTTTATCATATTTTCATATATTTATTTTAGATTCATCTATACAACATTTACATTAGTGAGAAACTCAATGTGAAATAATAGATCCAATGAGACATATAAACATATGAGACCAAAGGCCTCATCACATTGATTACAACATTTGGTCTTCTTAATAGCATGGGTAGGCTTTAATTTTGTGTTGATTGTGATTCTATATAAACCATTATCTCTTATTATGTTAATAATTTTTAATTTCCAAGTGTATAAGCTATAAGTATTGAGTATTGGTGAATTATCAACCATAGTATGTGAATGAAAATTAAAAAATAAGAGACACAAACATGATAAAAAAGAACCAAAAGTGTGCCTAGTATTTCACACATAAATAAAATAACATTTAAAAAAAATTATTTAACACAAACCTCAAGTGTGCCAAAATGACAAGTATCCTCTCAAAAGGGAATTTATACTTTGTACATTCACAAGAAATGGTCCCCCAAAACTACTTATAATTTTAGAGGTGTACAAAAAAAATCATCTAATTATAATTGTAATAAAAAATGAGAATTTGAAAAATATCAATTTTATATAGAATAATAATATTCCAACCAAAAATATAGAATCTAAGTGAAAATATGTAAATTTTAAAAAGTCTCTGAAAAAGAAGCTCTTAGTGTAGAGAAAAGACTAGTTGAAGTGTTATCATAATATGGGATAAGGAGGTTAATAGGGAAAATAGTTGTGTGGGAGATGTGACTTGTTGTCACATCAAGCCCACTCATCAGTATTCAATAATTTTGGTATAGTTAATTGATGTGAAAATCTAGAAAATAGTACCTTCCACTTTTAAATGATTAAAGAAAATAGATCCAAGCTTGTGAAAAAGACCTCTCCTTTTTTATTAAAAAAATAGTATTTTTATAAAATAAATACCCAACTTTAATTTGTATATAATAAAACTTTAAAAATACATTTGTATAAAAAATAAGGTAAGGGGATCAAACCACTGACCTCAACCCTCAATTATTTTTACCAAAAAATATGTTGTCACTTCACCATTCAACCATATCAATATATAATATATGAAAATTTTGTTTTGTGGAAAATAATCCAAATGTTCGAATGAAAAAAAATCAAAATCAAAAAATAAAGTGGTCACTTATGGTGGATGTCATGAGGGAATGGATTTGAAAAAGGGGTCAAGAATTATCATATAGGTAGATGATATTTAGCCAAAGGTAGGTAGCAAAGGTTCAGCCAATGGTTAGTCTTGTAAAAGTCATCTAATAGTCAGAAAGGGATTGTGTATGGGATGTAGAGATGCATGGGAAGTAGGTGGGTGAGGAAGTTAGTGGGGGTCAACAATGTCTTTATGAGTTATTTTTATAGTTATCATTATTATTTTTATTTTGGATATGCTTGTAGACAAGTTAAAATATCAACATAATATGAGATCAATATGCATTGAATAGAAATAAAATAATAATACTATGTTTGAAAATGATAGAATATCACTACAAAGTATATCTAGCCTCTTTGATTGAGTACTTCTCAAGATAAAATATTCAATAAATGTCTTTTCCTCTTAAATAATCCTTTTATTTAAGTTATTCCACTCAAGACAACTAATAAATTCCATACATGTGGGATAATTACAAATAGAAAATGCAATGAGTTATAAAGCATATGCATCTAATATTTTATTAATAATACCTAATACAAGATAAAATTGTTAGGATGAAGGGTCCTAACATTCCCTTTCACTTAAAAAAACTTTATTCTCAAAGTTTGAGATGAAGAAGCTCATACTATAAATTAAGTAGGGGTTCCCATGTCACATCTTATTGCATGTCATGCCACTAGATCAGAATATAAGTGATAAAATGATTCTAAAACTATTGAAAATTCCTATCAAGGATATAATTAAGTTCCATCATGATATATCATTCATTTTCAAGATCCAAAAGTGTTTTTTAGGTCTAAACATGTTAGCCATAGACTTTATTCAAACATGATACATGTAAAACTAGATGGATCTTGGAGGAGGGAAGATCCAACATGTATGCTATATGACCAATATTGGAAAGCACTTTATAAGGACCATAAAATTTTGGTGCAATTTTATGTTGACCTTTCAAATTAAAAGAGGACTACTTTTAAGGTTGGATCTGGAGGAAAACCATGTCACCAATGACAAAACCACATTTTGAGTGGTGTGGATCAACTTGTTGCATCATGCAATTTTTTGTTAAATTTAAGTTATATTTGAGATTTTGAAGGATAAAAATGTTGTATAGAGTGAGACATCAACTACCTATACCTTGGAGCTTCTTAGAAATTAAGTTTAAATAGAAGGTGATGGCTTATTGTAAACAAGCTCATATCAGGTCATCTTGGTGGTAGTATGATATGTAGATTTGTACCACCATTTAAAAAATGGTAACTATTTGAATTACTTATTATGTTGATTAGAGAAAAAAAAACACAAATAGGTCTCTAAGCATTTTTTGAAAATTTATGTTTGACCATCAATTTGTAGGTGGTAGGTGGAACTTATTTTAAGTTAGCTACCATAGCAGTGAAAAAATTCTTTCTAGAAGTGACTATTAAAAGTGGAATCATGGTCACACATAAATGAAGTAGGTAGCCCATGGAGGAAGTTGATCTGATCGAGAAAAGTTTGAACAAAAATGGAGGTAATAAAAGGATGGATAAAGGTGCAAAAATAGGCATCCTTATAGGGTCAATCCACTACTATAAGAATAATTCATTTCCCACTTGACTTGGGTAGTCCCTCAAAATTCCATGGAAGTTTTTGACCAAATCTGGGAAGGGATAGGCAAGGGTTGGAACATACTCAAGATGGTGATAGTTTCACCTTTTTTGCACTAACACATCTTAAGTCTACTAAAAATTATTTGATATCTTATTTAATTCCTTCCTATAAAAAATTATAGGGGATCCTTTCACAGGTTTTTTGAAAACCAAAATGGATAGCAAATGGAGAGAAATGCAACTTGAAAATAATTTTTTCAATGTAGTGTTGATTGTGGTGCCAGCACCAAACTTCCTTTATGCTTTAAATAATGACCATACCAAGAGTATTTTGGTTGAGAGGTAGGGTTTTTTCTCACTTCTTGAATGAATTTATAAATATGGGTGTCATGGGACCATTCTTATTGTGCTTAATGTACCTAAATTGTCATGGGAAATGATAATTCACGTAAGGTTGCATGTTCTTCATGTTTATAAGATAACAGATCAACAAAAATATTATCATTACTCTTATTATAGGTAAACTCATATTCATTTCCCACTAATTTTGTTACACACTTTTTTTTCTCAATCAAAGAGACTCTTTCCTCCAAGAAATACTTGAGGTTATGATGATAATTTTTGATTTAGAAGTGTCTCCTAAATAGGTATGGTCACCAATTGTTAACAATATGAAGTATAACTAACACCTATTTATCATATGTGGACAATAAAAATTTATTTATCATGGGGATCTTTAGAATCTTCCCATTTTTCAACATTTGGTGGTTATTCGAATCCAAAAATTACTTATATTTAATAAACTTGTATCCTTTGCCCCATTTATCATCACAATTATGACATGGCCTTTTTTGTTATGAGTATGAATTTATACATATGTAACATGTTTAATGGTGGTGAATTTTGGATGAGAGTTTATGACTGTTCATGGCATTGAAAATGTTTTGAAACAACCAAAGTTTGAAGATCGATGTTTGGAGGTGATCTTATCTTCCAAAAGCTTGGTTAGTCCCAATGCTTCCATCATGTTCTCTGGTGTAAACATATTTACCTATAAATTAATTATATTTTTGAGACCACTGATGAAATAACTCTTGAAAAAATCATCATTTAACCCTTCAATTTGGTTATCTAATTTTTCAAATTTAGCTTGATACTCACAAAAAAATCTAGTTTGCCTTAGTTTGGTCAAGGATCTTGTGTAGTCATCATAAGCATGGGACAAAAGTGAAACAATTTGTTTTTTGAAAAAGTCATTCAAAAATGTTTAATTTTGATAATTTTTAATACCATTAGTACCATTGGACAACTTCCTTCTCTAAGTGAAATGAATAAATGGGTACTTTGTCTACCTATAATGTATTATGAAATCTGAAATATTGTTTGGCTCGATAAATCAGGTTGGTTAGAACTATACCATTAAATTTTGGAAAGTATAATTTGGGTCCACGCATAGCAATTTAGGTTTAAAATCCACAATTGGAATGTCATTAATAAATTATATTGGAGAGCATGGTATTTTGTGCATCGATGCCTTATAGGCACTCATTCATTTCCATGAGTTAGTAGTCAAACTCGATGCAAAATTCGTCAATGTTTTGTGTCATGGCTTAGCTTCTTACATAGGCAATAACCATTAACTAGAGAGTTCCATGGGTGTTGAGAGATGTAAGATAAGTTATAAATTAAAATGATAGACTCAATGAGATGATCAAAATGGTATTATTTCACAAGAGTGAAAAAAATTTAGGACTACAAGGGAAAAACAATTTTATGTGTGATTTTTCTCTAAAAAATTAAATAATCAATAAAATGTTCAGCTTGATGAGAAAATCATGAATGCTATAATATTATGTTATCAACTGGTAGAATATGATATTCTCTATTATTGCAATTTTTAAGGGATCAAAATTAGATCTATGACTAGAGGAATTTTAAGATTACAGGGAATCATGCTATTAAATGTGTTTGGTTTTGTATCTTCAAAATATACTAATATCATTTGTAAAATAGTTTCAACCCAATATTTTATATCACTAACTATGGTGAAAACCTATTTTATAGTCCATTATACCATCTCCCCATCTCTAAGGTAGAATGCAAGTAAGTTTATGGGGGTAACCACTTATTGATGCATCACCAAAATAAAATTTTGAAGGCTTCCTATGGATAATATGTAAGAAATAACCATGGGGTATTCATAAATACTTAAATGTATGTGGAAGCACACATTTTAATATAAAAATTTCTAATGGCTTGTGTATTAGGGTATAACCCCTCACTTCACAGACCCAAGGAAAACTAAAATTTTATTAGCCCAAAATGATAGATTTTTTTAGTTTTAAATTTACCTGAACACATTTTATAATCTAAGGAAAGAAGAAAGGAGAAAATAAATAATGGATAATATTAGTGCTTCCACCGTGTTACCACTTTTTGATCACTGAGATCTTGATTGGATGAGGTGAGAGCATACAGTTAGCAAAAGTAGAGAACCCTAAATCACTACAAAATATTATGGAAAAATAGATTTGCAAAGAGATCTAATACTAGATGTTATGGACACTCTTGTATATAATTTAATATAACAACATAATATAACCAATATGCACTAAATGGAAATAGACTAAAAATAATGTATTAAAAATAGTATAATCTCACTATAAAGTATTGCATGCCTCATCAAGGAGAAAACCTCCTTTGAGCAGTACTCAATAAATGTCCTTTAGTCTTAAACAAGACCTCTATTTAAGATATTCTACTCAAGATAACTACTAAATCCCATACATGTGAGATAAATATGAATAGAAAATTGTATGGTTTATAAAACATATGTGTCTGAGCTTTTATTAATAATACCCAATAAAAACTAAAATGGTTTTGACAAGGGATCCTAAAATCTCTTTAATATATATTTTAAATTAAAAAAATAATTTAGAAAATAAAAACAAAACAAACACTCACTATTTTTTTACAAATAAACAAATTCCCCCTTCACAATTTATTTTATTTTTTATTTAAAATTAACAAAATATTACAAAAAAAAAAAAAAAAAAATCTTTTGTAAAAATAATTTAAACCTAAACAAGTTTATAGTCTTTTTATTTCTTTTATAACTTTATAAAAGCACTAGCATAGGTGAATTCACCTCATCATGAACCCAAATCACATCCCCTCTAAAGTGCTAAAAACACTAAAAATTGTGATTAAACCAAAAAATTAAAGTAAAATCAAAAAATAAAAAGAAAGAGAGTGGATTCAAATTAATTTTTTTGAATAATATGACCTCAAGGGTGTGAAACATAGTTTTTTCCTTTTCTTTAATCATTAATGTCATGTCTCTTTCAAAATTTTCACTTTGATTCCAAATTGGGAAGAGGAGAAACTAATGTCACACAAGCTATTTCAATACTTATACACTCTAGGACCACACTCCTATATTAAGCCACTCGTAATATTTTGCAAAGAAAAATTGATAGAGTAAACAAAATATTTTATATATTAATCTTATAAAAAAATTACATAAGGGTAAGTGCAAAGAGTTCATGGGCCAAAAAAGGGTCTTAAGTGGACATTTTTTTCTTCTTTTTAAAAAAAACTCTATTTTTTTTCTTCTTTGAGATGGCTACACTCAAAATCTGAATATGATATAAAAACATGAATTGTAGCATCTAGAGTCTAGTTTCTAAATCACTATTTTTTTTGAAAATGATCAAGTATAATTAGGTCAAACATCTAAAATTAGAAGAGCAACTCTTTTTTTTAGTTAAAAAAAAACTAGATAGTCAATCGTTTGCCCCTTCATTTTTTTAGCATCATTTAGTATTATTTACAATCCTTTAGTGGAAATGTATATACGATCACCTAGTTTGTCATTTATATATATGTATATATTTTAAAATTTAGTGAATATTGTTTTTTTAATTTTATAAGTAAATAGACCCTAAAAATTGGAAAAAAAATAGATAAATAATTGAGGCTATGGTGATCAATTTTGATGTAGAAGTGTCTCCTGAATAGGTATGGGCACCACTTATTGACAACATGAAGTATAACTAACATCTATTTATCATATTTAGACCAATAAAATTTATTTTTCATGGTAATATTGATAATATTCCAATTATTCAACATTTGGTGGTGATCTGACATCTAAAAATTACAACTTATATATAATGCACTTGTATCCTTTGACCCATTTATCATCATAATTGTAACTTAGAATTTCTATGACGAGTGTGCATTTATGCATCTGTAATGACTTTAATGGTGGTGAATTTTTTAGGAGGGTTTATGACTATTCATGGTGTTGTAAATGTCTTGAAATAAACAAAGTTTGAATATCAATTTTGGGAGGTGATTTATCTTTTATAAGCTTGGATAATCCTAATGCTTCAATCATGTTCTCTGGTTTAAACATTTTGACCCATATATGAATTATATGTTTGAGACCACTGATGAAAACAATCTTGAAAAAATCATCATTTAACCCTTACTTTTGGTTAGCCAATTTTTCAAATTTAGCTTGATACTCACGAACAATTATATTTTCCTTCGTTTGGTCAAGGCTCTTATGTAATCATCATAAGCATTGGGATTAAATAAAACCAAAAAAAGTTTGAAAATTTTAATTGAATTTGTGTAAGTATGATATTTTTGATACCATCAGTACCACTAGATAAATCCCTTCTCTAAGTGAAATGAATCAATGGGTAATTTGTCTATCTCTAATGTATTATACAAGTTGAAATATTATTTAGATTTCTAAATCAAGTTGGTTAGATCCATACCATTAAATTTTGGAAAGACTAATTTGGGGGCATGCATAGTGATTTGGGTTTAAAAACAACCATTATAATGTCATTAATTAATTATGTTGGAATGAATTCTATTTTTTACATTGGTGCCTTATAAACACTCATTCATCTCCATGAGTCAGGAGTCAAACTCAATACGAAGTTCCTCAATGTTTTGTGTCATGGCTTAACTTCCTAGACAAGTGACAACCATTGACCAAAGGGGTCCATGGGTGTCAAAAAGTGTTATATGAAGTCATATGTTAAAATTATTAGCTCAATGAGATGATCACAATGTTATTATTTCACAAGAGTGAAAAAAATGTTTTCAAGGCTATAGGGGAAAAATAATTTTGTATGGGATTTTAAAAAAAAAATCAAATGCTCGATAAAATGATCTTCTCAATTAGAAAATCATGAATATTATAGTATTATGTTTTCAAATGGTATAATATGATATTATATATTACTTTAGGTTTTAAGGGTTCAAAATTAGATTTGTGAATATAAGAATTTTAGGATTAGAAAGAATGATATTACATTGTGTGTTTAGGTTTGTGATCTTAGAAATATACTAATATCATTCATAAAATAGTGTCAAACCAATATTTTAGATCACTAACTATGGTGAATAACCATTATGTAGATCATTATCCCATCTCTAAGGTACAATGCAAGTAAATTTATAGTGATAACCATTTATCAGTGCATCACTGAAATAAACAATCAAAGGATTTATAAGGATAACATGTGAAAAATAACTATGTGTTATTCCTATATGTATCATAGGATTATGAGGATGATGTCATTTTATCTTGTTATTGAAATAAACAAAAAAATCAATGAAAATGATCACTCCATGACCAAGACCTAGGGTGAGTAACATAACAAACAAGACAAAATGGCAACAAGTAGACCAAAATGACACTTTTACCTTCCTTGACAATCTAAAATTCTTGTCGGTATGAAATTTGAATTATGTTCGGATTGTGTAAAATGGAGTCTTCATCAATGCTAATGATTTATGGGAAACACCTCCCCTTGTTCACATGTGGTTTAGCTTTGACATGAATTGGTTGTGTGAAGCTTTTATTGTAAATTCAACATAGTAAGTGTGCACATAAAAATCTATTTAGGAATGGTCATGACACTTGTATTTATAGGTTTTCAACTAACTCTAACCCAAGTATATTTATGCTAGGGTTAAGATTGGGACTCTAAATGCAATCAATGAAGGATTTAATCATGCATTTATAGAGACATGGATAAAATATTTCTAATTTTAATGGCATTTATGTTAATATTTTATAATTCTTGACTTTGGGGATAATGACATCATCATGATCTCATATTTTGTTAATTTTTGTTTTTAAATTACATATTCACTAATTCAACATGGAATTTTAAATATAAGCATTTAATTTGATTTTCTTGGTTAATTAATTTTACTTAAGCTTTTGGTCATTTCAAAAATTGGGTTAAATGCCCAACTTAATTGGTCAAAAATGTTAGTTTGCTTGGTCGCAAGCTGATTAGGGATGAATTATTGAGAGGTTATCATTACATACATATTATTTCCCCAAATATGGATCCTTAGTGTAATTTTTGGAACTTTCATCTAATGTGTGGACGAATTTGGGATGTTCATTGATTTTTATGTTTAATTTACATAATTTGGTAGAAACTGATTTGAAGTTCATTTAGACATGAAAGTGACCAAAAAAGAGTGTCTAATTTTTCCCCCTAATTGAGTAGGCATTGAAAGATATGGGAATAGTAATGCCTTCTCAAAGAATGAGAAATTTATTATGTTGAAAATCATAATGTTTTGAATGATGTGTTGATAAATGTAGGTTTTTATGAGATAAAAAGTATAGGTTCATGCCCAAATGGTAGTCGATGAGCCCTAGATTCCCCCTTAAGGGATCAGGTTGAAAATGGTATTGTTGAATAAGCCTTCAAAAAAGAGTAAAAATGACAGTCTAGTGGTAACAATTGTGGAAATAATGATTTGCCCTAATAAGACAATTTTAATCATTAACATAGTGATTTTCACTAGTAGGGAAAATTAATTAGTGAATACAAGTAATTTAACCCCAATAAGGTAGATTATATCCTTGGTTAGTCAAAATAAGTTGTTGCATCTAGATAACTTGGCAATGGGAGCTCATGTAGTAAACCTGTAATACATATTGATGTTGATCTGGAATAGAATAACAACATGAATCTAGGAGACCAACTAGTACAAAGATGAATGTTTGAGCTAACATGTGATATGGTAAGAAAATAATGCTATTAAAAAGGTCTACAAAAATTCCAAATAAGATGGTCTAGTGAGTAAAATGGTTGAAAGATAACAAATATAGAAATGAACAGTGTGAAAAATGGACCACAAAGTCAACAACAAGAGCTCTTGGAACAAAATTCACCCCTTGGGGTAATTTTTTTCATTTTCACCCAACCCTTTGTGAAATTGAGCTCTGACCTTGTGAGAAAAAAGTAATAAAGGATGGATCATGGACAAAGACAGAGGCCCTTGAGCAACTAGGTTCAAGATCACATATAACCGCCACATGATGAACCACTAATAAGTAACTCCACTTTATATTTTTATTGAATTTATAACACATTTAATGTATGTATTAGGTATAAAAATGGAAAATAACCATTTTCATGGCATAATAGATGGTATATTCACCCTCTAATAAAATATAAATTTATTATCTTTTGGTGGAAATCACTGAATTGGTGGCTTCACCAAAATATAGATCAAATCACCATTTTTGTGACAAACAAAAATGGTGACTTCACCATAAATGTTGAAAATGCCAAAATGGTAAAAACATTGAAAAGGAAATTATTATTTAATTAAAGATACTATATAAGATAACCTAAGGGAAACATGGACTTGTTAAGGCACAAAAATAGGTCAACCCTCTAGGCAAGAGGGGTAAAATAGTAGGTATTTATTAGACAACAACATAGATGTAGCCTAATGTAATTGATATGTGGTTCTAGGAGTGGTTGGTGGTATTGATGGCATGTGATTGATGGTCACATTTCTTAAAGACTCCTCAAATACATAGTAGGGACATGATTGCATTCTTACAAGCTGTGAGTCTATTAGAGGTGGAACAAATGCCTGTGATCAGAGAGAATTGAGCCTATTTGAGTATATTAGTTGAGCGATGGCATTTGGATACATCTACCTTCAACCTATTTATAGGGGAAGATACAATGATGTTTAAAGATATTTGGCATGTCCTCAAGCTACCTATGAGAGGCTAGATGGTGTTCTGGATAGATCTAGCATAGTAGTGAAGTATTTTGGATGATTTGACTAGATATAGATTCATTCCCATGCCATGTGGGAAGGTTGGCATTGATTTACTAGAGACATATACAAATATTTGGCCAGATGTCCTAGAATTAGAGGACCTAACATAAATAAAACTAGCATATAGAAAGGTAATTGTTCTGATGATGATTTTTAGTAGCATATTACTACTTGATAAGAGAGACAAATTTTTCCATATGGACTTAAGAAAAGTATAAGGGTAATGATGGATGACATAAATAGATTTACTTTGAAGATGGTATTATTGGCCCAATTGTATATATATTTTTATATAGTGGCTTATTATGGAGGTTGGAGTATTGGTGTAGCTAATTTACTCTAGGTTTGGGGATGGGAGCACAAAGTTGTGGAGCTCCTAGTTGTCCAGAGATGGGTAAGATACTACAATATCCAATGTATATGGTTGGGTGTAGATAGGTATAGGTCACAAAGGGTACCATGAGGAGATATACTTCTATCATCACATGCTAGATGAGTTGACATCAAAGTGTTTCATTTGTCCACCTATTTTCCCCTATAAATTCAATGGTGATAAGACAGGTGGTTTACATCCTTCATGACTACCAGGTGCTTTTGGATAGGTAGACAAACTCACATTATTGAGAAGTACATGATTTATTAGGATGTATGTTATTTTGGTATGTAATATGATGTCCTAGAGGATACTAGGTGGTTTTCACATAGGACTTGAGAGATTAGACAAATGACACTAGTGATCCTGATGAGTACAAATGTGGTCAATTATGGAGAAGTTCCATAAACTCCATGGTCTATGTAAGAGGCCTCAAAAATATAGGTGTAACACTAGCCTATGTTATATGGTAAGTGAAATTTCATCCATTGAGGTTGACAACACCTTTATAGGCACTAGGATTAGCATAAGGTGGACACGCATAGGGAAGATAGGTTGGGTGGGGTGGACATGAACTAATTGGGCAAGATGGACAAGACCAATTAGGTAGGGTGGACAAGGACCAATTGGGTAAAATGGGGATCACGGTAGAGATGAGATGGAAGTTGATCTATGGGTTGTCTAGGAATGTACTAGGGGTACCAAGAGGATATTTACTTGTATGGACTGTAACTAGGTAGCTACATCAGATACTATGAGAGTAGATCTAGGCTAGGTAGGTACATCAAGGCTGATGAGAATAAATAGGGACATTGATCTAATAGAGGAGATTAATATGAGATTAGATGAGATTTAGGACTTAGAGAGGAGATTTGGTCAACTACATGCACATATTACTATTTGGGATAGAGATATTATTTCCCTTTAGTCAAAGGCTAACCGATTGAAGGCAAATGTGACATAGATAACCTAAATACAATCAACTAGAGATCTGTCCATAATTGAGAGGTATCAAGCCCTATCAAATGTTCATAGTATTATATGTGAGTGGGATTAATCATGGGGGGATAACACACATGAAATATTTTATATGATTGTTTTGGAGATCCTTAGGGCTAAGGATGAGTCCTCCTAAAATATATGAGCCTATGAGACTATCATGCCTAAAGGCCAACATATACCAACTTTTGAGGTGTGGGATGCTCAGAGGGTTGGTAGTAAATCCTCATAATCTAGATCTAAGACACATGGTACAATAATGTTAGGGTATTTAGTAAAGCATCCATGACAACCTCCACCACTAGGACCATGAGGGCCACCTCCTATAGGTCTTATAGATTCTTAGAGTTAGAGCTAATGATTTACAATTCTTTGGCATTTTTTTATTTTGGCATTATGACATGTATATAGTTGTAATGTATATGACTTTCATTTTTATGAGATATATGTCATTCATATTTTGTCAATGGACTAGTACATAGAATATTATTATTTTGATATAAATGTGATGTTCTATTATTTACTTTAGAATGATGTGTTATGTTCTTATGTTGATGTTGCGTTAACTTGGAAAATTTGATATTTTTTTTATCTTTCTCATAGTGTATGGTAATAAATATGTTGTATACAAATGTATTTACTATATATATGTCATGTATTCATCTATTCATGTCTATGAATTGTAATATATGCTTATTCAGAGATTCACATCCTCATTATCATATAGCATAGTCGTTATGATTTAGTTATTATGGGTTTGGATTATTAGGACATGCATGTTATGAATAAGAGGAGATATATTGATAACACCATTGTTTGATAGATATTTGGCATTATTTTTATTACATCATGTGATTTTATGCATAATAGTTATTAAAAAACCATAATAACATTATATGTCCATGCATGTAAAAAATTAATTTAAATACAAATATAAACAACTTAGGCATAAGATATGATCAATAAAATCCCAAGTGTAAATATAATGCAATAAATTAAGTTTAGGAATATTTAAAAATACACACAACTCAATTACAAGATATAAAAAATCAATACTTAAGTGTAAACATAATGTAATAAACCTATAACAACCAAAGGGAAGAAAGGCACAAATAGATGTTAGTCATAGACCAACTAAAATAAAAATATATAAAAAACAAAACCTAAGTAAAGAATTAAAATATACCCATATAAAAAATAAAAATGGCACAAGCAAGAAATAAATATAAAACACCTAACTAAAAATGGAATGATAAAACTACATAGGAAAATTACAATAAACAAGTTAATCTAAGGCCTAGTGTAAGAAATGAACTAACTCTAACGCACAATACAATGAAAAATTTAAACTAAGATAAATGAAAGAAATAACTACTTTAAGAAAATAAAAAAACCAACTAATCTAAGTCAAATATAAAAAACAACTAATCTAAGCCAAAATATAATAAATAACTAATCTAACTATTGGTGTTTATGTAATAGAAGTGTCATGTTTGGTAAAAGGTTACTTCTAGCTGATAGGGATTAATGACACAAGTATGACAACATGGGAAGGGGGAATATAATAATAAGTAATGGGTGGATGAGATAACTCTAAATGGGCTAGGCAAGTGGATGTTGCCTACATAATCCCATGACATGAGTTCCAACACAAACATTAGGCCAAATGTAGTTCTTCCAAGAATTATCAAGAGAAGAAAGCTAATAATCAAGTGAAATAGATTGATCATAGAGGAAAGTAGGAATTGGATCACAAAATAGTGAGAGCATGAGAGAAATGGGTTGATGCTCACAATTTTGAGAACATTAGGCACAAGAAGTCATGAAACTATGAGAGAGTGGTTTAGGCTAAAAACACACTAAAATACAAAATGCAAGTGTTCACAAATGAAATAGGTTGGTAATTCATAGTGTTCACTATGTCTAAGGTTTATAATAATAATAAGCTCATATAATCATGAGAGTGTAAATAGTATGACTCATAAAAAATGAGAGTGTAAATTATATGACTCATAAAATGATGAGATCATGGCTTAGGTTTATCATAAAATGGTGAGAGCATGGTTTAAGTTGCTCACAAAATGGTGAGAGCATGTGAATACGGGTGGCTGAACTAACCTCAAAAAACACTAAACACTACCTAAATTGTCCAAATGGACCTTAATTTATTGTAGTTCATCCTATAGTAAGAAATATTAATAAGTAACAACATGTTTTGAATAAGTAAATGACATAATGGTAGCATTATATGACAAGGTATAATGTTACAAAATAAGCAAAAGTGAAGGATGCAATTTCCAAGCTCACTGTTGTAACTCTGAAAGAGATGACCGCTTCAAAGAATGTATCAGATAGTCCCAATTATAAATCACCTATTAAAACTACATATGAACCCAACCAATGACATTGTCTAAAGTACCAATGGATTTTAACCAAGGTCAAAAGAGGGATGCGATATTAAAAGCTAAGGGAAATAGGAAAAACATGGTGAGAAAGGCATATGAGATAGTATAGTATCTAAGGGATATTCACAACATAAAGTAAATGATTTTCATATACCATACCTCAAGTCACTCAAACAAAAAAGTGCTTGATATATATTATCTTAATTGGTTTATCAATTTCATCTCCTTCTAGCTTATCCAACCTATATGCCCCAAAACCATCATTAGTGGTAATGATATAAGTTCCTAACTAGTTAGGTTTAAACTTACCATTTTTATTATGTTTAGCATTGGTGTTTTTCTAGTTTTCTTTAACTATAAAATCAGTAAGCTTGAATTATTTGTGATGTACTCACCTGTTATATTAACCATATAATTGGTTTTGATATTCTTGAAGGTGATTCAAGGTTGCCATGCATTTTTCATCTAGTAATTCTAGCTCCTACAAGAAAACTAATCTATAATCCTCATCATTAATGATATGATTCATAAAAATGCTTAGATAAGGAAACTCAACCTTGATAAGAAAAATGACCTTAGTAACATAAACTAGGGAATAAGATGTGGCTCTTGTTGGAGTGAAAAAATTGGTTTAGTAAGCCCAAAGGGCACATAAAAGTTGTAAGTGCCAATCACAATCAACATCACTCATGATATTTTTGAGGTTCTTGATAATGGTTTCATTATATGCCTTTACTTGGCTATTGCCTTATGGGTAATATGGAGTGGAAAAATGTTAGACTATATACTAGACACAAAGTTATTTGACATCCTTATTCTTGAATGAATTACCATTATTAGATACTATTGGAGGGGATACCATATTGATAAATGAGGTGATTGAAAATGAATTTGGATATCTATTTTCCTATCATGTAAGTTAGGGGAATGGTTTCTAACCATTTAGTGAAGTATTCTATGGTAGCAAGGATAAGTTTATGGACATTTGAGGAGGTAGGGTTAATATTTCATACGAGGTTGAGTCCTTATGTTGAAAATGACAATGGCATGGTCAGTGGTTTGAGTGTTTGAGCTAGAGCATGTATCAAATTAGCATGCTTATGATAATGTACACACATTTTAACATATACATTAACATCAACTTTTATGGTTGGCCAATAATATCAAATATGAAGTAACTTTTATGCAAGGATGCCCCCATAAGAATGGGTCCCTAAAACCACTTCATGGACTTCCCTTGATGCTAATACATATTCTACTAAGGTTAAACATTGAAGTAGAGTTCCATAAAAGCTTCTAAGATAGAGTGTAGTTCCAAGTAATGTATAATGAGATGTTTGGTGGATGACATTTTTTTATTTTTATGGGATAGGTTAAATGGAAAAATTTAGTTATGAAGGTAATTATATAGTTAAGTATTCTAGGTATAATTAACACCAAAAATATCACAAATAATTTTGATGATTGAAGCTTTGTGGCTTAGTGTGAGAAGATTTTCAATAAGGAATTGATAATCTATTGCCTTATCTATAATACGAATCATATAATTAATTATGTCCATATCATCTATTATTTTATTGTTGGACTGAGGTATTTTCTCAAACTAAAGATGAGCACTTTATTTTTTTAGGTTGTCCACCATCATCCTTGGTTTGGAATTGGTTTGTATTTTGATTGATGATAAGCTAAGAATCTCCATAAACCAAAAGATGTTAAATATTCCACTATAATACTAGTCAAAGCCTTGTAATGAGTGATTCATATTTGGCCATGTTATTGGTACAAAGAAGGCTGATATGAAATGACATGGGAATGAGATCCTAGTAAGGTGTGATGAAAAAATTCCTACTTTCAATCCATGAGATTTAAAGGAACCATCAAAATAATGTTTTCATTACTACTCTTTAGGAGGTGCTTCTGTTATAGTCATGATGGACTCATCTAAAAACCCAAATGTGAGTGGCTAAGTGTTAGAAAGGGGAGCTTCTACAAGCTAGTTAATAATTACCTATCCATTGATGGAATTTTGATTAACATAATATTAAATTCACTTAGAAGCATGATCCATTTTTCCATGTAGCCATGTAAATCTATTTTTAAGAGTAGATACTTGAGTGGATCTACTTTGATAATGATAATGGTCTTATTGTTAAGCATGTAATATTGAAAATTATGATCTATGAATACCATGGCTAAATAGGTTTTCTCTATTTATATATAATTATGATCATACATGACAAATCTATGGCTTAGGTATTATAATGTTATTTTATGTGTTCATCATGTTGGGCCAAAAGTTGCACTAAGGCATTAATAATGATAGATAGGTAGAGTAGTAATGACTTTTCTAACATAGGTGGTAATAATACTGGTGGATTGGCCAATTATTATTTCAAATGTTCAAAGGCCTTTTGGAAATCAACATTCCATGAAAAATTAGTGTCCTTATTCAGTAAATGGGAAAATGGATGGAATTTATCAACCAATTGAGAAATGAAGTGACTGATGGACTAAATTTTTTCCATCAAAATATGAAGCTACTTCAAAGTAGATGGTGGTTACATATTGGTAATGTCCTTAACCTTAGATGGATTAACTTCAATGCCCTTGTGAGAGATAATGAAGCCTAAACATTTTCTTGAAGTGATGCCAAAGATACTCTTTTTAGGGTTAAAACTTACTTTGTACTCACAAAGGAATTAAGATATTTTCCACATGTCTAGATGGCTTGATCTAGTCTAAGATTTACCCAAAATTTCATCAACATAGTCCTCAACAATATCATGCATCATGTCATGAAAAATGACAATAATTGCACATTGTATAAGGCACTAACATTCTTGAGGCTAAAAGGCATTACCTAATAACAAAACATTCCCCAAGAAGTGGTGAATTTTGTCTTGTGTTGGTATTTTGGCATGATCTTGATCTAATTGTACCTTGAAAATCCATCCATGAGAGAAAGTATCTCATACCTAAATGTATAGTTGACAATCATGTCAATATTTGGTAAATGAAAGTCATCCTTTGGGCAAGCTTTATTCAAGTCATGAAAATTAGTACATAGTCTGATGCATTCTATCTTCTTGCTAATTGTAATAATATTTAAAATCCACTATGAATAGTCAATGAGATGAATACAACCTACGTATACGAGTTTTTCTAGTTCTTTATTGACTAATATAATCATACAAAGATGTATTTTCCTCAACTTTTGATTTATTGCCTTGACATTAGGATGTATAACAAGATGAAAGGTCTAACCCTGGAATATTAGAATAGGCCCATGTAAATATATCAATGAACTCCCTCAAGAGAGTGGTAAGGACTTCATATTCCTCCTCAATGAGGGATGCACATAGATTTATCCATTTTAAATCATCTAATGTTCAAATGTTGACTTCAAAAGTATCCTCCATAAGTGTAGAACCATATTCTAGTAAATTCAACAAAGAAGTGAATTCGTTAGCAATATCAAATTCTACTAGTTATATTATTTCATCCAGTTCCCTCAAACATGATGAATCAAAATCAACTAATGGTGGCAAGGGCCATGTTACAAACACATCTTGACATTCATGGATAATCTATTCAAAGGCCCACTATTATTTTTCATTGACCTATGATCCACATATGATTGTGGTATTGGTGGTATCTTGAGCTTCATTTGAGTAAGGGTTAAAATCCTCATCTAATAGCCCTTGATATAGATTTTCACTAAGAGACTAGCCTTTTTCTTTAATATTACCTTAGTCAAAAAGTGCCTCAAAGAGGTTTTCACTTTGGGACATCAATGCTTGATTTTTTTTTGTTTTTGGAAAATTAAGTTCATCCACTCTTTGAAATAGTCAATAGGATCCAATGTGATAGATAAACCTTGTTTATGATCTCAAATATGGATATGATCTCTTAGGCTTAAGAATTCAAAAATTACCTCATCATTTTTGAACTCATCAAGTGACAATATGGATTCTTGTTGGTCCCAGTTGATGAGTTGTGGATGATGAATAAAAAGTGAGTAAAGACAAATGATAGGTGTAATGGTACATATGACATGAGGGTTAAATATGTTGGTGTTGGTTAAGTCATCATATACACTATAATAGGACTTTGCATTACTGTTGACATCATTGTCACTAGTAGTTGGTGTAGGAACATAGATAAGATATGTAGTGTCACCCCAAGTATTTTAAATATAATACCATAATTTATTTTGTGTTTGGTAATAAATATGGGCTCAAGACTACCTTGCTAATTTTCTCCTAGGTTTTTACCTTCATAATCTTGATTGTCTATGATTTGATTAGGCATGGGATGTTTTTCTTTGGTAATAATCAACTTGATTACCATTATAAATCCAAGATTCATTTTCTTCTAGGGGTTCTTGTTCTTGTCTAGTGGTCTATTTGAAAGTAATGGGCATTTGGGAGTTAATATTTACTTTTTGTCACCATTCCATGCAAATGACCTTGGCTTTGGGTTTTCCATAGGATTTAGGGGCTTGAGGAAGCTTGTCTATGTGGAAGGCATTGTCCATGAGGTACTCTCCTAGACCTTTGTCAGAGATGGTAAAATGATTAGATATCTCAAGGGGTGGCATAGATGAAGTAGAGGCAAGGTTATCTAGGTTAATATAATTGGAATCTTTTAATTCAACAAGTAAATCCTTTTCCTTCTTTGGCACATGATCTAGGACAAAGCGCTAATTATAGATTTTATATTCATCTTATAAATACTTGAAGAATTGATATGGAAGCAAGTTTATATAAATAATCACATCCATGTTAGAATAGGGGAACTTGATACATTGGTGTAATGTGGAAGGTATTTATCAAATTTCATGTATCCACAATCGGCCCAAAAGTAAGTTATATGATAAATCAAGATCTAGAACATGGAAAAGTGTTTTGTGGGTCAAGGGCCCAATGACAACTAAAAAAGAAATTATTATCTATGATTCCCTTTCCTTATTATCGCAGGCCTTGATGTTAATGGTATCTGACTGAATGCCAAATTTCATGTATCCAAGATGCTTGACTAACTTTAGAGACATAATATTGAGGCTTGACCCATTATTTATGATGACACATTTAACCTTGTGTCAGGCTATGACAACTTTGATGTATAATGGGATATTATATAGAGGTCTAAGGGATAACATGTAACTTTTGTTTAAGGTTAATTATTAGCTAGGATCTAAGTGTCCTACCAAACTTTGGAACTTATCTGGTGTGATATCATTTGGCACTTGGGATTGGCTCAAAAGTTTAGTAAGGTTATTCTTATGGATAGTAGAGGTACACAAAAAATATAATAAAATAGTTGAGATGGCATATTTTATAATTAATCCACAATATCATACATATTCTCCTTAACATAGGTAATTGGATTATTTTTTATTGGCATGGGTGCTTGAATAGGCGCATTGATAGAACGAGGTTATAGTCGTAGAATGGTAATTTTCATCTATCGAGTTGTGATTATGCAATCCAAATTGGGTAATAGATCACTATAAATAGAATAGGGTGTTAGGATGGTAACTCTTGGGTATTGGTGCACTTGGCTAACCAAATAGATCACATGAGGATTAATAAAATAAGGAGGTAGTTAGGCATAAAGTTAGAATCTCCTTCCCTTTCTATTTGTGCTTCTCATTGCTCCAAAGTCTATTTGCTCATAGAAAAAAGGAGTCTCACCCTATATTGCATGAGGGATTGATCCTAATAATAGAAGGTTTCTACAAAAACAATGCCATTGTCCCAAATCCTTATTTAGACAAAAATAAGGATTCACAGAGTAAGAAGAATGAAATTGTAAAGGGGAAAGAAAAAGTTAAACCCAAATCCTTCAACTTTAAAAAATAGATTGTTGATGAGGAAACTGAGTGGGAAAGTACAAAAAGTTCTGAGGAGAGCATGGAGGAAGAGGAAGAAATGGATAGTGGGGAATCCAGCTCTAATGAGGAAGGTAAATATAAAAGTGAGAATGAAAAAGAAGGGGACACTATAGAGGAAAAAACATAACAGAAAAACTCTGATCTTGAGGATAATCAACAAGTGTTGGGGGGAAGTGAAAAAGAAATGGATGTTTTATTTGAGGATCCTGCTTTGAAAATAGAGAAGGAACATATAGTTCAGGATTCCTATCATGTAATAAAGACTAGAGAATAAGTTAAGGATGATCTTGTCCACAAAAAAAGCCCTATTGATACTAAAGAACAAAAAAGAATGGAAAGGGAGGATCAAATTGAAAAGGATGAAGTCAATCCAAAAGAGAACACTAAAGATTTTAGTGACGTTTGGCAGAATGACAGGAGGCATCCCTTCATGAATTCAACCAAATGCAAAGCAAATGTTATCCTTCAAGTTGACTCGTGGATGTATAAGGAAATAATGGAACATAATCAGGAAGCTGATCAGAATAAAATCAATAATCTAGAAATGTAGATGAGAGATATTCCTATCAAACTTAAAGATTATGAGAACAATATAAGAAGGCTCATGAAGGAAAGCAGAATGAAGATGGAGGAGCTTACTTTTAGCATATGTGCAGCTGCTACAAACATTGAAAAATGAGATAATAAGGAAATAAAATCTTTGGAGGGGCCTAGTAAGAGGACCAGACAGAGCTCGAGGAAGAAATCAATGCAAGAGGTTGCTACGTTGGCTGCAATATCCATACAGGACACTATTGTGATTGGAAAGGAAGCGGTGATGATGATCCTAGAATTAGAAGAATAGGGTCTTTTTACTCTTACTATTTTGGTCCTTTTTGTTGGATGTTATAACTGGTTCCATTTTCTAGTTCTTTGTTTTCTTAATGTACTTGAGTTTCCATGTCTCTGTAAAACCTGGGGTCTTTCTTTTGATGATCTTGACTTGTGGTTTCAGGTCCCTATAAAACTTGGTTTTGATACTGCTCAGCAGTAGGTGTTAGGTTTGTTTTACCTGAGGGCATTATTTTTATATCCTTCTTCTTATGTTTCACGGTTTTGGGGTCCCTTCAAAACCTGTTTTTACCTTAATCTAAAACATAAGGAGGTAGTTAGGCATTATTTAGTACTAGCCATTGGCAATTGGCTAGTGGTCTTGGGTTAATGGTAATAATAGCTATATGACCTCCCAAAATATGTCCTACAACCTTGTTATAGTCATGTGCGATGGCATGATAGGCCCTTTGGTTATCATTTTGACCTTAGATCCATCCATTCTATGTTTGAAGTTACCATCATTATTGTTATTATTGATGCTATTATTGATGTTGTTAATGTTATTTTTATTTTTGTAGTGGTTTTTTATATTATAACTATGGTGGTTTTCTATGTTATTATTTATTCTATTGTTGATTCTATTTGGTGGTATTGTGTTGTGGAAATGGGATTTGATAAATGCTAAGGTTTAAATTAGAATTAGGGGCCCTATTATCCAACTCAATTTCTCCATGTTATAACATATTCTCAATAAGGTACCTTAATTTCACACACAAGTCAATGTAATGTCCTTTGACTTAGTGGTAGTCACAAAACATGTTCTCTTTATACTAGTAAAGGAAATCAAAATCCTTAGGGAATGGTTTTAGAATGGGCCAACTAATCAGATTGGCATTAGCTAATTTTCTAAACATGGATTCAATGGGATCTCCTAGGTCATTGAAAATTATTTTTAAAGGGGGTTTTACTCTTGGTGGAGGCATTTTAAAAGGAGGAGGTAGGAGTACCTACTTTTGCATTTATTATATTGGATGCCAATGTGGAGCGGGTTGAGCAGATGATGTTTATACCATTTGGACATGGCATGATTCAATAACTCTATTACCCAAAACATTCTTATTATGGTTGTAAACCTTGAGATTATCAAAATTATTTGCCTAGGATAATATACGAGGTTGTATTTAAATTAGGTTATGGTTATGATTTTGGCCTTGATTCTAGTTTTGGCTCTGATTTTGGCCTTGGTACTAATTTTGGATTTGATTACGAGTGTACAACTTGATTACTCCTTCATTGATAAGAGCCTTTTCAATTTGTAGGCCCTTGTCAATGATCTCCTCAAAAGTGTGGGAAAATTAAAACTCAAGGTGATAGGATATATCCCTTTGTAAATTATAATTAAATAATATGTCCAACTATTTATCTAGTATATTATCCATGAAGTGGATCATAAGTGCTCTCCTTCATTATAAATAGCTCAAGAAGCTATCACCAGGTCTCTATTATGATTGGATTAAATACACCATAGTTATCTCATGATTGAGATTATAGGAGTTTTAAAAAAAAATCTCTGAGAGGTCATCAAATTCTAGCATAGAGTCCTTTAGAAGTTGGGGTAGCCATTCCAAGTCCTGTCTCACTAGACTGTATGGAAAAATAAGAAGCAGGTAAATATCGATAAATTCCACTAGATGGAAAGTAACATAAAAATCCTTCAAATTTTCCTTTGGGTCAAATTTACCTTTGTATTTTTTAAACTTTTGAGGCTTAAAAATTATAGGAAATTCAATCTAAATATAGTCCATGTTGAAAGGGTACAATCACATCTTGTTTAATTTAAACTTCTTCATCTACTTCCTATTCATAATAGATATAATTACATCCTTCACTTATTACACTTCTTGGGATAAAAACATGGATTGTAAAAATAGTACAAGGGGTTATAGTTGGGTGGTCCAAGGTAAATTAGCTTGAACAAGGTATAATGGAGGAATGGAGAATTGATGGATGTTTGCTTGGTTGGTCACCTAACCTAAATATGCATTTATTTGTTAGGGTTATATTGCTAGTGTGGTATTTTATGTTGGTATACATTGGGGTTATGATTCATAATGTGACCTTTATTTAGAGGGAATTATGGAATTAATGGACATATTTGGTGTTGAGGAATGAACTGCATATGGTAGGCTTGGAAGGGAACTTGTTGCTAGTTAGTCTAACACTGCTATATGGAAGGCAACTGTTGTTGGCTAAAGGTCAAATATTGAAGGCATTACATGTTAGGCCCCTTATGTATGCAAGGGACATGTTGGGTATGGATCAAGTTTTTCTTAATGGGTCCTCATTGCATATTGGGCCTTTTTGTGGAATGTTAGGCACTTATTGTTGACTAGCCATGAACTGTTGTGGACTAATAAGGATATGTTGTTGATTAGATAATTTTGGAGATAAAGGATTTAACACTTATTGTGGTGGCACATTAGTTTGTATCTATTGTTGTGGAATGTTGGTCACCACCTGTTGGGGTGGAATAGTGTTCACCACATGTTTGGGCAGAGTATTGGTATGTTTTTAGTTGTTTTCCCCTATTATGTGTTGGAAGACATGGATGGTGGAGGGGGAGTAGCTATATTTTGTATTTTTGAACTAGACATTCTTGACCTTACTATTATGAATAAATCATGGTGTTTATAGGAAGAATTTTTTGTGAATTGGTCCTTTGAACATTCAACTAAACTTATTTTATATTGGGATACACTTGCATGTTACTTATAGTGTTTTGAGAAGGGGTATGTGTTTGGATTGGCATGACCTGACAAGATAGTTTGTATCCTAGTTAAGGGAGCTAAATCGATGAGAGATGTATTGAAAATGGTCATGACATTTAGATTTTTGGCTATGTTTGATATGCTTACTAAATTTTTGTTATTGGTCATCAATTTGACAGTTTAATTTTGTGAGTACAATAAGATATTTGTTATGCTTTATTACAAGGGCTTGATTTTGTCTAGATGAAGTCTGCTCAAATGGTTTGATGAGAGGCATGTTACTAGGTACACTAACCAAGCTAGATATAATTTCATGTGGGAATTTTAATGGGAAATTATCACCTACCTTTACCACTCTTACAATAATTTTGTCTCTATGATCCAAAAGATGGTGATCAAATAATTAGGGATCATAATTGGTATCAGTTGGTGTAGTCACATAATAAGGATATTTTTATTGGACTTGTTCCATGTTAGGTGGTATGTTAGTAATGTATTGGGAATTTTGGTATTTATATTGTCCTAGATAAGAAGGTATGTTGTCAAGGTAGTGTGTTAATAGGTCTTTCCCTTGTTTTGTGTAGTGGGTAGCATAAGTGGGGTACATATTTATCTTGTAGGGTATGCCATCTCCATAACGTTCTTAAACAAAAGGGTCACTCATGATAATTTACTCATATGAATGACTATACATATCTCTTATACATTATATTGAGGCAAAATTTAATTAATGGTTAAGCATTTCATGAAAATATGGTCTAGTGTTGCAAACATTTAGAACTTGAACTAAAAGGATATCTTCTTGAAAACTTACAATCAGAAATTAGTCTAAATTATCACTAACACTCTAAGGTATTTTGAAATAATGGTTAAAAAAAAGTAAAATTGGATTTTATTCTTGTAAATATTCCAAAAAACTCAAATATTGGAATGTGCAACATGATATTTCAACTAAGAAAAAAACAAACTAAGGTCTAGAACTAGGCACATAAAATTAGTCTTGGAAACTAGGTCTTAGAAATGAACTTGATCTAGGAAAAGTGAAATCAGTCTTGAAAAAAAACTTGGTCTAAGTACACAAAATAGGTCTTGACACATAAAAATTTAAATAGGTCTTTTAAAACAAACTTGGTCTAATCATATAAATTTGAAAAACTTTTAAGTCTAAAGATTCTGATGTGAAACAAATGACATACTTGGTATAAAATATAAACTTGGAGTCAAGGCAAGATGTGGTCTTAGTCCAAAAATAAATTTAGTTTTTTAGGTAAAGGTATTTACAACAAACTAAAAATCAATTTGATTTTTACAATTTAAACACAAAAGGTGAACAACTCAAGATCAAGTTGTAGGCAAGACTCAAGCATAAACTAATCATCTTTAGATCTAAACTTTCAAATATGGATTTTAAACTTAGTTTTAATGACTTGGAATTTCAAATGAGAAATGGTTTAGACTAAAATTGGTAGTGTAATAGAAATAAAAGGCACAAATGGGGTTTTATTCAAGTTTTTGGTCTAAGGCAAATGGTCCAACCAAATTCAGGCAACATAACACATATGAATGTGAATGATGTGTATATCAAGTGTTTGTTTGACATTTTGGACTTTATTTGATTTTGTGTTGATATATTTAAGAATAATATTCAGCCAATATCTCTCCAAAACAACATTACTATAGCCATGGAAGCTTCAACATACACAAAGAATAACTTTCTATTCATAGGAATAGATTATACAATGCTTAAATTGTTCTCCATGTCTTAGCCTTATGTACAAAAACACATTTATAGGAGGAATTTAGACTCATCAAAACATCCTCATGCTTGTGGGACTAACTTCTCTAATGTAAATAAATAGACCTATGCATAGATTAATGCCAACACCCTCCATTAATCTATGGTTAGAGAGAGAAAGAAAAAATAATGTGTCCTAACAAAAAGGCCTGCTAAGGATACCCATGTATAAATGAGATCTCAGAAGGTGGATAAAAGGATAAAATCTATAGGAAAAACTCCCCCCAAAAGATAAAATAATAATAGAGTTATAAATACCCCCAAATGTGATGCTAAAGTAGTCCATACTCATAGTATTTACAAGTCACAAAGGAACTCAATCTAAAAAAGTGATCTAAATACACTACTCAATCACAAAAACAACTAACACTAGGCTTCACTAGAATATCTCAAATTAATAATACTTTCAATAGTGTCAAAATTATAAAAGATTACTACATGTGCAAGGGATGTTCAACACCTAAGAAGCAAGATCTACACCACACCCCCCATATTGTTGATTGGGTGGAGTGATGTCAAAAAAATTATATTCACACCCTCACATAATGATAAAGGGGTGTTGTAAAAAATATAGGTAAAATACCTCAATAAAATAGCCTTAATGATGATGGAATAGACTATAAACTAAAATAATAAATGGTACACAAACTAAGGTACACACACATGAAGGTAGACTAGACTATAAAATCAAACCTCCCATGACACTTTATAATTTAGTGTGATTAAAATATATTCCTTACAAAAAAAACCAAATGAAAACAAGCAAGGCACTAGGATTCACCAAAATATCTCCAAACAAGGAGACTATCGACCTATCGTAGAAGTCATCATAAATCATGAGAGTTGCTCCATAAAATAAGGGAAGAAAAAAGTGTCTTTGTAGAAGAAGGAAAGGTGATAAGAAATGGGCCTTGATGGATACATGACACAAAATACAATTGTGTCAAAGTGTAAACTATCAAAAAATGACAACCTATAAAGCACATACAAAGGGACGTTGGACTTAGTCAAAAACGTGTCCAAGATAGTGCAAAGTG
The DNA here is from genome assembly GCA_037957365.1 of Torreya grandis. Lineage (NCBI taxonomy): Eukaryota > Viridiplantae > Streptophyta > Pinopsida > Cupressales > Taxaceae > Torreya > Torreya grandis. The sequence continues at coordinate 960,107 of JARHVA010004236.1, read as the reverse complement.
CACTAGTGGATGAAGAAGTAAATCTTCAAAGACACATGAAGGTATACAAGGCTAAAATAAAAAAATAACCATGGTTTTATTAAGCACACACTTATAATAAGAAGGGGGTACATCGATATAAGATAAATTTTTACTTATTAAAAATTTAATATCCATAATAAGAGCAATCACATAAGATCTAACAACTGAGAAACACCATATTTACATGAAAACCCTTCCCAAGAATAAAAACACAAAGAAAAGCTTCTTAGATCTACTATCCAAATCCAACCCAAATAATAAAACCCTTTTACAAAAAAATTAGGCATCAACCTACGGGAGACACCAATCCCCACTGCCAAGTACCAATTTAGCAAGAGAAACCAATCTCTTCTTTATGAGGTACCAACATCCACAAAAACAAAGTTTCACCTTTAGAATATTGCTTATTCAATGTACGATGGTCATTTTCAATCTCCTTCAATAAAAATATAATTAGAATTGAAAGATAAAAATACATTTTATTTTTTCCCACATCTCTCACATCACTCTTCACCACTTTAATAGCCTTTAATGCCTCTTCATGGAGATTGGTGACTTATCCAAGGGAGATGTCCCTTAATTTTCAAGTGGGATGACTTGTCCCCAAAATTGGGCACCAAAAACAAGGGTTGACTAGCCCTTTATTATGAATTAAAAAATAATCAAATTGAGGCGCCATAATTAATGAATAATTCTTCTTTAATTCTTATTTAATTCTCCTTTAATTAATCATCATTAGTTCAACACTTGAATTTAATAAAATTATCGACATTCATTTCCCTTTGACATCAATGACAATATTTCCAATAATCTCCCCCTTTGTCAATGATGGCAACCTTGTAAAGAAACAATCAATGAATAATTCAAGAACATGTTTAGAGATAATTCACCCCTTACTATAATTATCCCCCTTTATTTAATTCTCCTCCTTTGACATAAATGGTAAAAAGATGTTCATTACTATTATAAAAAATATTCATCAGTTGATCTTTATCTTAGTTGTCTTCTGGATGTGTATCACTAATGTATCCACAAAGCTAAAAGATAATGTAGTGATTAGCTCCCCCTGAACTGATGCTTTTATTTAAATGAGTGATTAGATGAAAAAGATGTCACTCCCAATTTCTACCTGAGATACTCAAGTCTCTTTTGGAAGGGGATTCATGAAAATATATGTGATATGTTCTTTTGTGGCAATGTATTCCAACTTGACCTATTGTTCTACTACCTGTTCTCTTAAAAATGATACTTGATAAGAATATGATTTATTCTAGAATGCATTAATAGATTTTTTGAAATATTTATTTCACTAGTATTACCACAAAGTATTAAAATTGGATTATCATATTCTACATTAATATATTTCAATGTTTTCTTCATCTAAAGAAATTATGTGAAACATGATGTTGATATATATTTTACCTTTATTGTGGATAAAAAAATAAAAGTCTACTTTTCATTGATCCAAGACACTAAATTATTGTCAATAAAAATGATCCTCCACTCATACTCTTTCTATCATCAACACTTCTTGCCTAATCTACATCCATAGATGCTTTTAGGGTGAAATATTCACCTCTTGGATACCAAAAACAATTGTCCAAAGTGCCCTTTAGATACTTAAATATTATTTTGAATTCTTACACAAGTTTCTTTTCATTTTTCTTGGAAATGTACTACTAAGGCTAATAATTGCATAATTTTAGGTGTAGATGTTGTTGTATATAGTAGGCTACCAATCATTGATTTATAGAGAGTCTAATTTGCTTCACGAGATTCATCATCCTTGATTAACTTACAAATCATGACCATGGGTGTGTTGACTAGTGTGAAATACTCCATTCTAAACTTCTTCAGCATCTCCTTTACATACTTATTTTGTGAGATAAATATGCCTTTATCAGATTGAATTTTTTTTCAAAACCAAACAAGAATGAAAATTCACCTATCATGGACATCTCAAATTCATTTTGCATATTCTTGGTAAACTCTTGGTATATTTTTTCACTATTTTTGGAAAAAATGATGTCATCTACATAAACCACAATGAAAAACTAATTTTTACCTTTAGTCTTGATGTAGAGATTACTATCAACTACTGTTTTGAAACCTGGTTGTTGTATATATTTGTCAAGTCTTGAATACCAGATTCTGGGGGCTTGATTTATCCTATAGAATGATTTCTTCAAATTGCACACATAATCTTTATTTCCTGATAATATGAAACCCTTTAGTTGTTCAATGCACACCTCTTCCTCTAATTTTACATTGAGAAAGGAAGATTTGACATCCATTGGATAGACTTTAAAGTTCTTGAAACAAGCATATGCCAAAAACATTCTAATAGCTTTTAGTCTTGCAACATGAACAAAGGTTTATTCAAAATAAATACCTTTAATTTGAACATATCCTTTACAAACCAACCTTGATTTATTACTTATTAGTTGGTTATCTTCATTTAGCTTATTCCTAAAAACCCACTTGGTACCAATCACATTCTTATCTTTCCCATGTCTCATTCTTTTCAATTTGATTCAGCTCTTTTTCCATAGCATCAATCCAATGCTTGTCTTTCTTAGCATATGCAAAGTCATTAGGATCTATTTTAAATAAGAAATATAAGTTTACTTGTTCAGATGTAGTTGCTAATCTTCTTCTGGTTTGTATTCCAATATCTTTATCACCACGAATTTGCTTTTTTGAATGACTCTTATAGACAAATCTAGATGGTGCCTTTGTATCTTCTCATTCCATTTCTTATTTTTATTATTTCTTGTAGTTTTATTCCTCTGAGTGATCATTTTTTTGTGCATTCTCCTTTTGACAACTTGCTTCATCCATTTTTATGCTAAAACTTTCAACTATTTTTTGTAATATTTTATTGTAACATCTATAAGCCTTACTTCTTAAGGAGTATCCAAGGAAAATCATTTCATCAGATATGGAGTCAAATTCACCTAAGTCTTCATCATCTCTCTTAATGTATCACTTACTTTTGAAAACTTTGAAGTATTTAACTAATGTTGGTTTATGCTTGCATAACTCATAAGGTGTTAAACTATTGTTTACTCTAATTTACCCTCTATTTAGAATGTAGACTTATCTATTAGTTTCTTCTCTCTAAAACTTATCTAATATCTTATATTCATTCAACATTATTCTATCCATTTCTTGTATGGTTTGATTCCTCCTTTTTACAAATCCATTTTGTTGTGGGGTTCTTATAGCTGAGAAATGTCTCCTTATTCCATGATGGTCATAGAATTCTTCAAATTAATTTGAGAGGAACTCACCTCCTTGATCTAAACTCAAGCACTTTATTTTTAAATTAGTTTCATTTTCAACAAGGCTTTAAAAGCTTTAAAATTATAAAACACCTCAAATTTTTATTTCAAGAAAGTAACCCATGTCATTATAGAGTAATCATAAATGAAAAACATAAATTAGTTATCACCTTGTAATATTTGTATTCTTATATGCCCAAAAATGTCTATATGGACCAATTATAATGGCATTGTTTTTAAGTACTTATTTTAATTGAGTCTTTATCTTGTCTATTTCCCATGCTGACATTACTTGCAAAGAGTGCTTTTAGTAATTTTTGGCATATCTCTTACATCTTATTTGGTGTTGATTGTTACTAAATTATCAAAGTTAATATGTCCCATTATTATATTCCATAAACAAATTTCATTTGTTTATCCCATATAGCATTTTTATCCCTTAACTTACTGAGCATGCATAAGCTATTTGTTGTTCTATTTGCATCAACAACTAATTTTCTTGTATCTTCCTTCCTAGTCTCACAACCTTGACCATAAAATGTGATGATGTGTCCTTAATCACATATTTAAATAACATTAAAAAGATTATGCTTCAAACCTTCAACATACAAGACATTTTTTTTCTTTGTCTTTCCATTATAAAAAATAAGATTACTTTTTCTAGCTATCCTTGTTGTGGCATTCTCTCCAAACTTTAAAGTCCCTTAATTTACTTCCTTCAATAAAATAAACTTAATTTTATTTACTATCGTGTGGCTCAATTAACCACTAGTGATGTACCATTTCTATCCTTCATTTTGTGCATGAATTGTAGTTTACACAAGAATATATTTCTCTTGCTTCTAATTATCTTACTGTTGTTTCCTTTCCTAAACTTTTATAGATTCTACTTTTTATTTAGTAGGGGCATCCACTTTACTATTCTGTCTAAGAGGTTATACAAGATTACTTAAAAAATATTATGTTATATGACCATAATTATTTCACTTATAACATATAATATCATTCTCATAATAATATGATGAAGGTGTAAATGAATTATAGTATCTACTTGAAAAACCATAAGATTTTTTTTATATTACATCCATAATTATTTCTCACATGTTACAATCTATTGTCTTATGACCAAAATGATTACATACAAAGAAATTGACCATAAAATGAACTTTAGTACTTGATAGTATGAGACTATTTTGGAAGGAATGATCTTTTAACTTTGTATATGGGGAAATTATCACCTTTGTTGTCTTTGTGAAGAATGATATTTTTTTGTGGAATATTATACTCTTTTTCTTGTTGCTTTCATCATATATGGACACCTTGAGTGAATCTACATATCTTCTAGGATTTTTTGTATTTACATTCCTTATTAATTATTTAGCCTTTGAATTTTGATCCTCTCTAGTAATATTCTAGATTTCTTCATAGCCAAGACCAGTCTTAATAAATGATGACCTTTGGCAATGGAGTATATAACCCAATGTTTTGGTGATTTTTAAAATTTAATTTATTTTTCAACTGGACATCTATCTTCTCCTATTCCTTTCTTAAGACAAAAGTCTTAGACTCTATATTTTCGTAATTATCTTCCTTTGTTTTCAACTAGGCCCTCACTTCCTCCTCTATCCCTTTTGATTCTTCTAGTTGAATCTTTAGACTGATGATAATTTTTTCTAATTTTTCAAAGTTTTGTGATAGTGTTTTTTAGATCACCATATTCTTATTCATATTTTTGTATCTACACCTTTTATTTTAGATTATTTTTCTTATGATTCTTGATTTCACTTAAATCACAAATTATTTTTTATTCAAGATCCAATTCTCCTTTATTTTTGATAATTTCTTCCTATTCTAAATCCATCTTTTCTTTTCCTTTTCTCAGAATATTGTCTCCACCTTCCAAGGCATCACTCCTTGTTTCTATTTCCATGAAGAGAGTTACTTCTCTATCATTGTCAAGATACTTTCATTGCTCTTCTTAGTTGAGATACTATCCTTTTTGGAATAAATACTTTTCGTATGCTTATCAAAGTTCTTCTTTTCATATCTATACATTTGTATTTCTTTATATATTGGTGATATTTGTTCCCTTTATTTTTATTTTGATATTTTTTATCTTCACTATTATCCCCTTCTGTGTGTGTACACTTAGTAGAAAAATGTCCTATTTTTCCATAATTAAAACATTTAAAAGGTAACTTACCTTTGTATTTTCTAGATCCTTTCTTAAGTTTTATAACAAATAGAGATTCATTTACATTAGATTCATTTCTTGAGCTATAATTTGATTTAGGCTCTTCATTATTTACTTTATTTGATGCTTTAAAGGTTGCTTCTCACTTTGAAGGCTTCTCTTTTACAATCCTCATTTCATACACTATGAGGATCCCATAAAACTAATATATTATTAATGAGTCCAAGTCTTTTATTTATTCAATGGTGGAAACCTTAGCATCAAATCTTAATGGGAGTGACCTTAGCACTTTATGCATGATCATCCATTCTTCAATTTCTTCACCAAACCCTTTGATGGTGTTGACAATTTCATCCACATGAAGAAGATAGGCTGTAACATTTTATTCATCTTCAATATCTCAAAATGTCTTGTATGGGTTTGGAGCTTGGCATCATTAAATTTATTATCACCTTCATATATGTTTTTAAGTTTATCCTAAATTTATTTTGTTGAGTCACAGTGCATTATCTTGACAAACTCTGATTCTGACAGGTCACACAAGATTGCATTCATTGCTTTAGCATTATTTTCACTAGCCTTATTTTCAACTTGATCTATTGGTGGAGGTTTTTGAGTTGTATATATAGTCACTACTAATTACTAAATATCAAAACCAATATCCATTATATAAGTTTTCATTCTTATCCTCTCAAATTCATAGTTTGTTTCATCCAACAATAGAGCTTTATTTATGGAGAAACATTCTTGACTAGCCATGTGTGATCCTAAGATCTACCGTCCAATAGTTAGACTATTTTTAAATGAAGCTCACTTTAATACCAATTGTTAAGCACACACTTATACTGAGTATAAGATAGAATTTTACTTACTAAAAAATTAATATCCATAATAAGAGCATTTTCATATTTACATGTAAACCATTAATAGGAATAAAACTACAAAGAAAAGATACGTGGATCTACTATCCAAATCTAGTTTGAATAATAAATCCCTTTATAAAATTTGTAGGCACCATCCTACTAGAGATACCAATCCCCACTACCAATCAACAACTTATCAAGAGACACCCCTCTCTTTTTTATGAGGAACCAAGCTCCATAAAAATGAATTTCCACCTTCAAAATATTGCTTTTTCAATGGATGATGGTCATTTTCAATCTCCTTCAATAAAAATCTGCTTAGACTTCAAAGATAAAAACATTTTATTTTTTCTGACATCTCTCACATCACTCTTCACTTTAATAGCATTTATGCCTCTTCATGGAGAGTGGTGACTTATCCAATGGAAATGTACTTAATTTTCAAGTGGGATGACTTGTCCCCAAACTTGGGTGCCAAAAATAGGGATTAACCATCCCTTTATTATGCCTTTAAAACATTAAATTGAGGTGCCATAATTAATGAATAATTATTTTTTAATTATAATTTAATTAATCATAATTATATCAACACTTGAACATAATTAAAACATTAACATTAAATTCCATAACATCAACGACAATATTTACAACAAGTAGTATAAGCCCCCCTTAAATTTGGCACTTTATATATTAGTGTACTTTTACAAAATAAATGACAACAATAGATCAAGCATAAAAAAGATACACTTTTGAAAAATATAGCACTCAATTTTGAGTAACCATTCAAAATATATAGTTTTTACAAAGTTTTCCCATCATAAATGGGTCAAAATAGAAAATTTCAAAAAAATATTAAATGCTTGGAGAAAATTATAGTTTTTCTACTAGATCTAGAAAAAGTAGATTTGAAGGAAATTTGTAGCAAAGAAAAAGAAAAATATTCCACATAGATCAATCTTCCACACTTATTTTTCCCTTTAAATATATATATATATATTTTTTCTTGATTGCACATAAAATTTTTGGAGATAAACAAATTCCCATGGTTAACTTCAGAGTTCCATATCTCCTTGGATACTGATAAAAATCCTTATTATGAACACTTTCTAGAAACCTCTCAAACTCCTCTTTCTAGAAACAAAATAATTTTCTAAATTAGACACCTATGTGAGGATTAAAATGATCTATAAGATAACCACAATTTTCTAAAAAAACTTTATAATTTATATAAAAAAAGTATGTCCATCACAATAGATCTAACCAACTCAAATACAAATTATTATGACTGATTAGATTAGAACATAATAGATCTAAGCATACTCAAAACAAAAAACCATCCAAAATAGAGGTGTTTTGAATATGAATAAAAAAATTAGATCTAAAAAATAACCATACAACTTATCTGAGGAGTGGACAAATAATGCAAAAAGTGGTAGTTGGAGACCCCTCTAATACCATGATATAGTTAATAAGATTCTTAAACCAATATCTCTCTAAGACACCACTACTAAAACCATGGAAGCTTTAGCGTACACACAAATAATAAACTTTATACTCACATAAATAGATTATATAATGCTGAATTTGTTCTCCATGTGTTAGCCTTAGGTACAAAGGCACATTTATAGGAGGAAGGTAGACTAATCCCAACATCCTCATGTATGTGGGACTAACTTCCCAAAGGTACATAAATAGACCTAAGCATAGGTGAAATCCAGCATGTGAAAAGTAATTTTAGACTCAAAAATGTAAGTAAAGAATAAGAAGCACCTAAGTGCACACTCATGTGCTAAACTAACACAAGGTATGCATAATATCTGTCAAAGTTCTATCAACATACCAATTATTGAAAGTAATTAATTGTTAATCCAATAAATAAATATCACATATACGTAGAGTTTTTTAATCGCCATTTTATCTCTCAAGAAATATATATGGCATGGAACTTAGAGCATTGAAGCAACATGACATTGGTGGGATAATACACAAAAAGTGGGGTTAATTAATCTAATTTTTTATTATCTTTTCTAGATGGTCTAAAATTGATTAAAAACACTTTGGCACAATAAATATATATCAATTGGATTAAAACCATATAATTTGTTATGAAATGGTCTTATCCCTTTCACAACCACTTCAACCATGTATTGCTTAGTGATGTGTTATGTCCATACAACTACATTGCATGATACCTTATTTAGCTAGTTAGGTTAACTATTCAATCACTATCCCAATGAATAATATGCTCAATTTTTATACCCAATTGGATATATGGGGTTGAAACAATGTTGGGAGATGAAAACATAGGTCAAAATCCACTTAAAGAACTTGAGAGGAGGCGATGAACTCCTACTCATAAGCCAAAAAGAAAATAAAAGGAAGAAATTGGTCATTTTTTAGCCATCCAAGTCCCTAGTAACAAAGAGAGAGAATACATGACATTTATTTGAATAGACTTAAACAAAAAAATAAAAAATACATTTTTAGTCAGCCAAGTTCACAAAAAGAGACAAAGGGAGAGCATAAGCGTAAGGTCTTATTAATAAGAAATGAAACTAAACAAGTGATTTAAAAATAAAAGTCTCTTAAGAGCTATAAGTCTAAATGTGATTGTTTTTTTTAATCATATACTTTAAGTGTGATTTAAATTTTGCCTTTGTTTGGACCTTTGAAAAGACAAAAAATAAAATTGTTTGCAAAAGTTTTTAAATAACCAAAAGACAATGTGAAATGGTTGTCTAGAACACCAAAAGAAATTTAAAATAGCCCTATCAATGTGTTAAACTCCTCTTTTGATTAGTACCTACAAAAAAATAGAGGATTGATTTGTGTTTGATTAGATTACATAAGTAAAAAAAATTGAACTTTTGAAGTCTTAGGTTTTTTGGTCTCATGATGAAGTTGTCATTTATCAAACAGAGCAAAGCAATCAAATTTTATCAAATTCATTGATTTGAAGTTGTAAATTCACTGTTTTCTAAGGTTAAAATCATTATTTAGTAGCTAAGTAAAGTTATAGGTCAAACTCACCAATTTTAGATGAAGTCATTATTTTTTTATCAAAGTCATTGATACATACTGGCAAAGTCACAAATTTCTTAAAAATTATAGAAAAACATAGAATGCATAAAAGTGGCAAAGTCAATGATTTTTTGGGTTGAACTCATTGATTAACAGGCAATAAAAAACATGAAAATTTTAAAGGAGAAAAATGAAAACTAAGGTCTAAAATGAATTTTTATTGGCTCCTAAGAGGTTTAGAAGTGAGCTTATGATGACTTTGGGGTGCATGTCCCATTGAGAGTGGAAATATATATCATAAGATTATGAGGATGATGTTAGTATCTCTTGTTAGTGAAATAAATAAAAATAACTCAATAAAAACTATCATTCCAAGCCTAAGACCTAGGGTGAGAAATATAAAAAACAAAACAAAAAGGCAACAAGAAGACAAAGTGAAACTTTTATCTTCTTTGACAATCTACAATACTTGTTGGAATGAAAGTTGGCTTGTGATTAGCTTGGAAATAGAGTCTTTATCTATGCTAATGATTTTTGGGAAACCACTCCCATTATTCACATTTTTTTTAGCTTTGGCATGAATTCATTGTGTGAAGCTCCTATTGTAAATTCAACATAGTAAGTGTGCACAAAAAATCTTGTTAAGCAATGGTCATGGAACTTTTATTTATAGGTTTTTAACTAAATTTAACCTAAGTGTAGTTAGGCTAGGGTTATATTGGGACTCTAAATTCAATTAATGAAGTATTTAATTATGCATTTATATAGGCATGTCTCAATAATTTTGATTGTTATGGCATTTATGTTGATATTTTATAATTCTTGACTTTGAGGATGATAACATCATCATGACCTCATATTTTGTTGAAAAATAATTTTTATAAATTAAATATAATAATTCAACATGGATTTTTCACATAAGCATTTAATTTTATTTTTTTGGTTAATTAATTTTGCTTAGTCTTTTGGTCATTTCAATAATTAGGTTGAGTACCCTACTTAATTCATTGAAAATGTTAGTTTATTTGGTTGTAAAATGATTGGGGATGAATTTTTAAGAGGTTATCATTGTGTATAGGGTATTTATCCAAATAAGGATGACTTAAAATAATTATGGGCAGTTACATCCAATGTGTAGATGAATTTGGGATATTTAGTGATTTTTAGGCTTAATTTCTATAGTTTGGTATAAACCAATATAAAGTTCATTTAGACATATAAGTGGGTGAAAAGGAGTGTCTACACTATATAATTGAATGTATGTGAAATAAAATATTTATATACGTAATTTTATAATGGCTTGTTTATCAATGCATAACCCCTCACTTCATGGATCCATCGAAAAATGAAATTTTCTTAGCTTGAAATGATAACTTTTTATTAATTTTAAATTTGGCTAAACACATTTTATAATCTAAGGAAAGAAGAGAGAATAGAAAATAAATCATGAATAATATTATTTCCACCACCCTATTACCACTTTCTGATCACCAAGATCTTGATTGGATGAGGTGAGAGCATGTAGTTTACAAAAGTAGATAAAAATTGAATATGAACCAAAATGTCAGTATCAAAAAATTGAACACAGTTTTATCCAAATATATTTATAATGTCTTGTTTATCAATGAATAATCCCTCACTTCATGGATCCAGGGAAAAATGAAATTTGTTTGGCTTGAAATGATAGCTTTTTATTAATTTTAAATTTGGCTAAACACAATTTATAATCTAAGGAAAGAAGAGAGAATAGAAAATAAATCATGAATAAGATTATTTCCACCACCATATTACTTATTTTTGATCACCAAGATCTTGATTGGATGAGATGAGAGCATTCAGTTTACAAAAGTAGATAAAAATTGAGTATGAACCAAAACATCAGTATAAAAAACTTGAACACAGTTTTATCCAAATATCTTTATTCTAATCAATGGACTGTGGAAATACTATCTCTTTAAAAGTAGACAACCCAAAAACACTAAAAAATATTGTGAAAAAATGGCATTCAAAAGATATATAATACCATATGTTATGTACCTCATTGCATATAAGCAAATATAACAACATAATATAGCCAATATGCATTAAATGGAAATAGATTAATAATAATGTATTGAAAATAATATAATCTCATTAAAAAATATTGTGGGTCCCTTCAAGGGGGAAATATCATTTGAGCTCTACTGAATATATGTCATTTCCTCTTAAACAATCCCTCTATTTAGAATATTCCACTCAAGATAACTGCTACCTCCCATAAATGTGGGATAATTATAAATAGCAAATCGGATGATTTATAAAACATGTGTTCGATTGTTTATTAATAATACCCAATACAAACTAAATAGTTTTGATAAAGGGGTCCTAACATCTTTTTAATATATATTGTTAATTAGAATACTAATTTAAAAAAAAACACCCAATTATTTTTTTAAAAAATAAAAATATTCCCCATTCACAACTTTTTTTATTTTTTTAGAACTTAAAAAATATCCCAAAAAGAGAAAAATATTTTTTGTAAAATAAATTAACCTTGGCAAGTTTATAGTCGTCCTATGGGTTTTAAAATTTTCTATAAGTATTGGCATAGGTGAATTCAAATTGACATGACCCTAAAGCACACCCCCTCTAAAGTGTTAAAAAACACTAAAATTTTTGATTAAACCATAAAATTAAAGTAAAATAAAAAAAGGAATATTAAAGAGAGTGTATTCAAATGAAAATATCAGAATAATATGATCTCAAAGGTGTGAAACATTGATTCTTCCTTTTATTGAAACACAAATATGATGGATCTTTCAAAATTTACACTCTTGTACCATATTGGGAAGAGGGGAATCTAATAACACAAGCTATTTCAATACTTCTATACTTTAGGACCATGCTCATGTATTAAGCCACACACAATATTTCATAATTTTTTTGATAAAGTAACCAAATTATTTTTTATATTAATTGCAGGAAAAAATTATATAAGGGTAAGTGCGAGAGTTGATGGGCCAAAGGAGAGTCTTAAGTAGAATTTTTTCTTCTTCTAAAAAATGAGAAATCTCAATTTATATAGATTATTTGAGATGGCTACACTAAAAATCAAAATATGATATAAGAACATGAATTGTAGTATTTTGAGTCTAGTTTCTAATACACTATTTTTTTGAAAATGGTCAAGTATAATTAGGTCAAACATCTAAAATTCAAATATTAACTCTTATTTTTTATAAAAATAGAGTAGATAGCCAGTCGTGTGCCCCCTAATTTTTGAACATCATTTAATATTGTTTGAACCCATTTGGTGGAAATGTAGATAAGATCATCTAGTTTGTCACTTATTATTTTTTTTAATTTTAATGATTTCTTTTATTAATTTTATAAATACATAGACCTTGAAAACTGAAAACAATAGATAGTTGGTCATGTGCCCCCCTCCTCCCCAATTACCTCAAAAAAAATTAAATTTGGTTTTTTTGTGTATATAATTAGGGTTAGTTTCTTACCATATAATTTATGTTAAATTTGTATGTATGTATGTATGTATGTATTTATGTATGTATAGTTGTGGCATATAGTGGCCTAAAAAATACATACTTAGAAATCAATATAGATGGAAACTTAGAATAGTAAAAAAATATTTAAAAAAATTATATTTGGAAAGAGGATTATGCTCGATGTCAAAGTAATAGTTTTATGAATTTTATCAATGAAATTCATAGTGTTTATGATGGTGGAAGCTGGATTTTATTATTTTCAGTCAAAAACATGACTTTGACTATGTGTTTTCAAGTTCAAGCCTTAATCTCAGGAATCTAAGCTATTTTTGAGCCTATATGAATGCTTTTGAGATTACATATATAAAAATAGTGTATGTGCTATAATACATACACATTTATTTAACATAGTATATAAAATAAAAAGCATATATGTATATGTTTATATATTTATGGATGTCTTTATCTATGTTTATCTTTATGTATCTATATATTCTTATTTGTCATTACTAGAAACATACAATGTATTTATTTCATGTGATTTTTTATCACGAAAAACAAACACAAAGATACATATAATGTTTTCAAAATCCATATAGATAACTATCTATTGTCACTAAAGTTAAATTTTATGCCATGAGAGATGTAAACATGAAGTAGATGTGCCATTTTTTATTATAAAAGTGGTGTGTGTCAATATATATACTTCCATACATAGGACATAGTGAGTATAGTGATGCAATTTTAGTGAATTTGATCTCATGAACCTAATTTTGATTATATAAAATGTGATTTGGGGTTCAATTAGCCACATTTCATCACAAGATGAACCAAAGAGTTGATTATTTCAATGATGGAGTAAATTAGGGCCAATTTGAACCCCTTGAAATTAATTACGACTATAGGATTAGATTTGGGGATATATTAGATCAGATTTCATGACATATTAAGTTAATGAGTCAATTAGTGTAATCAATGATGTAATTTGGGTGAAATTGAGCCCCGTGAACTTAATTTTGACTATATAGGATATAATTTGGGGCTCAATCAACCCCAATGTCATAAAATAATATACCAAAGAATTAAATAGTTCAATCACAAAGGCAACTAGAACTAATTTGATCCCCTTCAAACTTATGACTATAAAAGTTATTTGGGGTGCAATCAACCCCAATTTCATCAAAGAATGAACTAAAGAATCATTTTCTTTAATGACAAAAGTAATTTTGATTGTATAAAATGTGATTTGTGCCTCAATTAACTCTAATTTCATCACATAATGAATGAAATGGTCGATTGGTTCAATCATAGAGGTGATTTGGGGCAATTTGGGCCCTTTGAACCTAACTGTGACTATATAATGTGATTTAAGGCTAAATTGGCTCTGACATCATCATAGATTGAGACAATTAGTCAATTGGTGTAATCAATGATGCTATTTTAGATAAATTGAGCCATCTAGAACCCATTTTCAATTGTATATTATGTGATTTTTAGCTCAATTGACCCCAATTTTATCACATACAAAACCAAGTAGTCAATTCATTCAATCAAAGAGGAAATTCAAGCCAATTTGATCTATTTCAACCTAATTGGAAGATTAGGACACGATTTTTGGCTAAATTAGCTCTGATTCTTCATGAATTGATCCAATTAGTTAATTGGTAAAATTAGAGATGTGATTTGGGCCAAATTAAGTCTTGTAAACCTAATTTATTACTCAATCAATTGTAGAGGATGAAATATATGGCTTAATTTATTTTAATTTTATCACAAATTTTAATCACCTAAAAGTGGTATTTGGATGCTAAGAGTGTTGTTTGAGACAACGTATTCATACCTTAGACCTAGACCTATCCTATAAACTTTATCACGCTTTTTCAATCATTATGTAGACCACAAACATCTACAATCAGCTCAAACACAGTCCCAAAACTATTTTTTTAGATTCTAACACATTATGCCCAGCATTCTACTAGCTTAACACTAGTGCCACATTAAGGACACTAAAGCCATGTGACGCTAGTGTCTCCAATTTGGCATTAGTATCCATTGCCATAAATCTCATAAATGGATATATTTTTGAATGTGTACCCCTCCTAAGGTTGGATTAAGTAAATTTTATTATCTACACAAGCTATAGATCACTATAAATACAAGACTACTAGACCTTTATCCACTAGATTGAAAATATATGCAAAAATATTATTCAAATAAGAAATAAGTTGAGCATAATCAAGGTTATTAATTCTTATTTTACCCTACTTATACATAATACATCTAAAACTGTCCTAAGCCTAGATTTCAAATATTTTCAATTTTAAGAACACTCAAGGCATTCAATATGACTATCATTCTAGCATTCACTTACACTTACACTAAGGACTAGGTAGAAGAACTACATCAGTCTTGATCCCTCCTTGGAGTAATGGTGTATAGGTAAATCTCTTCACAATAGGGTTTTGAGGATGTCCAACATGTCTTACTAATAAACACATATTTTTATAGCATTCCATACTTACAAGGAAGACTATGGTTTGCATACTAAATTAACTATTTATGATTTTAATTCATTTAAATATAATTTAAATCTTTGTAAAAGAAACCCTAACCCTAGATGCTCTTAGGGTTTGTATCCTTTTTCCACCCTATTTTCATTAAATAATTTCAATATTTTCAGAGTTCATATAATCTATTGTAGAAGCTCTATTATAATTTGTCTACTATATGTGATCTAAAAAATCTATCTCTGTTCCATTAAGAATAAGTGATAAACTAGGTGGTAATACTATAGAACATATTCAGATTCCTACTATCTAAGCCTCTAACATGGATAAGGAACCTATCATAACTCTAGATATGCATCCTTCAAACCTTGATTATGTGGATTTCAAGGATAATGCATTTGCAGATGAACAATACAACCAAGAGCAAGATGATATACACATTGAGAATGATGGCACTCTCCCTTCACTTAATAATTCTAACATAATTATGAATAAATATGAGGTATTGTAGAGCTTTAGAGATAGAATTTAGGAACATCCCCTTGATCATGAATAAATTTTACAAGCCATGTTAGAAATCAAGAATAAAAAAAATAATGGTCAATCTTCAACTCCCCAAGTTAATAATGTTGTTATACCTCCAGTAAGGCCAACTAAACCAACTTAGATAGCACAACCTAAGATTGTAATTAAATAACCAACAATGATAGTTACACATCTTTTAGATAGTTCTTCCACTCTATATGTACAATCCATTATGCAAAAGACTTATACTCTACAATCTAATGTATCAAATCTTAATAAGGGAGATAATAGGCCATCACATGCCTTGGATTCTAACATTCTCTTATACACACTTTTGGCACATCGTATAATAAAAAATCACTTTCCATATGGATTTTTAGAACTTAAGCTTACATTATATGATGTCAAAGGTGACCTAGAGAATCATATTATAGCTTTTCACACAACATTCTTGGATGATGTGTCCAACAATTAGTTTCGTATGAAGTTATTTCCAATAAGTCTCAAGGATATGCCCTACAATGGTTTTATAATTTACCAAATCAATATATCATAGCATTCAATATTTTAGCTAACATTCTTATATCACTCTTCTACATCAACATCAATGATAAGATATCATATGCATAATTGGAACAATTAAAGTAAAATTCAAATGATCCTATCACAAATTATGTCTTACAATACAAGAAAATATTATCCAAAGTGACTAGCCCAATAATAGATAGAGAGATTCAAGACATATTCAAACAAAGTCTCTCACCAACATTACATGAAGCTATCTTGTTCAAGAAGTTTCTTACATTTAATGATTTGTGCCACATGGTCAAGGAAAGAGAGGTTAAGCTCTTATCAATGGGTAAACTAAATTATAAAAATGGATTAGAATCAACTAATAAGATTTCAAAAAAAACTTCATACAAGGTAAGGGCCACAATGAGTAAATGTGATCAAAACGCCACTATCAATGTAGTTTCTGATCCATCTCCTAGATTAGTTTTATCTGGTCCTCATCATATAGTATTTACTAACCTTCTATACTTAACATCATAGGTTTTAAAATGCATCTCAGAATGTAATTTCATATCTCTCCCTCCCATTAAATAGGCTTATACCACATGGACTATTCCAAATAACTATGACTCAAATGTATTCTATGAATATCAAAGGGCACCAGGCCACACAACAAATAAATGTATAAGCTTAAAGCATAGGATACAATATATCATCAAGGATAATATTATTAATGTGGGCACACCCATAATGGAACCAAAAAAATAAAAAATAGAAGCTAAGGCAATGAATTTATTTTTATATCCATTCCCAAAGCATACAATAAATGAGGTAGGGGCACATCAGGTGTTCACTATACATATCAGGCATATCCACCACCCACTTCATATCACACAATTACAAAGAAGGAAAATCCATTGCATAACATTATTAGCATGTACCATACTACAGTGCCACTTAGACCAATCATCACATTCTCATATCAAGATATTGTGGATGATGATACAAATATACATGCATTCTTCATACAAGTATACATAGACCACCATCCTATCTAGAGGGTTATGGCTGATAATGGGTTAAGCATTAACATGTGCACTATGACACTCTTAAAACATTTTGGATACATAAATCAAGATATATTCCACATAGATATAACCATTAGTTTTTTTAGTGACCACATTCAAATCTCCATTAGGGAGATCATACTTTCATTATAGGTTAGACCAACACATAACCACTCAATTCCTAATAGTTCCTAGTGTAGGTGTATTTGATATACTATTAGGTAGACCATGGTTACAATAGCTCTAAGCCATACCATATATAATAAACTAATTCCTAAAGTAAATAAATGTATATTAGGTGGTCAAAATTTAGGGTGTCTCATATGAGTATCCTCTACCCATCCCATAGGTAGTTCCAACATAGTTTCTAATTACATTTCCAATACAAATACAAATTATAATTAAAACACCATTACCATATATTTCATGACTATTGGTTATAATGATAAGTACATATCCAATGCATACATCATAGATTTTAGTAGAGTCACTAGTTCATGTGAGGTCTACTCCTATGGTATCGACACATGGATACTCTCCCACGGAGACCATTATTAGAGAGACCATTATGTCAGATATATGTCACAAATTCTAGAAGACCTTCCTCTACTAATTTTATGCTAAGATTAGTAATATTGGGTTATAGGGGTTCTCTTCATAGGGCACCTATATTACCTATAGCTTCTTCTTCTACCAGATGGGTTCCTAAAATACCTTTAGTTCATAGGGAATCATAGTTAGTGCCACTGATTCATAACATTACTACATAGGTAGATTTAGACATAGATTAATCTGCATAGTAGTTTATGAGATCATAGTTACCATTTCACACATCACACATGATCACAGTTACTTTATCTGACACAATTCATAGTGATAGTGAGTCTCCCATAAGACTCATTGGCTAGTATGGTTCCTACCCTCTTGGACATGCTTCCTTATCTCTATCTCTATGTACATATTTTATTTTCATTTGTTTTTACATAGATTAAACTTAAAAAATATAAAAATAATATAACAAGTCAAAACACAAAAACATTCAAATATTATTCAAAAAATATCCAATTTACAAATTGTATGAATTGATATGTTTACATTTATGCTACTTGATAGACATTACATATTATATCTATCTCAAGATATTTTTTATCATACATATATGATTCACTTGTTCCTATTGAGTGCTTGAAAATTACATATAAAACTTTGGTTCACTACATTGATCTAGACTTTCTATCATCTACCCACTGGGGGCATATAAACCAATCTATTTTTATTCATTTGATACATTTTCCCACTCAATGAATCTCATACATAGTTTATAATACCAAGTTCTATCCTTAAATTCTATACATTCCAATTTATTAATTGATATATCTTGAAATTGATCATTGCTACTCATGATCATATTTTTTGTTGAGTATCACTAGTTTAGACTCAACATATATACATCCTAACATTTACACATATTTTTACTACATATTTATACATTATTTCATTTCTACCTTTCCTATTTGAGACTTGATTGTGTTTCATATGTTTATTCCATTTCAAGGGCATTTAAATATGACTATGTATGCCTTGGACATGTGCCCATGTCCCTTATGTGTGCTTTCCTGATTGTATATTTAGACATTTGAACATGTCCTTGTATGTGGATCCAATCCAAACTTCTTGTTGCTTGCTTATGTGGACATTTAAACATGTCTTTGTATGTCTTCTATGCTCATATTTAGTGGCATGTGCCCATGTCACTTGTATTGTGTCCCCTTTGCCTACTTTGGCATGCTTTATGTGTTTTGTATGTATCTTTTTTATATGCATATTCATCATGACACTTGTCTTCACTTGTTACACACACCAAGTTTCAATGTCATGAGGGACCTCATGCATCTACCCTTCCTACTTGGGTGTCTTTATGGACATCATGCCCCATTCCCCTAGGTAACTACTTAGATTTGTTATTATACGCATTGATTGCATTTATCTTGACACACTTTTACAATGCTAGATACAACATACATCTCACACTATATACTTATGCTTAGATTATTTTACATTCCAATGTTATGTTTTACATTATATTGGAATATCATGCAATTATCATATATGCTCTGGATAACACATTTTACAAAGATATTTTTAGTTGAGGATTGTTATTGCATAGGCCAATAATTACCCTTAAAAGAGGGGGAATTCACAAAGTTTTATCATAGAGATTAGGCTCCTAAATTGTTATTCATAGATCATTTTTAACACACAGGGCTAGTTTTAGAAATCAGACACAGGTTAGACATAAAAAAAAATAGGGACTCAGAAAGTAGTTTAGTCACCCAAATTTCAAACCAAATAGAAATTATCACTCAAATTTGGACACTATCACCATAGGAAACTATATTATAGTATCCCCAACTTCAAGGAAATCCAAATAAGCTAGAATAGTACATCATGCATATCATAAATTTGTATAAATACAGTCATAAGAATGAAACTTATGTTCAAATTTTGCTCAAATACACTCATTTCAGCTTAGATTCATACCATTTACTCATATTTGAGGTATCATGTGTGACATGGTCACTCCCACATTCAGTTTAGATACACAAATATAGTAATTACATAATTAGTCTAGAATCAATATACTCAAATATTAAATTGGGGCCATGTGCATGACACATAGTTTCCATATGCTCAATTACACATAGGTTGATCAGATGGAATGGAAAACTCCATGTCATTATCTATGATATATACACTTTCAATCATATTCTAGGTTGTCCCCAGTTTCATTCCTTAATCCATTTGTAGTGGTTGGCATTCCTGAGTAGCCCAGAGCCACCTTATGTACGTAAGTGGTCATGGAGCTAAAATACATAGTTAGATATGCCCAGCTAGATATTTTAAACATTTTTCATAGTCTAGTTTCATATGCATATACTACACATGGGTGGGAAATTATGGATTCATAACCTAATTTAGTTCTTGAGCCACCCACATGAGAGGATTAGACACAGTTATAGTCTTATCTAAGATATTCACATATCATGATCCACCAAACATGGGTTGAAAATGATGGATTCAAAATTGGATTAAGTTCTTGAGCCACCCACATATGAGGATTGAGAAATTTATTACCTCAGTCCAAGCTATTCAATGATTTAATCACTATGTATACTCACACACATAAGTTGTCACAAGGTTTATGCATTGGTTCACATACCCAATGAGGTGTATTTGTTCCTCTTTCCTATCTCTTTACTCAGCTTTACTCAGTTAATTTAATCAACATGGTCTTTTGATTTTAATAATATCTTAAGTAAAGACTAATTTTTGCATGTTTCATTGAAGTTCATTGATTTAGATCATGTTTCACACATGTAGACCCAACTTCACATACTCAAAATCAGTCAAATGAGCTTCACTTCCTAAGTAAGTCTAGGAGCTCTTCTTTTTCATTTATACTAGTCATTTCACTTTACTGCATTTCTAGCATAAGGGGGGAATAAAATCACCTAAAAGTGGTATGTCGATGCTAAGACTGTTTCTTGAGGTAGCCTATTCATATCTTATCCCTAAACCCATCTTATATCCTTTATCACATTTTTCCATCGATTATGTAGACCATAGACATCTAAAGTCAACTCAAACATAGTCTCAGAACTATATTTTCAAATCCTAACCCATTGTGCCTAGAAGTTTACCAACTAGACACTAGTGCCACATTAACGACACTAGAGCCATAGGGAACTAGTTTCCCCAACTTGGAGCTAGTCTGCCTTTCCCTAAATCTATTGAATGGATATATTT
This sequence comes from Torreya grandis, assembly GCA_037957365.1. NCBI lineage: Eukaryota > Viridiplantae > Streptophyta > Pinopsida > Cupressales > Taxaceae > Torreya > Torreya grandis. The sequence goes on along the minus strand of JARHVA010004236.1, from coordinate 938,820 downwards.
TCAAATGTGTGCCCCTCTTAAGTTCAACATAAGTACATTTTATTATTTTCACAAGCTACATATCACTATAAATACAAGATTATTAGACCTCTATCCACTAGATGGAAAATAAATGCAAAAATCCTATTCAAATAAGAAATAAGTTGAACAAAATCAATGTTATAAATCCCTATTCTATCCCACTTATACATAATACCATATATAATTTCCCTAAGCCCAACTTTCAAATATTTTCAATCTCAAGCACACTCAAGGCCTTCAAGACCACTAGCATTTTATCATTCACTTACTCTTACACCAATCACTAGGTGGGAAAACTACATAGATATTGATACCTCCTTAGAGTTTTGGTATATAAGTAACTCATTTCACAACAAGGTGTTGAGGATGTCCAACCTATCCTACTAATAAACACACATGTTTTAGCTCATACCATACTTGTAAGGAGGATTAGGGTTTGTATACAAAATCAACTATTTTAAGTACAATATAGAGTTCCATATTTCATACATGGAGGGATAGAACCCAAAAGCATAGGTACATGTGCTCCCATAAAATAGAAATAGTCCTATAAAGAGCACACTAGCATCATTTTTAGGACATTAAAGCTACATGGTGCTACGATCAAGGTGGGTGCTACTGTCTAGTGAAGAATCAGACTTATGGACCTTGTTGATGACACTTAGACCTATTCATAACCTAGTTTTTAGTACATAGATATTTTATGACATTTGTTTTCTAGATAAGTCTATGCTTACACATATTTATTACTAGTTTTATAATGTCAAATTGTGTCATAAATTAGTGGTTATTTATTGCACATTATTTCATTGATTTAGTCAACTCAACCCTTTAATCTAACTGAGGATCTACATAGGTATAAATCTAAAAGGTTAAAATACAAACACAATCATGAAGTAAATTGGGGCCAATATGAACCTCTTAAACCTAAATTAGATTATATTTCATGACATATTGAGCTAATTAGTTCATTGTTGCAATCAGTTATTCAATTTGGGAAAAATTGAACCTTGTGAAACTAGCTTTGACTATATCGGATGTAATTTGGGGATCAATCGACCCTAATGTCATAAAAAATAAACTAAATAGTTAATTGGTTCAATCATGAAGGAAATTGGAGCTAATTTGAGCACCTTCAACCTTTTTATGACTATAAAATGTAATTTTGGGCTTAATCAACCCCAATTTTATCAAATAATGAACCAAAGAGTCATTTGGTTTAATGAAATATGAAATTTTTACTATATAATATGTGTTTTAGGCCTTGATAAACTCCAATGTCATCACATAATGAAACAATAGTCAATTGGTTCAATCATGGAGGTAATTATGGTCAATCTAAGCATGTTGAACCTAACTATGACTATATAATGTGATTTGGGGCTAAATTAGCTCTGATTCCATCATGAATTGATCCAATTAGGCAATTGGTGATTTTAGAGATGTCAGTTGGGCCAAATTAAGCACCATGAACCTAATTAATGGCTCAATAAATTGTATATGATGTAATTTATGGCTTAATTAACCCTAATTTTATCACTAGTGTAATCATGGAGGCAATTTGGACTAATATAAAACCCTTAAACATAACTAAAACTATAGGATGTGATTTGGGTCTAATTAAACCATGAAACTTAATTAAAACTATATATGATGTGATTTGGGTCTAATTGAATTGTGTGAACCTAATTTCAACTATATAAGATATGATGTGGGTATCAGTCAACCCTAATTGCATCACATAATGAATCAAATAGTCAACTACCTCAATCATGGAGGTAATTGGGGCCAATTTGAACCCCTTTAAAACCTTATTGTAACTATAAGATTTTTTTGGGGGCTCAATTATCACTAATTTATGATAGATATAGCCAATTAGGCAACTATCATAGCAAGTGATAAATCATATGTAATTATACTATTATATAATGGTATAAACAACAATATATATATATATATATATATATATATATATATATATATATATATATATATATATATTGTTGTTTATACCATTATATAATAGTATAATTACATATGATTTATCACTTGCTATATATATATATTCATTTTCTATCATATAATATTATATAGTTTAAAATGTGTATATATTTCTTTCATTACCAACACAACACTTTCTCCAAAATTTATATTTTACTTCTTTTGAGATTGATGTCCCCACTACTATTTTCTACAAAATGTGAACATAATATAATTTTAGGTCAATTATACATATGCATACAATTCCCAAAAGGCATAATTTTCCATATAGGCATATAAAAAAGTACATCATATAAGACATACCCTAGTCATTGGAAATCCTCCCTCTATTTGACTTGATCGAATAAGGCTCTCATTTGGATGCCTTGATCATAGATGGAGATTCTTAAAATGCCTTAGATTACTCCAAGGTATTATTTTAAATCCTTATATGCTCATAGCTTGGTTGTAGTTGAACTATTAATATATAAATATTGTTTGAAACTTTACATAATAGACATACAACCAAGTTCAAAAGTTAATTTTAAAATGATATAGAAAATATTTAAACATGCAATTAACACAATCTCATGGTCACACTAAATTTGATTATGATGCTTAATAATGTTAATAGCAGGTTAAACCTGATGCACTTGAGTGTGAAAGGGAGAAACAACATGAGTTGGTGTCATACAAGTAATCTCAATTAGACTATCAGATGTCATCAAATAACCATGCATAGATAATACATTCATGTCAGTTATATTTGTATAAGTATATAATAAATTTATTAAAATAAATATATATTTAAAATTCAAAATTACAAGTTAACATAAATCAATGAGTTGTTTCATAGATGAAATCATAGTAATGATGCCTATGTTTATTCCTTTCCATATAGATAGATGAGTCTTATTTGTTGTCATCAACTAAAAAAAATAAATATTATTTTTAGTTGAGAATACTCTCTCTCTCTCTCTCTCTCTCTCTCTCTCTCTCTCTCTCTCTCATGCAATTAACACAATTTCATGTTCACACTAAATTTGATTCTGATGCTTAATAATGTCAATAATAGGTTAAACTTGATGCACTTGAGTGTGAAACGGAAAAAAAACATGAGTTGGTGTCATACAAGTAATCTCAATTAGACTATTAGATGTCATCAAATAACCATGCATAGATAATACATTCATGTCAGTTATATTTTTAGAAGTATATAATAAATTTATTATAATAAATATATATTTAAAATTCAAAATTACAAGTTGACATAAATCAATGAGTTGTTTCATAGATGAAATCATAGTAATAATGCCTTTGTTTGTTCCTTTCCATATAGATAAATGAGTCTTCTTTGTTATCATCAACTAAAAAAATAAAATATTATTTTTTGTTGAGAATACACACACACACACACACACACACACACACACACACACACACACACACACACACACACACACACACACACACACACACACACACACACACACACACACACACACACACACACACACATACACACACACACACACACACACACACACACACACACACACACACACACACACACACACACACACACACACACACTCATGCAATTAACACAATCTCATTGTCACACTAAATTTGATTTTGATGCTTAATAATGTCAATATTAGGTTAAACCTGATGCACTTGAGTGTGAAAGGGAGAAACAACATGAGTTGATGTCATACAAGTAATCTCAATTAGACTATTAGATGTCATCAAATAACCATGCATAGATAATAAATTCATGTCAATTATATTTGTATAAGTATATAATAAATTTATTATAATAAATATATATTTAAAATTCAAAATTACAAGTTGACATAAATCAATGAGTTTTTGCATAGATGAAATCATAGTAATAATGCCTATGTTTATTCCTTTCCATATAGATAGATGAGTCTTCTTTGTTATCATCAACTAAAAAAATAAAATATTATTTTTAGTTGAGAATACACACACACACACACACACACACACACACACACACACACACACACACACACACACACACACACACACACACACACACACACACACACACACACACACACACACACACACACACACACACACACACACACACACACACACACACACACACACACACAGACTCATGCAATTAACACAATCTCATGGTCACACTAAATTTGATTCTGATGCTTAATAATGTCAATAGCAGGTTAAACCTGATGCACTTGAGTGTGAAAGGGAGAAACAACATGAGTTGGTATCATAGAAGTAATCTCAATTAGATTATTAGATGTCATAAAATAACCATGCATAGATAATAAATTCATGTCAGTTATAATTATACAAGTATATATTAAATTTATTATAATAAATATATATTTAAAATTCAAAATTACAAGTTGACATAAATCAATGAGTTGTTGCATAGATGAAATCATAGTAATAATGCCTATGTTTATTCCTTTGCATATAGATAGATGAGTCTTCTTTGTTATCATCAACTAAAAAAATAAAATATTATTTTTAGTTGAGAATACACACACACACACACACACACACTCACACACACACACACACACACACACACACACACACACACACACACACACACACACACACACACACACACACACACACACACACACACACACACACACACACACACACACACACTAGTAGATGACCCATAATTTGACTATGAAAATGGTGGGACCGTATCCTCCTACAACATTAAAACTTACATATATATTTTTGAATTTTCTATTTAAAATAATTTTTATCTTTTAAATACAAATATATATGAAATTTAACATGTCAAATAAATAAGATACCTACACAGGTGAATTCAAAGTCTTGATACCAAATGTACATGCCAAAAACTCATTAATCATAACCATAACATCTTACCCCTCGAAATCACCAACACCCTCTTCTAAAGGCCAATTAATATATAACAACATGATATACAATGGTGTGGTTGGAAATTAATGCTAATTGGAGAACCCCATGTCCAACTTCTCTAGCATCAGTGTCAAAAAACTTACTAAAATGTATAATGAGGGTGTTAGTAAGCACATTAAATGCATGAAAAGTGTCAATCTCAACAACCTCCTTCACTTCCAAGAGAATTATCTTAATTTGGTGTGACTTTTGGATAAATTATATTTTATGTTAATTAGAACCATGATGTACACCTAGTCTATCCTAGGTAGAGCCTTTTCCTCAGCCCACTATTTTCAAGATAATGGAGGTAGTGCATTGATTGATGGATCAATGAATAATACACAAATTTGGTATTTTTTTAATTTTATTATCACTCAAACCATGTGATAATTTTTTTTTATCATGGTAAGACACAAATATATCTATATATAAGATGCCCATATTTCATTGTGACCCATTATCGATTCAACTTGGCCTAGTAACGACTCTAAGGTATTTTTCAATGAAATATGATGGGTGTTGGTCGAATATGGGTACCTAATTATATTAATTATCCCTTCAATTTTTATTTTGTTTTCACTATATTTAAGGTAAAATATTCATGATGACCTGAGGGTCTTCTTGAATTATAGGAGGGATAGGAGGGTTTTTTATTTTACTTGAATGTTCTATACATACTAAGCAAAAACTGGTTTTAACAAAAAAATTGCTAGCTTTTGTGTTAATTTTTATGAATTTCGTTGACTTACCTCTCTTCTACCATGAAATTATTTATTTTTTAATCTAATTGGAAAAAACAAGTGAGCATGGTGTGTGGTGGTAGTTGTCTCCTCTTAGAAATACAATGCAAGCATGATCTGAGTTTTGAATGTGATGGCTATTTAAAAAATCTAGAATGAAATGAAAATGTTGAGTTGATTTTTATTTTTTATTACATGTTAACATAATTAATACAAATTATTCCAATAATGTGTATGCATTTGTGGTAAGTTCATGAAAATATAAACAAATTCTTCTCCCCCCCCCACACACACACCAAAATTTTGCACTCACCCATAATACTTCCCATTGCCAAAATGGGTGAGGAGAGGTTTGATTATATAGAAATTGAAGAGCCTCATAAGTTTAGGTTGTTTCATAAAGTCCAAATTTTTTATGTGGATGTGAAACTTAAACATTATTTGACCAACACAACCCACCTTTCATTTTCTTAGATGGGGACCTAATTTTCATTCAATAATTTCATGATCATATCTTATGTATTACATGCTCAGGTCTAGTTTGTATAAAAATAATTTTAATTCCTTAATAGATATTCAATTATGTTATAATAACTACAAGAAAGTCCTTGTTTTAGTGTTGAAGTCCTTTAAATCAATTTGTGTCCTTTATATCATGGTGAATTGGGGCTGAAAGATGTTTTGCTTGAATATCTTAGACCTAAGTTTTAATTTTTTTCAAATGTGACCATTGAAAAGTTTAAATATGTTTTAATCACAATATTTTATTAAAATTTATGCCTTTAAAATGTCAATAGTTGGATAGAATGGGTTATGATTATGAATTATTTGACTAATAGGATAACCTAATGTATTTTTTCAAGTTATTTGTATTTCTAAGTGCATAGGCTAGACCTAACGTCACAAGATTTTGACATGCATCTTCATTAATCTTCCTCACTCATGATATTCAAATTTATAAGTCTATTATTCACATGATCAAGTGATATTAAACCACACATCACAATATTACTTATTTATAACTTACATGATGAAAGTACATATAAAAAATTGAAGACCATCTAGATAAATGAAAACCATCCACATGTCATCATCTAAAGGATCTGTGACCTTCCATAGCATAATACAAAGGATAGATCCTAAGAAAGAAAAAAATGACAACATGTTTTGATCTCAATGACATGTAGATCCTTTGGTAGTTATCTAGAGATACATGAGTCATCTATGTGTCATCATACTAGTGACCCAAAACCTATAAGATCAAAGTACATAGTCAAAACTTGAATACCATCCAAAGTAGAAAAAACCATACACATGTCATCATCTTAGTAATATGTGACTAGCTAGAGAATAGTATAGAGGTTAGAGCCCAATAAAGTGATAATCATCTATGTGTCACCATCCTGATGATGTGTAATTTGACAGTAAGGTACATAATAAAAATTTAGTGACCCATAAATTAAGTTAGATTTATCCATGTGTCATAATCTTTCTAATCTACAAGCTACATAATACAAAGTGAAGATTTTCATAATCTAGGTGAATAGGTCTATGAGATCTTTCCAAGTGTCATCATCTAAAGAAGCAAAATATGAAATATAAGGTTCAACACTCAACTAGTGAGTGATATGTTGCCACATGTCTCTAAATAAAATAATTAATTACAAAATAATACATTTATCATCAATAATGAGCTTTGAAAATGTGAAAAGATGGCATTTGTCACATTAAGATGATAAGACACCTAGAAGTAGTGAAAAGGTATCATGTAGAAATAAAAAATTTCCAAAAATTGACAACATAAAACTAAAATTAAAATAAGAAATAAATAAGTGGGTGATGAAGTAAAATATATTGTTTTAATTATTTCAGATGAATTGTTAATTCAATGCATTCAATTCTCAGATCCAAGAAATAGTTTTTGTTTATAAATCACAATTTTATCAAATTGCCATCTTGCTATGATGTACACCCTTTGAATTTGAACTCCCTAGTGATTAAAATACTATGATTTATAGATAACTTAAAATTAACTACATAATGTTAATGGCTTCATCATCCCACACTCTTCCTACCTTTACGTATTTTATTGCTAGCACTACTAAATTCATGGATACAATATTTGATTTGGTCACATCATAAAACCAAATAAAACATGATTTAGATATCTAGGTTGAATGGGATGATATAGAGCCATATATAATAAAGGACCAGATATCTATATTTAGATAATGATATAAAGATGACATTTTGGTCATTAAGGTGGCATGCCTGCATAATGCTGTGGTGAAAATAGAGGTAATGCCAAGCATCAATTTACTTTATGATTTGTTTAAAAATGGGAAAAGTTATGGAAAAATATTGTACTATTGGATTAACAAATACCTCATGGCCTACATAAGTGGGAATGCATTTGGGAAATATAATAGGCTCCCTATTCCTGAAATATCATATGGCTGGGATATGGTGAGTTCATGGTTGCTTTCAAATTCAATCAAGGATAAACTGAATCAATGGAAGCCAACCCAAGAAATTTTAAAATCAAAGGCCCAATTTTCTTCATTCCCACATTAGTTTTTAGGCTAGGGGTAAGAATTTCCATGTCATTATTAAATGGATTATATGGATTTCCAAGCATTTCTTATTTCATGAGATATGGGTCCCATTCTTGGACATCATTTTGAGTTTGGATAAAATTATTTATCTTGGAGAAATAATTATCACCAATTTGATACACCAAATTAGAAACCTAGTGAATCTACCAAATGGAAACTTTTACATGATGTCATACTTGGTAGATGCCATAACCACTATAATGTAACCATATTATATAGGAAACTAGGAATCATCTATAAAATAACCAAAAAAATAGGTTTTCTTATGAATTCAATATTCTTCATGTATACAAGTTTAGGAGGAAAATCTAGAGACTCACATATACATTTTATCTAATGGTGTATAGGTATATCTATGGGTAAAACATGTATAGGTTATCAAAAAATACTAAGATAAGAATTGAGAAAAAGGGTGATTACTAGTATTCCCTTGAGTGTACTATAATCATAATTATGGGTGCTAGGGCACAACCTCTATTTGCCACATACTATTCCAAACAAGGTGGTCAAATAATAAATTATTTAAAAATTATCTAATAATATAGACATTGAATTGATCAGTGCTAAACAAACAAGCTTGCATCCAACCCCTCTTAGCATTGACTGCATACAATATAATTAATAGGATCACCTCAACTCTATGAGTAAAATTAGAACACATTATGAATTTAAAAATGGAACCATTTAAGTACCTATATCCCATGAATAAGGTAAATTACCACCTTAATAAGTATGAGAAAAAAACTATAATCTCCTATGTAAACCAATTGTATAATCATGATTCAATATTTATGAATGTTGAAGATGATAATGAGTTTGTTATCAAGATGTGCAAGGTTGGCATATCCATGATAGTGGTCCAAAGGATATAGTATGATCATACTATTATATAATAAGATTCAAAGATAATATATAGTGAGTAATGGACCTCACCAATAGTTCATGGGCCTTCTCCTCAACTAGAAGCATAATTGAGAACTAAAATTATTAAAGAAGTAGGTAAATATAGGGAGACAAATTCACAAATGATATCTAATGTATCTAGAGGTATCCCCATACATATAGGTGATGTTATTCCTCAAATTTTAGATAATTTAGAATAATCCATAATTTATAGTAGGCTAAAGGGATTACTTTATTTTTCATCCATACCTCTATTAACATCAGTACAACATGTGAGTCTTCCCTCTTTTCTTTCATAGGTTCCTATTGCTATCAACAGTTCATATCAAAACTCCTCCCAAAGTCCTTATCATTGCCACTCCAACTCCTCCATTTTCCACCATTATATCCTCTTCATTTTCGACTCCACCCACTTTAGGACCAACTCTTACTCCTATTAGGACACCATAGGTGATGTACCAAAGGAATCCTAAGACCCCTCTTGTGTCTACTAAAGTTGTATAAGAATAAAAAGGCCTACTAAATGTATATTTAATAAAGGGGGGCCTATTTATGAGGAAATAAATGAGGAAGAATAAGAATATGAGGAAAAATAAGAAGAGGAGGAAGAAGAATAAGAGGAGGAAATTGAGTCATGAGGGATATAAATATATGAAGAATCAAGAATAAAATCAGAAAGGGTTGACTCAATTGTGACTAATTTAATATAAAAATAATAAAATAAAGAGGGAAAAGATGAATAATTATATTTAGAGTCCAAAAAATAATTACAACCCAAGAAATTACATCACCAACAACATCTCCAAGCTCTCCACCTCAGGTTCTAGAGTAGAAAATAGAGAAGATGGTTGAGACCACAATAGTATCTATACAATACCAAACAAGGGAACCAAGTAAGAAGAATTCCCTAGTTGTTACTTCTATTAATTTAGTTGTTGATACAATTCCCAAAAATGGACTAAATGTAAAGGTTTCAAATGAGCAACCTACAACAACAACTTTCATTGACACTACTACTCAGGATGATAATTAGCCAATAATTGTAAGTATGCAAACTCTTGATTATTTGGTATCTCATGTATATATTAATATAGAGGTTAACACATCTGAATCCACCCATTATTTACATTATTTTATTTTTTATTCTCATATCCCACTCAAGAATCCTTAGGCATTCACAATGCTAATTTTTTAAACTATAGCCTAGGTCCCATTAAATTTTGTTTTCCCTACTACTAATCAACTTGATAGGATTTCTAATACTACTATAAGATTGCTTTAGACTTTGTAACTAGTATATCACTTAAATAATCTAGTCCATGATATATTAGACCCAAGAGGTGGATAAATTTTGAAGACTCGGTGTCTATATCCATTTTGATTATACGAGTTATTCTTCCTACGCCATATACATAGTTAGGTGTGCCCATTTACTTTCCTAACCAAATAGTTTCTTCCACAGTCTCAATATTCAAGACATAAAAAAATACCAAATACATTATTGATACAAATTCATACAATAAGGTCACTACCTAGATAAATTCCATCCCAAATTTACAAGAATTTAATGAATTTTCTCCTACTGCCTAGCCTGTTCCAGCATCAATTCTCCCACTAATTCAATTTCCCCTTCTACCTCTGCATCTATAAATGTACAAAATAAAATGCTATTATGAGAATTCTTTCTTAGATTCAAATATCGTAGGAAGAGGAGGTAGTTAGACAAGACTTGATTATCAATGATAAACCAAAGGTAGGGTTCCATTTTTATAGGTACACTAGCACACTAAGCAATTTCAAGAGAAATATTGTGTTAGTAGAGGGTAAAAATGTTCAGGTAGAAAGAGAGAAGACATGTTATCTATAACTAATATTAGGAAGCTTAACCCTATTAAAATAGATGATTATGCATAATATCCTTGTAGTTTTATCCATGAAACTATTATAACTAAATTTTTCACCCTAGGAGAAGGTTTTTCATACCTCTCTAAATGTGGTTAAACAAGGGATTACCCCTAGACCTGTGGGTTGTCTATAATAGGGGTAAACCTCTACATTAAAGGGATATCTCCCTTTGATGACTCACATAGGATCACACACTAATTTCTTGTTTGTAAAATGGATGAAATAACATAAATAAACCTAACTACAATGGTATTGCACCAAACTTTATTAACCACTACCACACATTGCACAATACACTAAGAGCTAAAAGCCAACATGAACATACACACATCCTAGAATGAGCCTATTACATCAATTTTTTTTATAAGGGTAAATAATTTTAAGGATAAGAGGGAAGAATAATTCCACTTCAAAACCAACAATAGACCCCTGATGACACCAAATACAACTTGAAATATGAAACAACCACATGAGGCAAGATAAATAGGAGACAAATAAGGTGATATATATATATATATATATATATATAGTGATAAATCTTTAAATGGTTGATCTTGTCAAGTCTATATATATATATATATATATATATACACACACACACTTGACAAGATCAACCATTTAGAGATTTATCACTACATGTAGTCATATAATGAGTTAAAAAATTAGCTGATTTATTGATCATAGCTAAAAAAATGAGAATTAATTCATCATACCCAGGTGGAGGATACATTTTAAAGCCAAAATGGCTCAATATATAGCACAAGTGTGAGAAAAGAGAAGAAAAGTGTAAGAGAGAGAATATACAAGTGTCATGTGAGTTAAAAACAAGAGAGGAGTTAGGGAACTACCTCAATATGTCCTAGATGACATGTGTTTCTCTTCTTCAGATGCTTCAACCCTCCAAGTGGCATGGGAGTTGAAATGGTTACTTGACACCTTGACTAGCCCTTTGAAACTCCTCTTCTTACTGACATGTTGAAGGAAATTTGGCCTTATTAGTGATCATATCAGTTTATTCTACCTCTTTCCTCTGATATTGACACCTCTACACTAACTCTAATAGGTTCTCTTTGACACATCACCTCTTTCTCTTGCAAATTGTATAGAGGGCTCTTCATGTCCTTAGGCCTATTTTGTACACAAGTGTAAAAATTTGGTTTTAGTTACTATAGCTCATCTAAACTTCATGGATATACTATTAGAATCATATCATACCTAAAAAATACATTTTAATGTCTCAAACTAGTCCCAAAAGGTCATTCTCTACTAAAATCCCTAATTAGGACTCATTCCTTATAGCCATTTTTATGAAAACCTCCTTGTGTAGAGAAAAGTAAAGAGGATTTTGAGAATGTAAGGGCATGTTACAGTAATCTATATGGCCTTACAACTTTATGTTTAATTTAAATATTTGAGAGTGAGTGTAGATGTCATTTTCTACCCATTCCCTCTCGTAACTAGGCCTCAATTAGGCCTCCTTGCCAAGAGAGTGAAAAATACATATACAACCTCAACACATATTCCAAAACCCAAATAAGCATTTTATTCACTTACAAAACATCCTCCTTGACCTCCATGTTAAATTTAAAGTTTTAAATCACTATATGGACCTACAAAATAGAAAAAAATGGTGGTTTTAGGCCTATTTCATATAGTTTCGTACAAACCAATTTCAAGGGAGGATGTTCATGGGAGTATTGAACATGTTGTCAGTGGTTTCTAAGTTTTTTCAATTCATCTAGAGGCATAAATATTCATTTCTCTCTCACCTAGTCTTTATGGTTCTCCTTGGTAGCCTAAAAGTGGTTTGGGTTCTTAAGGATGATTCATCAATCTAGACATATGAATCCTCCAACCAATTCCACAAACTTAAAATAAATTAGGGTGGATAACTTCCCATAGGAGAAAAAGGTCCCATATAAATCCTCCTTACCATAATAAGCAAAAGAAACTAACCTATCAACTAGGAAAAAATAGCTTGTGAGGTCTGAGAGAGAATTGTAGTATACAGGGGGTTGTTTAAGTTTGTTTTTGTCTCCAATGACCTCAATGTATTTTTAACCACCTCCCTTCACCAAACTTATTATACATACCACTAGCCTATGCTCAGGGTTCTTGTGTCAAACCAATTACCATACCCTAATGACTATGTTATTCTATTTACTCTCTCTCTATCTCTATTGGAGGTATAACATTATATGAAGTGTATGTATATGTCTCTCACAATATCTTAAGGGTCTTAAAGTATTTAATTCACTCCACTTTACCATATCATCTTACTTCCAACCTTAAACTCACTACCTTACAATATTGTGTAAGTCATTGAGAATGTACTTGATTGAGAAGGGGTCTAAGTTCCATTCTTGTTATGTATGAAGTTTTGATGGAATGAATGAGCATGTTCCATATTACATTATAAATGATATTTAAGTATTCAACTCATCTCACTAAACTCAATCCACCAATTCTCAGGGCTGATTATCTAAGTAGGTCTATCAACACAAGTAAGTCTATGCATGTTTTAAACATGGTTTTCAGTTGTGTTTCCTTGTTGAGTCTAATCCTTTCATGTAGATCAATTTATGTATATTTAAACATCTATTTGAAGGTTCTCAATAGTCACTCTAACTCCAAATGACCACCTCTCTTTAAGACTAATTGCCTATATAGACTATGCATTCTCTTAGGACTACTAGAAGTCATGAACAGGGTTTGTTGTATTATTTTAATTTAATTAAGTCTAATTTATTGATGGATTTATATTCACATAAATATTTCAATCATGTTTCAAACTATCTTGTTCTCAATCCCCTTGAATATTCTTGAAGTTGACTACGCAAGTAGATTTATGCTTGTTTCCAAGGAATGTGTGTGATTAACTTGGTTCCCCTATTTTATCTATGTCTCTGTCAATCACTTAAAACCATTTTGTTCTAAAATAGTTTCAAAACTTTGATTTCCATTATATCTTTCACAACATACATATACCTTTGTATTGCATCTTGAGATGGTGTGTAGTCACTTGAGCAATCCTATAGGTGACTGCATTGCCGGTGTGCACTAGTTTAGGTATGTAGTCTTAGAGTTTGGAAATGTTGAACTTTTCAAAATCCTACTATACTTTTGGGATTGATATGAGCCTCATAAAAATCCTTTTAAAACACAATGATTTCACCTTTTCTCTTGAAGTCTTGTAGATGTTTGTCTCCCTAGAATTGATTATGTATGTGGCCTCTTAGGTTTTTAGGCCTCCAATACCTTTAAAATACCTATCCCATATTATTAAGATTTTAGACATTTCTAAAAATATTGTAACTCAATGTTTTTATTATCCTATTATATCTCATGTCATCTTTCACTCTTGGCTAGTTGTAGGTGGTTGTTGAAAGAGTTGTGACTACATAAAAGGATTTGTAGGTCTAAAACCAATCTTATATCTTTTTAAATGGATCTATATCATGTTTTTATTATGTCTCAAAGTAATTTTAATGCCTTGGAAAATCAACACCTCATCAACCTCCTTGTTTCAAGGCCAAAACTCCAACTTAACTTATTATACGAGTGAATTAGGGAAGAACTGACTCTATTTATGGCCTTGAAGATCTTAGAAACCCATTACAAACCTCTTGGAAGATTTTATTCTATTTTTTATGGTGTTTTGATACATATAAATGACTTAAAGCTCCAAATTTTCATCTACTTTACTGTTTAAATCCTATTTCCTCACCTAGTTGGTTATAGGTGCAAATTTGAAGAGTTGATTATGTATAAGACTTTTTAAGTTTCTTATTTATCTAAGACCAATTAAAAAATACTTCAGTGGTTCTGTCATATTGTTATTGAGGTTATAAGACACCTTTAAAACTTGAAACTCCAAGCTCACCAACATTCATTATCAAAGACCACATCTCTCATAGCTAGCTATAGATGATAGTCATAAGAAGGTCTGAGTATGAAGTTTCATGTTAAACCTTTTCAAATCCACCATGACAAAAAATAAATACAATGACCTAAAATCTATGGGATAGGTCTCTTCTCAATCATTTTAAGTCCATGGAGTGCTTTAAGACACCTTCAACCTTTGTGTTTTCACATCTTCTCTTACATTCTTGTAGGTGATTGTGTCACTAGGTATTATTGATTGATTATCATCAACCTCCTATCCTTTAGGTGGTTGGAGACTTATGGTAGTTCATGATTATTTATAATTTGAATCCATCACCTTGATAGTTCTTGGGCAATCTTTAAACACATTGGCATCATAGATTTCCTCAGAGTTATAGACCTACATGCCTATTCAAGTTGAGGACTGTAACATTAGTGTTTAAGAGTTTTATAGACTAAAAATTAACATTATGACTAAAATAACGTCACCTTAATTGTATAATCATATCAAGCATGAAGACATAACCTCAAAATCTCCTATAAATTCACATTCAAACACTCAATAAAGCTTGTATGTAGAAACACACAAAATATAGTCCAAGTTGATGAATGGAGATATGACCATCTTTTAAAAATTGTGCCTTCATGGAAAAATTGAAAAATAATTTAGGATACTTGAGATTATTTTTTAAGACCCATAAAAACTTTCTCCTTTTGAAAATATTCCACCATTCTGCTTGGAAAACTCAAGAAAGAGCCCTATCATGGTTGACTAGAAGATTTAAGACCCTTAACTTCTTAATTTTTTTTCATAAAGATAAGGAGATGAATATGAGAACCAATTAAAAAAGTTTTAATTTTATCAATACTAAAATACATACACAAATTTTTAGGTTCCCACCTTATCTCTCCTAGCCATACCATTTAAACCATTTTTGTCTATGTGAGTTTGTGAAGGAGTTAATAGGAGAGATATGAAATTTTTGACTTCCTCTAACCTTTTAAATTCTATATAAACACTATTATGGACCTAAAAACACCTGATCATGATTAAAACATAATTTATTTTCATATTCTCTCTCCTCTTATGTTGTATTTGCTTGGGAAGCCTTTAAAACTAACTTTTCTTGATCATAACTAACTTTTTATGACTTGAAACTCTTTGGTCAATACCATGACATATTTTAAGACCCTTATTGATATAAATTTACCTTTTAAACATTTTTAAAGGCACCACAAATTACCCTTTTGACCCATTTTTACTTAGGAGACTCAAATAGACCAAAAAACATAAAAGAGACTTACCTTAATAGTTCCAAATTTACCTTAATAAATGGTAATAAGGTATTTTAGACTCAAATAGGACCTCCTAAATCATGTAAGGTTAAATTTTTTTTCCTATATAGGTATTATTTTGACTTAAGGGGTCAGAATTAGATTATAAATTGGTGACTCATAGGAGTAGCATGCCTGCTATGCTGACTAGACCAGTAGCCTTGTCCTTCCATTGGGATATGGAGTCAATTACACTCTAAGAAAAAAATATCATACCTTGATACTTGACCATAAATAAAAATTTATTACCTAAAAACACACAAAACAAATACACGCACAAAAAAACAAAGAAAGGAATACACACACATGTGCTAACAAGCACTTAGGGAACACAACAAGAACATAAAAAAACTAGACTATATACAAACTAACCTACTTCAAACTTTATAATCCTAGATCAAAAAGGAATATTGTACCATATTTTTCTCCATGAGATTAAGGAGTGCATGAATCATGTTTCATTTTTAGATTTGGTTTTGATATTTTCAACTCCTTCATGCTTGCCATTTTCTTTGACATGATCTCAAATACAATGATATCAGATGGAAACATATCATCTATGAAGGTGAATTAATCTTTTGATTCAACCATATTTTCATGGTACTTTTTATCTACAACTTGACCCAATTATGATTCATCTAGGCATGATTCATTGTCCTTCATAACATCTTGAATGAGATTAAACTTCTTATCAGCTATAAGATCATCAAGCTCCTCAAGGAGCTCTACATACTCAACCCCATCTTCACCATTGTATTCAACTTGAATAGTAGTAAGTGTAGGATTTTTAAAGGCCTCAAATTATCCACATATCTCATTAAATATTTTCCATAAGTCATCTTGTTCCATGGAATTAGTATTAACTCCATTTTCTATTGTATTTTTAAATTCAACATCTTGATCATGCCCATGAGGTTCAACCAACTCATCTGATGTGATATTATTTTCATACTCATTCTCTTCCATGGCTTGATAAATCTCTTCATGAGTAGATAAAACTTGATCTTGATCATCTTTTTATTCACTCTAGATGATATATTTATGTTTGTCTTCACCAAGGGGAGTCCCTATAGTGAACTCTTCATCATAGACACTTGAGTCATCTTCTTGATCAGTTGAAAATTTAGCTTGATCTTCTTTGCTTATCTCTCATAGGATGGGCTATTATTCAAGAAGGGATGAGGTGGTGAGAAAGTTCATGGGTTAGATAGGCAATATGAGGTGTGGTGGATGGTTCATGACTGGATTGAGGATGAAGGAAACACACTTGAATTTTGGGGTCTTAGAATTGGGAGACTCTTGAAATAATTATTGGATAGATAGAGTGGTTCAACTTTGACATAAGTTTTCCATTCTCTTCTTCAATAACCTCATCCTTCTCATAGTCTTCTTGAATTTAATTTTCAAATACAACTTTATCTTCCACCTTCTCAAATAAGGTGTCCTTTTTAAGTTGAAAATATTCTTGGGTAGACTTCCATGAGGGAACAACTATAGGTTATTAGGGAGAGGGAAATGAGGCTTAAACAAACACAAGGTCTTCTTTCTTAACATCAACTTCTTGGTCCTCACTCTCTTCTTCATTATTTCCCCAGGACTTCACTACTTGGTTCCAAGTTGTAATTTTAAAGCTATTAGGCACTAATGATTTTGAGGTGGAGGGATCATTGGGATTATAAAAATTATAAGATTTTTATTGAACTAGTTGTCCTTAACCTTGAAGATGAATTTTAAAGGGTGGTCTATTGCCTTAATAGTTTAGATAGTATTGATTGGGTTGATAGGATTTTTTGAAAGGTCTCCATTATTGTTGTATTATCCTTTTGAGACCTAAACTCTCTTTCTAAAGAGTCTTAATAACATATTCTTATTAGTGATATATTTATTCATAGGCTTATTCATAAGTCTACTCAATTTCATCATGATCATATAGAAAAGGAATATGCTAACCATAGGGTTGCCATGGCTCATAGGGATGATAAAAATCTTGATAAGCTTGTTGAGAAACATAGTATGGATCATGAAAAGGATGGTAAGGAAGTGTATAGTATGAACTCTCATCATATCAATCCATACCAACTTAATTAGTCAAATTAAACAAGTGATTTTTAGCAAATTATTTTTGTAATAAGTACTTGAACTACTTATAACTAGATTATTGCATTTGGAGTCACCATTGGTGTTTGCTTGAATGCCTCCAAAGGCTGATAGGTGGAAGAATACACCAAAATTTATTCCTCTCTTTTAGACCTTAAGTTCCATCAAGCATGCCATAACTTTTATAACCAAAATTTTCACCTTAGGAGAAGGTTGTTTAGAACTCTCCAAATTTAGTTAAACATAGGATTACCCCTATACCTGTGGTTTGTCTATAACAGGGTTAAACCTTTAGATTGAAGGGATAACTCCATTTGATGAATAACTTAGGCTCACACACTACTTTTTTTATTGGAAAAGGGAATAAATAACTAAAATAAACCTAAATATAGTGGTGATGCACTAAACTTTGTTGACCACTACCACACATTTCACAATACACTAAAAACTACAAGACACCATGAACATATAAACATCATAGAATGAGCCTATTGTGGCAATGCTTTATAAAAGTTTAAGGTATTGTAAGGCTAAAATTTAATAATAATTCCACTTCAAAACCCACAAGATACCCCTTATGACACCAAATACAACCTGTAATAGAGAAACAACCACTTGAGGGAAGATAAATAGGACACAAACAAGGTGATATACATATACACTTGATAAGATCAACCATTTAGAGATTTATCATTGAATGTAATCATATAATGAGGTAAACATCATTTATTTTATTTATTAGAGGTAGAAAAAAGAGTAGGACTTCACCATACCTAGGTGGAGGATGCATTTCGAATCCAAAGTGGCTCAATATATAACACAAGTGTGAGAGAAGAGAAGAAGAGAGTAGGAGAGAGATAGTATACAAGTTTAATGTGAGTAAAAAATAAGAGAGGATTTATGAAAATGGGTCAATAGGTCTTATATGACATGTGTTGATACTCTTTAGATGATCCAACCCTCTAAGTGGCATGGGAGTTGAAATGGTTTCTTGACACCTTGACTAGCCCTTTGAAACTCCTCTTCTTCTTGACATGTTGAAGGACAAGTGACCTTATTGGTGATCATATCAATTTATTCTACCTATTTCCTCTATTCTTGACATCTCTCAACTGACTCCAATAGGTTCTCTTTGACACATCACCACTTTCTCTTGTAAAGTGTTTAGAATGATTTTCATCTCCTTAGGCTTATTTTGTACACAAATGTCAAAAATTGGTTTCATTTACTATAACTCATAAAAAATTCATCAATGTATTATTGGAATCATATCATACCTAAAAAAATCCATTTTGATGTCTCAAACTAGCCACAAGAAGTCATTCTCTACCAAAAGCCCTAAATAGGCTTAATTCCTTATAGCCTTTTTTTGTGCAAACATCCTTGTGTATAAAAAAGTATAGAGTATTCTCCAAACATAAGGGAATATTATAGTAAATTTTATGGCCTTACATCTCTAGGATAAATTTCATGCTCTAAGAGTGAGTGGAGATGTCATTTTATACCCTTTCTCTCTCCTAACTAGGCCTCAAATAGGCCTCCTTGTTAAGAGAGTGAAAAATGAATATATATCCTCCACACACATTCCAAACCATAAATAATAATTTTATTTACTTATAAAACATACTCCTTGACCCTCATGTCAAATTTAAATTTTTGACTCCCTGTATGGACCTAAAAAATAACTGAAATTAGTGGTTTTAGTCATATTCTATATAGTTTTGTACAGTTCCATACAAACCAATTTTATGGGAGGATGATCATGAGAGTCTTAAACATATTATGGGTTGCTTTTAATTTGTTATGATTCATCCAGAGGCATATATATTTATTTCTCTCTCACCTAGTCTTTATGGTTCTCTGTGGCAACGTAAAAGTGGTTTGGGTTCTTAAGGACGGATGTATTAATCCTCCAAACAATTTAAAAAATTGAATTACATTTGGTTTTATAACTTCCCCTAAGAGCACAAGGTCCCATGCAAATATTCTTGACTATACCAAGCAAAATAATCTGACCTCTCAGTTAGAAACAAGCACCCTATGAGGTCTGAGAGAGAATTATAGTCTGTAGGTGGTTGTTTGAGTTTTTCTTGGTCTCCAATGACCTCAATGAGGTTTGAGACATAAAAATTATCTCTTTTAATGTATTTTCAACCACCTCCCTTCACCAAAATTCTTGCATATGCCACTAGCCAATGCCTAGGGTTCTTGTGTCAAACCAATTACCTTACCCTAATGACTATGTTCTTCCATTTAATCTCTCTTTTAGAGGTATAAAATTATATTAAGTGTATGTAAATGTACATAATAATATCCTTAGGGTATCAAATTATTAAATTCACTCCACTTTACCATTTCATCGTACTGTCAACCTTTAACTCGTTGCCTTACAATCTTATGTATGTCATTAGGACTATACTTGATTGAGCAAGGGTCTGAGTTCCATTCTTATTAGGTCTAAATATTTGATGGAATGAATGAACATGTTCCTTATTACATTCTCAAGGCTCTCTAAGTATTCAAATCAGCTCATTTAACTCAATCCACCAATTCTCATGGATGATTGCCCAAATAGGTATATCAACAAAAGTAGGTTTATGCATGTTTTAAATAAGGTTATCAGTTGTGTTTCCTTATTGAGTCTAAGCCTTTGATTTATATTAAGGTATGTGTATTTAAACGTATATTTTAAGGTTATAAATAGTCTCTCTAACTCCAATTTACATCCTCTCTTCAAGACTAATTACCTATATAGACTGTGCATGCTCTTAAGACTATTAGGAGTGAAGAATAGGGTCTATTATGTTTCTTAACTTTTCTTAAGTTTGAGTGCTTGATGGTTTAATGTTCACATCACTATTTAAATCATGTTTAAACCTATTTTTTTAATCAATACCCTTAAATATTATTTAAATTAACTAGGCAAGTAGAGTTATGCTTGTTTTCAAGGACTATGTGTGACTAGCTTGTTTCCCTTATTTGCTCTCTTTTTCTATCAATTATATATAACCCTTTTGTTCTCAAATAGTTTAAAAAGTTTGAGTTCCTTTATATATTTCACAACACACACACACACACACACACACACACACACACACACACACACACACACACACACACACACACACACACACACACACACACACACACACACACACACACACACACACACACACACACACACACACACACACACACACACACACCACTATCTTGGGTCTTGATATGGTGTTTAATGTATATGTTGGAGACCTAGGTTGCACCCTAGCTTAGAAAAGGGTTGTTTAGGTCCTCTACCCAAGCCTAGTCCAACATGGGAATGGCCCTAGGATGTGGGTTACCTAATCTTGGGTCAGACATCTAGGATTTTAATGAGGATAGCTTCTATGATGTATCACTTAGATAATTTCCAATAAAACCCATTAATTATTGGGGTGAAAGGGGAGAGAAGGATACCTAAAAGGGAAATATAATCTACTATTGGTGATACACCTTAATTTATTATAGATCCAAAGGATATTTAGTTCACTAATCTTCATCGATCATAGTTTTAAAAGGTTAGCCATAGAGACCATAATTGGTGGGGTTTACTCTTATTTTGGAAGGGGATCTAGCCATTGTGGTATATTAATATAATTTTAATATTTCCAATTACATTATAGTTTTATACCATATTATTTTTGGTGCATTATCATGTTTACAAGTGGTAGGTGGATTATTTTAAGTGGTGATATTTGAGAGGACCATGTGGTAGGTCCTTAGGCCACCATATGGCCTACCACCATCTGGCCTGCCACCATGACCTTCACATTTTATAAGTCATAATGTTATGTTGAGTTTGAAGTATACAACTCGAGATCTAACTCGATGTGGTGAGATCAAGATATGGTAATCCTGAGGGCAATTTTGAGTTACTTGTTATGGCCAACTCAACAACCAACTTGTAGTTGGATTAACAACTATGCAAACCAAACCATACAAAATAGTGGGAGATGTCACTAAAACCACAAGTCTTGTAGTAGTATCAAATATATTTGAATCATTTATTATGATTTACCCCAAAGAATGTGGGATTTTTAATCCTATAAAAAAATATGCTACCATGTAACAAAGGCCGTTGGACTACTAGCTAGGTGGTGATATATAATACAAGTTTGATTGCATAGGTAGATGAATAACCATTCAATTTTGAGTAATAGGGAAGTTATATATTCATGATTATTACTTGTAGATATGAATGGAGAAGGCATATATTTTTGGGCCATGGACACATTACAAACCCAAACTAAGGATTATCATGTTTTCTTCTATTTACAAGGCCATTGGCCATAGAAGATGGATATGTGTGACTGAAGTAAGAAGGATGGCACGTCTATTTTGAAAAAAATACCTTTGAGCCATGGGTAAATAAAATACAATAGATTGAGTTGTCTTGATGTTATGTATCAATTTTATAAGGCCATGAAAAAATTGATGTGTATTGATACAGGGATAGAAACCCAAAGCCTATGAACATACATTTTATTCTATTTTGTATGGCTTTGGCCATGGAAGACATGCATGTGAACATAGACTTGAGAAACATGATCTTGAATCTGAGTCAAGACATCTATTTGGTATGGCATCATTGTGAATGAAAAAGATGCAGTAAACCCAAAGGGGTAGATGATTTTCTTTCATTATTACAAGCCATAGGCCATGGGTAAAGTAGGTTTTTTTAAACATATAGTCCAAAATGAAAAAGTGAATTAACACCTATTTTTCAAGGTCAATGAGCCAAGGGTTGATGTTAGGTGTTATCGTATAGTTGAACATGCCTATTTATGTAAGGCTTATTAAGTTAGGGTGAAGTTTGATTAGAACACAATTACCAAACATGGAAGGTGAATGCATGGTATTCATTTTAATACATAGACTGAGCCATTTTAAATATTATACATCTTATTTTTAAGTCCTTTGGTTGTAAGTGATAATTGCGTATTTACAATCACCAAGACTTGAGCTACAATAATATGTTTTCCTCCAAGGGTGAATGATATAAATTGCATGGTCTATATAGACATAGAAAATTGAGTCTATGGTATATGTTTCTTCTATTTGAAAGGCCTTGGATCCATAATAAATAAATATATGGATATATGTGTGACTGTATTTGTGCATACATAGTCCAAATGGTGGAGATGATATACACATATTATAAGAGGACTAGATGCCTATGCTTATTAGAGTTGTAGATCTGTTAGAAGGTAAAATACTCATATTTATTATTATTCCCATGTATTAGAGTTTTCATATAATCTAATGAATAAAATTACACAAATATACATGGAGAAGAAAAATAAATGCTACTGATAAAGGAAAGACATTGTTGAATGAATCAAAGTCTTTAAAGTTACTTTCAACATTATTTATAGGTTCCAAAATCCATTCCTTATTTAAGTTGTAAACTTTTAATACTTACATGTTTTTAATGGATCGGTTCATTGTTTCATGAATCCAAAGACGTATCTCAAATGGGTGAACTTCGTTATCAAGTTTGTGTCTATTTTATTTCAGTTATTTCTAGGTTTTAACTTATTTAATTCAGTTACAAATGAATTAATGGAACATTAGAATTAATTACAAGGAATTATAAAATGACATGAATCAGGAATTTTAAAAGTGGGAATGAATTTATAGAGTTTTTTATGTACTTTTTATTCATTCCTATAATATTTTACATCCAATTCTATTTCACTCAAGGAATTAAGAGTTTTAGTATCCAATTTTAAAAAAATGTTTGATTTATCTAAAATGTAAACCCAATTTTTGCATCAAATTTTGGTATCAGAGTAGGTTGATATAGGAATTGATTAGTTGTTGGTATACTTTAGTTTGAGGTTTTAAGATATAAGATATTGGTATTGTTCTTATATTTTGTTTGATTATGTAGGATGGCTAGTGAAAAGGAAAATTGGAAGGTGTTCCAATTCGTTGGAAAAAGACAAGCTTCTAACAACCAAGGGTTTTGAAACCACTAGTCCTATAAGATCAACATGGATGATGAAAACACATTGTCACTTGAAGGTGTGAGATGGTTTTGAGAGAGGACAAGTGTTTATTTCTTGGTATGAATTTAGATAAAATGCAAGGCATTTTAATTAATGCACATCCAAGAGGAATAAATTGTTATCCTATTACCATTCTTATATAGAGGGAAGATTAAGGTATGATGGAAATCTAATTTTATATAGGCATTGACATAATATTTTGGTCTGTGATAACTAGTTGTGTAGCCTTTATTTTTAGATTATTAATCATATTATGGATGCTTATGTCTTTGATTATAGGAAAAAGTGAAAAGACCATTTCTCTGGTAAGATATGGAAATGGTAATAGAGCATTATTCAAGAAATTAAATAGGTTTTTGCACTTTAAATATTGAGATTTTGAACTGGTTCATAAGTTGGTTTATGTTTCACAATCTTTGTTAAGAGTTGTATGAAGAAAACAAGAAGTTGTCTAAAACACCAACAATATGCCAACCATTGCTCAACAAGTGTGCACTTCATAGTTTCTTCAGAGGTATAAATTATTTTCAAGCGTATTTATGTTTGCACAATTTTTTGGTTGAATCCTTTATGTAAGTTTGCTTTGGGAGTAAAATATGCCTTTATTTGGAATTATTTTTAAATCTTTTTTAAAAATGAAAAATGGATCATCTAACTCTTAGAAGATAGAGTTGATAAGATGAAACTTTCTATTCAGTTATTGGAAACCATCAAGGGGCAACAACTCTTATTGATCAAATGGTTTAATTGAATAGTTTTGTATAAGTATATCTATGGTATTAAATAGTATGCTTAGTGTCACTTCAAACACTATTTCATGGAATTCCTAACTAATTGGAACTAGGAAGGAATTTGATAACCCTTGTGTTTGGAAGGATCTTTTGCTATCTCCTATTTCAGTTTTCTATTATGATAAACTTTTTGGGAAACTAACCCAGTTTGGATGAGTTTTGGAGGTATGAATCAGGGAATAGTCAATAGTGAGGAAACTTCAAGATAGGTTCAAAATTATTAGTTTTCTCCTCACATTTGTGATATGTCTTAAATTTAATTGTAGAGTTTGTGGGTTTTTAAAGAGGATCTTATTTGTGAATTGTGTAGTTATAACCTTAGGATAGACAAATTCATTGCATATTTTTATACTTGATAGATATGTTTAAATCCCACTATATCTTGGGTAATGTTTGTATTATAAACTTTTTTTACACTTATACATATGTTTTTCATACACATCATGTAGATGTACTTTTAAAGACCCATAAATGGGCAACATTTGAATATGCAAATATACATATGTTGTAATTATTTGTAAGTCCTAGGAGGTATGCAACACATTTTATTTTCCCTTGTGTCATATTGATAACAAGGAGAACACCTTAGCATTCATGTAGTGCAGGGGTTGAGAGAGCATGCTAGATGTTATGACCATTTTGGGTAATAGGTCATTTTGGTAGGATGGGTAAAGAGTTTCTTTTAATCTCTATGATCAAATTACATTTTTAGTTGGATAGTTGACTTCTTATAGGGAAGTATTATAACATCTTATTTCACTGATATTTTGCAAATGGAGTTTTATTGCATCTATGTGATAGATTGACTTCATAACTCCTTCGTATGCTATTTTTGGCTTCTATATGTTTGGAATCAATACATAGAGATTGTCAATGACAAAGA
Organism: Torreya grandis; assembly: GCA_037957365.1. Classification (NCBI taxonomy): domain Eukaryota; kingdom Viridiplantae; phylum Streptophyta; class Pinopsida; order Cupressales; family Taxaceae; genus Torreya; species Torreya grandis. The sequence goes on along the minus strand of JARHVA010004236.1, from coordinate 912,666 downwards.
AGAGAATTTACAAAGATATTTTGGGTCAGTTGGATTATTGGGACTTTTGGAGACCAAAAGCATTTTTTTGGGGAGGTTTGATCTTAAGGATGTTTAGTTCACTAGTCTTCATTGGTTGTAGTTGCAAAAGGCTAGATATAGAGAACATAACCGATGGGGTCCACTCTTGTTTTAGAAGGGGATCTAGTCATTGTGGTCTATTAATGTAATTTTAATATTTCCAATTACATTATAGTTTTATACCATATTATTTTTGGTACATTATCATGTTGATAAGTGGCATGTAGAGGAGTATTTTAAGGGGTGATATTCGAGAGGATCATGTGGTGGGTCCTCAGGATATCATGACCTTTACATTTTCCAAGTCACAATGCCATGCCAAGTCTAAAGTATACAAATCAAGATCCAACTTGATATGGAGAGTTCAAGATATGGTAATCCCAAGATCAAGTTTGAGTTACTTGTTATGGCCAACTCAACAACCAACTTGTAGTTGGATTAACAACCATCCAAACCAAACCATGAAAAATGTTGGGAGATGTGGCTAAAGACATGAGTCATGTAGTAGTATCAAGGATATTTGAAGCCTTTACTATGCTTTACCCTAAAGAATGTAGGATTTTTAATCCCATAAAATAAAATTTGCTACCATGTAGCAAAGGCCAGTGGATTGTTGGCTAGGTGGTGATATATAATTCAAGTTTTATTTCATAGGTAGATGAATATACAACTAGATTCATGCCTATTTAGAATGGCCATTCAATTTTGGGTAATAAGGAATTTATACATGCATGATTATTACTTATAGATCCAAATGGAGAAGGCATATATTTTTGGGCCATGGATAAAGTGCAGACCTAAGCTGAGGATTAGCATGTTTTCTTCTGTTTACAAGGCCATTGGCCATAGAAGATGGATATCTATAGTTGAAGTAAGAGGGGTTTCATGTCTATTTTGAAAAAAATCTCTTTGAGCCATGGAAAAGGAAAATATAGTAGACTAAGTTGTGTTGATGCTATGTATCAATTTTATAAGGTCATAAGAAAATGGATGTGTATTGATACATGGACAAAAACCCAAAGCTCGTGAACATACATATTTTTTATTTTGTATGGCTTTGGCCATAGAAGACATATGTGTGTGAACATAGACTTGAGAGACATGGTCCTAAATCTGCGTTGAGATGTTTATTTTTGTATGGCATGACTATGAATGAAAAATATACAATAGACCTGAAGGGGTATATGCTTTTCTTCCATTATTGTAAGTTATAGGCCATGGGTGAAGATGGTTTATTTGGACACATAGTACCAAATTAAAGAGGAACCTAATGCCTATTTTGTAAGGCCATTGAGCCAAGGGTAGATGTTAGGTGTTGTGGTAGAATTGAACATGCCTATTTGTGTAAGGCTTATTAATCTAGGTTGACATTTGATTGGAATATGGTTCTTGAACATGGAACATGAATGTATGGTATTCATTTGAATACATAGAGTGAGCTATTTTAAGGATTATGCATCATCTGTGTATGTCATTTGGCTATAAGTGATAATTGTGTATTTGTAGGCATTGAGACCCAAGATGGAATAATACATTTTCCTCTAAGGGAAATGCTATAAGTTGTACAGTGTATATGGACACATAGAAAACTGAGTCTATGGCATATGTTTCTTCTAGTTAAAAGGCCTTGGATACATAATGAATAAAAATATAGATATATGTGTGTATTTATGCAGATAGAGTCCAAATGGTGGAAATGATATATGCCTATTCTAAGAGGACCAAGCACCTATGCTTATTGGAGTTGCATATTTGTTAGAAGGAAAAATACTCATATTTATTATTATGCCCATGTATTGTAGTTTGCATATACTCTAATGGAGAAAATTTACCAAATATACATGGAGAAGATAAATGAATGTTGTCAACAAAGGAAAGACATTGCTGAATGAATTAGAGTCTTTAAAGTCAATTTCAACATTATATATAGGTTCCAAAATGCATTCTTGATGTAAGTTGTAAAATTTTAATACTTACATCTTTTTAATAGATCCATTCATTGTTTTATGAACCCAGAGATGTATCCCAAATGGGTGAACTTTGTTATCAAGTTTGTGTCTATTCCATTTCAATTATTTATGGGTTTCGACTTATTTAATTAAATTACAAATAATTAATAAAACACCATAATTAATTATGAGGAATTATAAAATGAAATGAATCAGGAGTTTTAAAAGTGGGAATGAATTTATAGATTTTTCTAATTACTTATTATTCATTCTTAGAATATTATGCATCCAATTCTATTTCAATCAAGGAATTGAGATTTTTAGTAGCCAATTTTAAAAAGTTGTTTTATTTATCTAAATGGTAAACCCAATTTTTAGATCAATTACTCATACACTCTATTTTAAATTCTACAAATACTAATGAAATAAGCAAAAGACAATCTACAACTCCAAATGTCTATTATGCATCAATATTTCATTCAAAGGTTCACCAAGTGATCAAAACATAAGGGAAGTGATGGAGAGGCCTGATTCAAATCACTAACTAGTCAATGTATACACTTGATAGCTTTAATCAAGTGACATTAAACACTAAACATGACTTGCATAACAAGATAAACTAGTAGCTAGTTCAGATCAAGACATGACAAGGGAGAGATTTCTACCACATATGAAAATCAAACTAACATTAACACACTATACCAAAACAATGAAATTTGGAACAATCATCTACTTATCTCAAGAGGTTACCAAGATCAATTTTGGCATAGTTTAGTCATGCTAAAAAGAGGGATTCATTTAAAGGCTTAGGAGCCTATATTTATAGTAGAAGGGAATGAGAGAGATGGGGAACATGTGTGGAAAAATTGAGAAGGTGTCATTAATGATCAAGATAATAGTTGTACCAACTCCTCAAGCTCTTCATGTACTAATGTCACTGTGTCTCTGTTTGGTGTGGAAGTATGGATCATGAAGGTCAAGACCACTATAGGGAGTAACCACCCCCACCACATGAATCTTTCTCAAGCTCCTCTATATTAATTCCATTCATTATAAGGATAAAATCCTCATATCTTTTGATCTAATAGAGCCATCACAATGTCTACTTTGGGCAACCATAGATACCTATTTATCAAAGCTAAGATTATGTGAAGGATGAGACACCTCAACATATCTCATTTATGTCTACACCTTCCTCAAACTAGATATGGATCTTTACTATAGATTTAAAACCAATACAATATATTGGTTTTTGTATAGTCATTATATCGATGAAGATCTATAGATCACATTGATTTGTTCTAGACTATATTAGGTTTAAATAAACCTACCCTATATTTGATCTTTAATGAAAACATATCTCTTTGAAGCATTTGATCTTGGTTTGACAACAGGTCACATTTTATCTCCATTAGATTCCCTTAGCTTTCAAATTTTAATTTTAGCTATTAATCTTAATCTGGGATTCTTGACCATGATATTTGTAAGCTTCTTGTTCTTCCATGAGCTCCTACTATCATCTCCATGATTTGATACACTTACATCACATAGTGGCCTTGAATTTAATCTTAGCTCCTTGAATTTTTGACCTCCCTCAAACCATTGATCTAGTAAGCTTGATGAATACATTAAATTGATCTTTGGTTTGCTTGATCGAACGTGCACTATTGATCATTTGATTCATCATGATCATGCCACTTATCAACCCTTCACTTTATCTCAAGATCCTTTGAATTTTTAATTTGATACTCACCATTAGATATTAGGTGCATAATCAAATTCACTTCATTATATCTTCATGACACACTGACATCATCAGGTTGTCACTCATTGTTAGATTTATGATCTGATTGAATGTTGATTATTGACTTTATTCCAATCACTTTTTGACTTATTGACTGCCATTATGCCATTGATCTATGATCTGATCAATCTAAATTTTGACACTTTTTAGTTGCATGTTTATCCTTGGAACATTTTAATTAAAATGAGTATTTCACAAGGCTTGAACTTGATGTCCATGTGCATGTCCCACTCTGCTAGTTCATCTTTAGAAGCTTATATATTGAGATAGAAAAGACAACAAGATGTGAAATTTGTAGAGGATGATCTAGGAGTGAAATACATCATATACCTATAACTTTTTGGCTTTGGTTTATTTTTTAAGTGCACTTTTAAATACAAAAAAAATTTGATATGTTCATCCCTACCTGACATGCATATGATGGTATGGCTTTTTAAGGCCCATGTTAGTCATTTTTCTCTTAAACAAGGACACTAAGGGGAATAAAAATGAGATAAATAATGGTTATCAAAGCTTTGAATGATAAGGGTTGAAATTTGGATTTTGAGGACAAAATTTTAACATTTTTGGTGACTCTGATGGCTTGACCAACCTGCTGGTCATGGAACCTAGACATGTTTCTGACAAGCTAACTCAACAAAGAAGCACAAGATGATGACACTTTGGATTTAATTGTGATCTTGACACCTCATAGACTTGAAGTATAAATAATACACACATAGACATAAAAAATCAACAACCTAACTCTATACAACATACCTAAAATTTAAGGATAAACAAAGGAAATAATTAAACAACAAGACACAACCTATAAACTTATGCAAAGGACTTATTTGGACAAATGCACAAAATACTACAAAGATAAATTAAATTTGAATTCATTTCCCCAAGATCAAATGGTATGTTTTATGATCATTGTGTCACCCTAATTTAGATCTATCATATGATGGTTTGTGTGAAATCAGACTTGGATGAATAGGTGACAACTTCCTCTTATAGCTAACACTCTTTTGATTACCTACAAGAGTGAAATGACCATCTGGGTTCATCTATATATACATGGGTTGAGTGTGAGGATCAAGAATACAATCGTACTCATCCTAAATCTTTCTATCATGCATCACTAACCTTATCTCCTCTTCAGTTTGGAGTTATAATTAGGTATGCTCTTTGGGTTTAAGATGATCAACTATCAAAGCATTCATTACAAGTTCCTTATTTTCAATATTTGACTGGTACAGAGGTGAGGTATATAAATTCAAGAATAATTATTCTGAGTCTTCCCAAAAATACATCCCATCTTGGTAAATTAAAAAATCACAAGGTTCATTTGAACTTCTACCATCTATCTGCAAGTCATCAAGCTGATTACTCACCTCCTTCACTTTGGTAAGATCATCATAAGGTTCTTGATTAGTTGAAGTTTTCTCATCCTATTCATAAATAGAGAGATGTGGTACCTCAATACAATGAATGTCCAACTAATATTGGCTCTACACTCCTTAATTTTTATTACTTTCCTCATTTGAAGCAATAGCCTAGTGTTTAACTATATCACTCCAATCTGCCTTGCCAAGACAATCCATTTCATTGAATAAATCCAAACATAAGTGTTACCAATAGTATTCCAATGGATTATTAACTTCAATATCAATATAATCATCATGTATGCTGCCATATAATTGTTCTCTTATTAAAATAATAGCTTGTGTTTGATTTTCATCAGCTCTATCATTATGACATTGCAGCTACCCTTTATCATCCAAGCTCTACTCATGCTTACCTTATGATCTAGTGGAGTGCATAGGGGTCCTAAATTGAATATATTATTCATAGACACTATAAGTGTCCTCTCAAAGGTTCTATTGACACTTAAATCCAATTGTATCACTGTCTATCTCTTGAATGACTGCCCCCTCCTTTACTAATTTTGATAGTTTTCCCACCATGCTTGAATGATCCAATTCTAATTTTGGTGTAATTGACTTATTTTAAAGAGAGGAGAAGGTGGGTGGGTAGTATATATCATTAGGATACTTGATTATTTCAAGGGTATCTTTCCAAGAAGGGATCTTGAATGGATTGTTAAGAAGTTCTTGGGATTGAGGGGGAGTGTGAAGAGGGGCAACAAGTACTTGAGTAATAGAAAATGAAGGACTAATAACATATTTCACACCTAAATTTCATTCCTTATCCTCTTTTTCAATAGTGGTCATGATTAAATTAGGATCCATGGCCCATGAAGGCTTCTATGTGGGTATTGTTTTAGGTTCATTAGTAGGTATAAGATCTTGAACACAAGTGGATTGCCTTGGGGAAGGAAGGTGGAGGTAGTCTACCTTTGGAGTGATTAAAGGACGTGAAATAATGTGGAACATAGAGAGTGACTCATACTTGATTTTCACCTCCACACCATGTTCAAGTTTGCACACTATATGAGACAAATATTTGAATAAGTACCCTCCAACCTTAGTCATGAAGTCATTACCCCAAAACAAGGTAAAATGAGGCAACAAATCTACTACAATAAGGTCTTGCACAATTGAAAGTTTGGGGTAGGCATGGAAAGTGAGTTGAAAATTCTAAAAATTCTAAATACTTTCATGGAAAACCCATTCCATTGTAATTCAAACTCAGAAATAGATTCATACCTTAGATTCAAGGTATCTACCACCGATTTGGGAACAATTGAAAGATTTTAGTTATAATTAAGTAAACAATTATAAATCAATAAATATCCTTTGACCAAGGAGGAAAAAAAGGGGATGGGGTGACCAATTTAACTGAATATTGTTGGTTTGTAGGAGTATTTTGATGAAGAATAATGGCTTGGTATTCAACCCTTTTCTACTGTCTAAGACTTTCATGCAACTTATCCCTTTCTTTTCTTAATCTATCAAGATCTAAGTGTATATAATTAATGTTTGGTGAAGGTGGATTTAAAAGGATATCAGGTTGATAATAGGACTGATTATGAGGATGAGGAGGTTTCCATGGAGGTGGAAGAGGCTCAAAGTATGGTGGATGATCTTGTTAGTGTGTAGGATATGGATTATATGGTTGGTAAGGATCAGTGTATTGTTCATATGGGTTATGGTAAGGTGGATATGGGTGTGAAGTGTAAAATATTGCCTCATGGTCTACAATGAATCCTTATACAATATGTGTATCAACTCAAAATGATGACTAAAAACCTTCTTACCTCTGCAACAATTGAAACCATTGATATCTCTGAGCTTGAGGTTGATTGAAAAACTTCCAAAGATGCTTGACTTTCATTAATGTGACTACAGATGATGTTGTTTATGTCTTTAGATTCCAAATGTACTCAAATATCTTCAAAGCATGGTTTTGGGAACTTGAAAGCTATCCCATCAGGCATGGTAGAATTGTTGGAGACCTAGGTGCACCCTAGCTAAGCAAAGGATTGTTCAGGTCCTCTACCCAAACCTAGTCCAACATGGGAATGACCCTAGGCTATGGGTTACCTAATCTTGGGTCAGAACTCTAGGATTTTTAATGAGGCTAGCTACTAATTGTTGGGGTGAAAAGGAAGATAAAGATAACTAAAAATTAAATCTAATCTACTATTGGTGATACACATAAATTGATTACTCATCCACTCTATTTAAACTTATAAAAACACTAATGAGACAAGAAAAAGACTAAATCTACAACTTAAAATGTCTGTTATGCATTAATATTTCAAGTAAAGGTTTACCAAGTGATCAAAAGTTGAGGGAAGTGATGGAAAGGCCTAATTTAAGGCACTAACCAGTCAATGTATCCACTACCTAGCTTCAATAAAATGACATTAGACACTAAACATGACCTAAATAATAAGATAAACTATTAGATAGGTGAGATCAAGATTTGACAAGGTACATATTTCTACCACATATGCAAATCGAACTAACATTAACACAATATACCAAAACAATGAAATCTAAAATAGTCATCTATTTATCTGAGGAGGTTACAAAGATTAATTTTGGTAGAGTCTAGTCATGTCAAAGAGAGGGATCCATTTCAAGGATTATAAGCCTACATTTATAATAGAATGGAATGAGAGAGATGGGAAACATGCATGGGAGAATGGAGGAGTCATCAATGATCAAGATAATAGTCGTACCAATTCCTTGAGCTCTTCATGCATTAATGTCACTATGACTCTATTTGGCATGGAAGGAGGGATCATAAAGGTCAAGACCATTATAGGAAGAACCCCCCCCCCCCCAATGTATGAATCCTTCTTGAGCTCTTTTGCATTAATTCCCTTCACTATAAGGATAAAAACCTCATATTATTTTATCTAACAGAGCCATCACCATGTCTACTTTGGGTGGCCATAAGTACCTATTTGTTAAAGATAATATTATGTGAAGGATGAGACACCTTAACATATCTCATTTATGTCTACATCTACCCCAACTTGGATATGGATATTTACTATAGATTGAAAACCAATCAATATATTGGTTTTCATATAGTCATTATATCGATGAAGATCCACATATCACATGGCTTTGTTCTAGACTATATTAGGTTTAAACAAACCTATCTTGCATCTGAGCTTTAATGGAAACATAGCTCTTTGAAGCATTTGTTATTGGTTAAATCTTAGGTCACATTTTATCTCCATTGAAGTCCCTTAGCTTTCAACTTTTAATTTTAGTCACTGATCTTAATCTGAGCTCCCCAATCATGATATTTATTAGCTCCTCTTTCTTCCATGAGATCTTACTATTAGCTCCATGATTTGATATACTTACACCACATGGTGTACTTGTGTTTAATCTAAGCTCCTTAAATTTTTGACATCATTCACATTATTTATCTATTAATCTTGGTGAATGCATGTTATTGATATTTGGTTTACTTGATCGAATGTGCATCATTGATCTTTTGATTCATTGTGATGATGCCACTTGTTAGCCCTTCATTTGATCTCAAGATCTTCTAAATTTTTGACTTGATTATTTCCATTAGATATTAGGTGCATGATCAAATTCACTCTGTTAGATATTAAGGACCCACTAACATCACCAGGTTGCCACTCACCATTAGATCTATGATCCGATTGAATGCCAATCATTTATCTTATTTTAGGCACTTTTTGACTTATTGACTGTCCATGTGATATTGATATATGATATGATCAAGTGATATTTTGACACTTATTAGTCATGTGTTCATCCTTTAAATATTTGAATTCAAATGGCTATTTCATGAGGCTTGAATTTGATTTTTGTGCATATGTCCCACTCTATTAGTTTATCTTTGGAAGCTTATATCCTAAGATATAAAAGACATCAAGATGTGAAATTTGTAGAGGATGATATAGGCATGAAATAATTCATGCCCATACAATATTTTAGATTTGGTTGATTCCACATGTGCAATTATGAAATGCATAAACAAGTTGATCTGTTTATCCTTAATTTATGTGCATATGATGGTCTGGCTTCTCAAGGCCTATGTTGGTCATTTTTATCTTAAACAAGAACACTAGGGGGAATAAAATGAGATAAATAAATATCATCAAATCTTTGAATTATAAGGGTTAACATTTGGCTTGTGAGGTCAAAATGTTAATAGTAGACATCCAATTCCTATCACTATTGTGATGAAATTGTCAATCTAAATAATATTATGTGACAATGCATAATTTGGGCCAAAATCACTAAAACATGCTAAATGGTTCATGTGCTGATTTAGGCTAATGTATCCCTAAATGGGGTAATGAATTTTGTGATTATTGTCTTCTCTCAAATCACTTCGAGTCAAATTATGGCCATGTAAAATGATATTTTAGACCACTAAATTCTTTTAATTCAAAAGCATACATCATGTGCATGTGTTATTTAGCATCCACAATGCTCTAAATGGGGAATTATTCTATACATAACTGACACCTTCTTCTAATTATACTCTATTCAAATTATGACTTAGTAAATTGACATTTTGACCAATTTAATTAAGTGAAAAAATAATTTCCAAAGAATTACAGAAAATTAATTAAACTTATGAATGTAAATTAAACCAAATCAAGGGCTTAAGTGAAAAATCCATGGAAGTTTTTAAATATCTATTAATTTTAAATTCATTATTTAATTTTGTATCACCCTATGACATCATCAATGGGGTGGTATCCACAAGCCATTAATGGAAAGAATATCTAGTTTAAACCCTCCCATGCCTCATTAATTCCCTATTCTTCCAAATATTAATGGGGATATTTTATGTATTGAGCCTCAAATTTTTTCCACACATCTTGATCTCAAGATGGAAGATCATGGTTGATTTTGATCATTTCCAAAAATCTATAAATATAAGGGTCCTCACTCATTCCTTCAAGATATTTTTGTGTAATGTTATTATGTAGAATTTACAATAGAATAGATTCAATTATTGGAATACATTGATCAAATTCATGAGCCTAATTCATTGGTGTATTGATATATTATGGGGGATCAAACCACTCATCATTGACAAAGACCTATAACACCAAATCAGGGGAAATCATGTTTTTGAGCTATTCTTGGAGGAGGGATGCCCTTGGAAAGGTTAATGGTTGTATTACTTCTTTAAATATATCTTAGATTTCATTTCAAAAACCCCATGAGGGATTTGGTGTAGTATGTTATGTCCTTTATGATTATTTTGAGTTTTCACTACTAATGCATGCACTAATTTGCTTTGGATTCCTACTCTAAATTTTATGACCAATTCCTCCGAAGCCTCATTAATGATCCATTATTCTAAATATTAATGGGGATATTTATGGATTTATCCTCCAAAATTGAATTGATTCATGGCCACACATCTTGATCTCAAGATGGATGGTCATGGTTAATTTTGATCATTTCTAAAAATCTATAAATACAAGGGTCTTCATTCATACCTTTAAGTTATTTTTGTGTAATATTATTATAAGTAATTTGAAATAGAATAGCTCAAAATATATGTATACATTGATAAAATTCATGAGCCTAATTCATTGGTGCATTGAGAGATGATGAAGGAATAAGCCACTCATCATTGATAAAGACTTGGAGTACCAAATCAAGGGGAAATCACATTTTTGAGCTGTTCTTGGAGGAAGGATGCTATTGATAAGGTTTTATGGTTTTATTCCTTATTTAAATAGCTCTTAGATTTCATTTGTAAAACCCAATGAGGGATTTTTATTAGTATGTTATGTCCTTTATGTTTATTTTGAGTTTTCACTACTAATGTGTATACTAACTTGCTTTGGATTCCTAGACTCATCATCTTTTTATTCTCATTATGTAATTAGGTTATCTTGTGCTCATTCACAATATTATTTATTTGACCATTTTGTATTTTATTTCCATGTGGTAGCATTTTGCTACCCATTTGGTTTTACCTTTATACTTAGGATTTCATGTTTTAATTCACATTTTGAGCTCATTGGTTTGCATTGTCATTTTCCTAATCAGAAAGACCTTCTACTTCTCTAGTCATAAATCATCATATATGTATCTATATTTTATGGTATTGATGTATATTTGACCTAATTTTATTGTTATATCTTGCACTTTAGGCTCTAAAGTAATCATACCCTCTTCTAATTTGATGATTTCAACTCACCAAACTTGAGTAAATTCATGACCATTTTTTTTTTTACTTAGGCAGGGGGAAACCGTTGCCAAAAAAACCCCAAGCACCCACCGGGTAAACTTTTTAATGTGACCGGTGATGCGGATGAGTCGGCACACCCTCTAGTACCACAGGGCAGGGAGGGACTTGAACACCTAACCTGCAGAGCACGACGCAATTGCCCTCAATCCACATAACCAACTGATCTAACCCACCTACCCATGACCATTTCTTCTAATTCTGTGTTACTATGCCAATTATTTTATTATATTCTCTTTTTAACTTGTCACTTATTTGAATAAATCAAAAAACACATTTTAATGTTTTAAAAATACATTTCACATCTTAACAAATGTAGAGAACAATCTTCTAATAATGACATAAAGGTATACTCATAGTGGGGTTTTTTACAACCCTAGTTACGAAGAACATTTTTATGATGGGCAGGATAACTTCATAGTGTTTGAATACATTCCAAAAACTATAGGATATGAATAAGACTATTTTAAACATCAAACCTTATAAGATAAGGATGAATCCCTCCTAAGGCTGATTGAATCAGGTGCTAGATTGCCATCAGATTTCCCTATGAAATAATTGCATAATTGGTTAGGGTAGAAGAGAAACAACAAGAATAATCCTTTGATCATATTTAAAAATACAAAATTGAATCTTCTAGTAAAGGAAAGGAATCACTCATAGAGTCAACACCTAATGATGAAGATCTTGTTACCAAGATCAAGAAAATAAACCAATGATACATATACCAGTTTATCACAGACTTGTCTAACTCTATAGCTACCACTTAAATATATAATAATGCATGCAAAGAACAAGAAAATGTAATTGAACAAACTCAGAATACTCTAGTTGAGAATAAATCCATGATAGATCATGGCATCTCAATTGAATAAAATAAGACACAAGAGGTTTCAAAAAATGCTTTGCCACATATAGAGCATATATTTTTCAATCATCAAGAGACTCTTTCTCCCCCATAGAATTAAGGAATGAAACACATGGTATATATTGATGAAATTATTCAAAACACTTTGAAAATTTCCTCTCAACCAATGTGTACTTTGGTTAATCGACTATAGACTCCCCAAAATCAATAAAAAACTTACAATTCATGGTGGTAGATTCTAGGGAATGTTTATCAACCCAAAAATTAGCATCTCACCTAATCGAATCAAAGAGTAAACCAAAACAAAGTTGTAGATCATAGGGTTTATATGCATGAAAAAATAACACAAGGGCACACACTACCCCAATATAATGATATTCCAACTACTAATGCACCAAACATGCAAGATTAGAATTTGATGAAGGAAATTATGTCAAGATTGGGGATGGGAAACCGAGTCAATAAATTCAAGTTTGATGAGATATTTCCATATCCATTTGACTTGACTATTCTCCAAGTCCCCTTTCCACCTCATTTTAAGGCACCCAAAATTGAAAAATATAAATGGAAGGGTGACCCTCATGAACATATCCAAGCATTTTTTGTATTATGCCAAGAGGTTTCCTATAACAACGTTTACTTGCTTCATTTATTTCCATGCAATTTGGTGGGACAAGATTTAGAATGGATCCTCAAGTTACCTAAGGTATTGGTGGCATATTGGAATGATCTATCTAAAAAATTTGTAAATCATTTCTCTTACAATATTGAACATGAGTTGACTATGGTCAACTTATGCAAAGATAAACAATGAGATGGAATAAGCTTCATAAAATATCTAAAATGGTGGAGAGCATTAATTAGATGCTTTAAACACAATTTTATAGACAAATAGCTATCTAATATTTTTATATAAAACCTACACCTTGCGGTGGATCATAACCTATGACTGACTTGTGTAAACATATTTGAGGAAATTATAGATAAGGGTGTGAAAATTGAGAAGGCACTTATTACCAAAGGACTTGTCAAGATTTACTCACAGGGTCAAATGTCTAATCAGACCCAATCCCCTATTTAAGGTATTACAACATAAAAACATAAGGGGTTTAACAAAAAAAAAAGAACATGGTAGGGAATGGAGTGACTAAAATTAGGCATGTACAAATGGTGTAGACTTTACTATCTCTAAATGTGTAATTAGATCCATCTAATCCACTAACTACTATACAAAGGGCTCCTCCATGATGAACATTCAATAAATATTGAGTCTTTAGAAAACTAGGAGAGCCTATTGAAGCTATATTCTAAAAGCTCATAGCAACTAATTTGATTGTGTGGTTTATCCCAAGGCCATTTCCTGAAGATCAACCCAAACTTGATTGGTATCAAGAAAATGAGTTTTACAACTTCCATCATGTTATTGGACATGGTGCTTATCAATGTGTTAAATTGTGACATCTCATTGAAGATTTGATTGAAAGTGGTGAACTCAAAATCAAACTTGCTTTGCAAAACACTAATAAGGATATGGGGATTTATAAAGATCCATTTCCTAGGTACAATAAGTAACCAATAAGAAATAATCAGAACCAAGGATAGAATCAACCATAAAAATCCCAAGGCCAAAATTTTAATCAACATGATCATAATCAAGATCATAATACCCATGCTAAAAATCTGGGTTAAAAAAATGCCTTATGATTACAATCACACAATGAGGCATATTTATATAAACCACATTACCACCATCACTATTAAAGCTCTTGAAAAATATCATGCTTCTCAAAGTACTATAACCCTCATTATAGGGTCAACACCCTCCCCTTAAAGTAACACCACATCGAGTATAAGCAATTCTATTGTGCCTCATTTTTTGTGGGTTACTATTTATAGAACCCCTTTTTCTAATTATAATGGCTCCTTGATGACTCAAAATTGCACAAATGTAACTAGATGCTTGTGAGTCACCATCCAAGGCCCTTTGCCTTCAACTTATACTTATAATAGCTCCTTTCCACCTCTAGATTGAATAGTCATAACTAGACGCTCATGAGTTACCCTTCAGGGCCTTTTGCCCTCTTCAAACACTAGACCCAATGTGAACACTATGCCTTCAAATCCAAATTTAAAAATTATACTATCCAAGGCTAAACCTTCTCATGCTACTATTGAAAATCCATATAGTATCTTAGACTAAGCAAAAACCTTACACAAATTTCTATTTTAGATCTTTTGCATATGTTTGAAGTCCATAAAACTATTCTAAATGACTTCCTTCAACAATCCACTATTCTCCAATACATTAAACCTAAATAATTCCAAACACTTATAGGGAATTTGTCTTCATTTTGATAGGTTACATTTGATCAAAGAGACATGTCCACTCTTGGTCCTATCCATAATAACCCCTTGTATATTGAGGTCATCATTGAAAACCATAAAATTAGGTGGGTTCTTATAGATAATGTTTCATGGATAAACATATGTCCCTTAAGCTAGTAAAATGTCTAGATTATAATATAAAGGACATTAATCTAGAGACAGTTAGAATCAAGGCATATGATAATGCTAAAAGGGAATCTTTTGGTACTATATGTTTTCCATTCATTATTGGGTCTGTGTCCCATCATACCTTGTTTCATATTATGGATATTGAGTTTTCTTATAACATACTTATTAGTCATCCTTGGATCCATGAAGTATAGGCTATCCCATCCACTTTAAATCAATGCCTCAAGTTCCCCCATGATGGGATTCAAGTCACCATTCCTGCTAATTTACAACCTTACTAGTATTGTAAACACCTAGAGGCTGAATTTTTTAATTATAACTATTGTCCTTATTCATAATTCATTGTGATGAAGATTAAGGAAATAGTTTCAAATCCACTCAAATCCAATTATATCAACCTGAATTACCTTACTTCCACTTTTATTGATCCATTTGTCTTAACCCTTGCACAATGAGGATGTTGGCATTTCCACATATCATCTAAAATATACCTTCTATATTGCTAGGTTACCCAACTTTACCAAATATTTTAGAAAACCCAAACAATCTTAAATCCCTTATAAACCCAACATGATTTAGAAAAAAAGTAAGATACATAGAAACCATCAATGGTATTCATACCTATTACATCACCAAACTGGGATCAGGAAGCTTTCATTGAAGGAAACTAGTTATATTATGATGAAATTATTGATTATTTTTAGAATATGGATAAATTTGATTATATAGGAAATACCTTAGGCCAAAATATCAAGGAATATTTTAACCCTTATCATCTGGTAAACCTAACATGAATCAAGGTCTCATATTTATACCACCTAGGGTGACCTCATGTATTTTGATAGTGATTCTTTTAAATCAAATAACAATGAGACTCCTAGCAATGATGTATCATCCAGTTATTTACAATGAACTTTTTGAAATAGACTTATTTAACTCAAACTCTATTATGAATATTATTCCCCATTGTTCCCTTTGCCTTTACCATCCCAAACTCATTGATTGGGACCAACAAAATTCTATCATATGCCTTGATGAATTCTAGAATGAGGAATCTATTTTTGAGTACATGGGCCTCAAAGAAGGATTTATAATTGGTAATCATAATCAAGGCTTTGAATTCTCTTTGGACCATTCTAATTGCTTTGGAGAACAAATAAACTTTATTGGTCATGAAAAAGATAAAACATCAAGATCCTTAGGTGGAAACCTCTTTGAGGCACTCGTTGATTAGGGAACTAGTAGAGAAAAAGACAAGCCGTTGAGTGAAAACTTGTTTATGTACTCTTTGATGGGGAAGTTTGCTTATATACAAAGGTTTCACAAGGACCATAAATTTATAGCTCCATATATATTACCATCATCACATCTAAATAACAAAATATCTTTGAGCATCTTCTCTTGACTTTCTTGAGATATTTTCTAGTTGTCCATTACTTGAACTGGTAGATTCAGATTCATCTCATTATCTAAAGCTTTGGGAAGAACAAATAGAAATTGAGGTGGAAGACAAAGATCAAGATAATATGCTACCTACTATTATAGAATATGTTTCTACACTCATTTTATAAAACACTACTAAAGTGAACCTTAGGAATTATGATAATCCCAAAATTGTTTATCTTGGAGCCTTCATCATTGATGAGGAGTGTGATCACATTGTCACCATTATGAGGGATTTAATTGATATCTTTGTATGGGCTTACTCTAACATGCCATGCTTAGACCCTAACTTGGTTGTGCATTAACTTGTTGTCCATCAGAATGCTAAATTAGTCAAACACAAATTGAGGAAGATGCATACAAGCATTACTCTTTTGGTAAAAGTAGAATTGGAAAAATTATTAGGAGTAGGGTTCATTAGACCATTGGACTATTTTGAATGGATATGAAACATAGTTTCATTAATTAAAAACCCATAGGGTATACATATTTTTATTTAGTTCATAGATATTAATAAGGCATTCCCCAAAGATGATTTTCCTCTACCCAATATCGACATGATTATCAACTCTAATATTGGGTACGAGATGTTGTCCCTCATGGATATATTTTCAAGATACAATTAGATCAAGATAAATCAAAAAGCCTAGCAAAATACTACATTCACTACACCATGGGGAACATTATATTATCAAGTCATGCCATTTATCTTGAAAAATACTAGAGCCAATTATTAGTGTACTATAACTATCATCTTTCATGACACGATGCATAATATTGTTAAAGATTATGTTGATGACATCCTAGCTAAATCAATAACATGTGTCAGACATCCTAACATTCTATGAAGAATCTCTGAGAGACATTTTGAGTATAAGGTCTATATGAATCTAAAGAAGTGTGTATTTGGCATCACGTAAGGAAAATTTCTAGGGTTTTTTATATCATAAAGAGGGATTGAAGTGGATCCTACTAAGGTTAAGGACATTGTAAAAATGCCTCCACCTTACAATCTCAAATAGCTCTATGGATTACAAAGAAAGATCTAATAGGGGTCACATTTCAATAGGATAAGGAGTTTTAATTACTATTTGCAAAGATCATAACATACTTGGCCAACCCACTAGTTTTGAGACCACCAACACCTAGACAACCATTACTTCTTTATATATTAGTAACTAAACATGCACTAGGGGTACCCTTGGCCCAACACAATGATCAAGGAAAAGAATATGCAAATTACTATTTGAGATGCACACTGATGGATTATGAGCATACTTATACACTTATTGATAAAGCATGTTCAACTACGGTATTCACCTCCCAAAAGTTATGACACTATATTCTAAATAACCAAACCATTGTTATTTCTAAAGTAGACCCCCTCAAATATCTATTATCCAAAGCAACTCTGATAGGCTACATGGGAAAATGGGTGATGATCTTAAGTGAATTTGATGTTGAGTACCAAAATCAAAAATCTATCAAGGGGTAGGTTATTACATATCAAATTGTAGAAGCCCCTATTATAGACACTCAACCACTCATATTTGATTTTCTAGATGATTCTATTATGACAATAGAAGAATTACTGAATGAACCTAAGCAATGGAAATTATAATTTGATGGATATTTTACATCTCATGGATCTTGAGTTGGAATTTTGTTGATTACACCATAAGGGGATATGATTCCCAAGGTGTTTCATATTAATTTTCATTGTACCAATAATATGGCCGAGTATGAAGCACTTATTATAGGACTTCATCTTGCAGTGCAGTGGAATATCCAACATTTAATGGTTTATGGGGATTCTCAATTGATTATCAATCAAACCATAGATTAGTATCAAACTAGAGATGATAAACATGCACCCTACAATCATATTATGGATAATCTCAAAACTCACTTCAAATATCTATAATTTATATAACTACCTTAGGATAATAACAGATATATCGATGCAATGGTAACAACTGGGTCTATGATATAAATTGTTAAAGAGTATTAGTTTCTCATTGAAAATATTCTATATCCTGCTCATGTTTTTCTAAATTTAGAAGGGTATGCACTATTACTGGTCCCAATCCCCCACTTGAATTACCTTGGTTTCAAAACATTTATAATTATTTTCATGACCAAGTCTTTTGACTGTACCTTTCTAATAATCATTAAAAAAATTACTTCATCACATAGCTTGTTATACCCTCTTTGGAAATATGATTTATCATAAAGGTTATGATGGAATGATACTTCATTGTTTATCTTTAGGAGAATCCAAGTAAATGCTTAAAGAGGTTAACAAAGGAATATGTGGGGGGGCCACACCAATGGTGTATTCTTAGCTAAAAATCTCCTTATAATAGGTTATTATTGGCCCAAAATGGAGATGGATGATTTTAATTATGTTATAAAGTGTGTTTCTTGCCAACAACATGGTAATTTGATACATGCACCTTCCGTACCACTACAATCGATTACTACACCATGGTTATTTTCTACATGGGTCATCGATCTCATTGAAAAAATTAACCCAACATCTTATAGTGGACATAAACATATTCTCACTACTACTGAGTATTTTACTAAGTGGATCGAGGCCATTCCTCTCACTTACATCATCGATAAGCATATTGCCAAGTTCATTCATTACCATATCATCTGTCAATATGATATACCATCCCTTATTATATCCAATAATGGCAGACCATTTGTAAATTGAGATGTTAAAGCCCTTTGTGAAAAATTTAAAATCAAGCAAAAGAAATACACACCATATAACCCATAAGGCAAAAGTCAAGTTGAGGCATCAAACAAAACCATTCTTGTAATACTAAAGAATATTTTTAGTGATGCTGGTTGTGATTGACACTTGCAAATGTTTCCTACCCTTTGGGATCATTGCACTAGTCATCAAACCCTCATAAGATCCACTCCATAATTCCTTCTTTATGGTACAAAATCTATTACTCTGATTGAGATTAAAATTCCTTCACTACAATTATCCTTGGAGAATATTGAATATGATGAAGATTATAGAGTTTCGAGGTTACAAGAGATATAACTCGATGGTAAGTGTTTGGATGCCCTAGACAACCTATAAGCCTATAAAAATAGATTGTGTAGAAGATATAATAAGTAAATTCTCCCTTGGGAGTTTAAAATTGGTGATTTAGTCTTGAAATAAAATTAAAAGAATACTAATGTTTAAAGAAAGAATAAGGGTAAGTTTCAACCCAATTGGTTAGGCCCATATGTCATCGCAATAAATTATGGATTGAAGGCATACTGGTTGGCTATTCCATGTGGAGAATAACACCTAGATCCCATGAATATTGTACATCTCACATGGTTTTATGCTTAAAATATTTTTTAACCATTATCTACAACCCCTTATTTGGGTAAAACTTTGTTGTAGTTATTTTATCCCACTATTATATCCTAGACCATCCTTTTCTAGACCATATTCATTCTATCTTGACCTACCTTGGACCATTATCATGAGAACCATAATCTTTTACAACTTTGGGCCATTGAAAATCTAGACCATTGGCACTTTGGATCATTTATATTCCACTAGACTCTTTTTATCCCATCCTGGACCATCCTCTTCTAGACCATATTCATTTTGTCTTATTTTACCTTGGACCATTCTAGTTAGAACAATATTATTTTCATACCTTAGACCATTATAACCTAGATAGTTCTATTCCTTAACTATTTATGATCTTGATCATGACTCATAGGCATTCTAGACACACTCAGTGCCTGTTCTATAAAGTAGTTCAACCTAAAGAGTATTTTAAAGCCTCTTCCCATAGACAAGTGAAATAAGATACATCAACACATGGTTTTTGCCTATTGAAAGGTTATTTAGATTTATATGGCACTGCATATTCTTCTATTATTATTTTACTACTAATTGGTAAGAATTTTTGCCTTAGTAGGATCATGACCATTATAACTAGATTTAACTATTATTAAAACATCTACTCTTGGATGTGCATCTAATTAATTAGTCAGTTCTCTATGCCATTATTTATATTCATGATCCTTGTTATAACCAATTTAGTTGTTATTTAAAATCTTACTTGTGGTAGTGCATCTCCTCAGTTGGGTAGTTACAAAACCCTTTTGTTAATATTTCATTTCTATTTCTTATCTCAAAAACATTAAAACATTAGTCAAATTGATCAAAAAATCAAACAAAAACATTATCTTGAATTTTTGTTTATTCTAATCCCACACTCTCATCATTTTTTGAACACTCATTTGAACACACTCACCATTTTTTATCCCATTTATTTATTTCCTATAAACATCAATCATGTTTTCTTATCATCTATTTTCTTCTATCCCATTTCATAAGAGAACTACATTTGGCTTAAAGTTCATGTTGGATCTCGCATTTATGGAACTATATAGGTAATGTCTACTTATCTTGTACATCTAGAGTTAGCTCGGCCACCCATTCCTTTTCTTTTATTTTACCCCATTCTATTTTGTCTTGTTGTTTCCTTATCACTTGGGGGAAACATTGTCTCTTTTTTTCTTATTTTGTTGTGCCAGTCTCATTATTTATTAGAGGGGTCACCCTGTCACAAAGAGTAACACCTCCATTACACTTACACAAACCATTCACCTTTTTCTTTACTTGCACTAACGTTGTGACTAACTCTTGTTTGTTTGTGTTTAGTTGATTTATATTTTTGTTTCATTATGATTTATTGCCTCCATTTATTTTTTTCACATTATGTTCATGTTTATTCCTTTATTATTTATTCTTGGTCTTTTGTGTTACTATTTTGTCTCGTATTGTTTTGTTTTTTAGTTCAAACACATTCAATAACCACTTTTAGTCTAGTTTTTAGTTAGGCTTGATTTGTTTAAAGTTGTATTTAAGTTGTTCTTTTTTTTGTTTTCCAAGTAATTTTTACTACACATGGATCTTGATTATCCATATCTTGCTTTCATGTTGTTTATTAAGTTGTTCTTTCTTTTATTTTGTACATTCTTGTACCTACGTAAATATTGATTGTTCATATCTTGATTTTAAGCTAGGTTAAATTTATGCATTGTTTTTTATCTTTGTTTTTGTTTAAATGTAAATAGTTGTAAATCTCATGTTGGTAGTTTTTATCATTATCCTTAGTTATAAATATTCAAATTTGAACTGGCCAATCACAATTGAAATATAATTTAATTATAAGTTACTCATACTTATACTACATAATTTTATTTTTATATAGTAAACACCAAGTGCACTAAGTCCAAAAGTCAATGGCATTCCAAAGATCATTTATGAATGCACCATACCATCTATGATTTTTTTGGACGTGTATCACATAAATTATATTATAACATCTAGTGAAGGCACTATTCTATGTATTCACTACCTTATATGATTTCACCATTGAAAAATGGTCCATATTTATTTTATTATTCATTCTTTATTCCATTTTATCCCACTTCTAGGTTAACTACATTAGCCTAAGGTCTATCTAGACTATGTAGGTATCACTTAGATACATGAAATATCTTGGGTCAGCTCAACCACCCTCATTTTCCCAATCATCTCTATCATCACTTTATGCATTCTCATATGCCTAGTTTTTTGTGGCTTATTATATTCATTGAGACCCTCACATCTATGTTTGTGCCTACTCATATTTAATCTATATAATAGGTTATGTCTTTGAGATATGATTTCTAATTTTCCCTACTAGGGCAAAACATTTAGACCAATCAACAATCTAATCATCCCTGCTGAGGAAAAATTACTTATCAGTGATCATAATTTGCCCTACTAGGGAAAAATAAATTTATCAACTGATTAAATCTACTCTACTAGGGCACTTTATTATTTCCTCTCTATAGAGAAATGATCTCATTTTTATTGTAATTCCAAGATCTATGGATTTTGACCTCATTCTAGTAATTTCAAAGTGTGTAAATTGTCTCAAGATTGATCATTCCCTAAGCTTGCAACTTTTTCCCTCTTGTGGGTATGTCAAAGTGTGTTGCTTATATTTTTGGATTGTGTCCTTCCCACTTCCCCAGCATTGGGGCCCATTATAATCTTTTATATTTTGATCATTGGGAATCAACATGTGTAAGCATTAGCTCATATGGATCTAATCTCCTCCATGGGTCATTTTCACTCTTTCTATCTCTTTTGAGACTCCATTCCTCTCCTTCATCCTCATATGTCCTCTCAAGGGGGAATCATGGGTCATTAACTTCCAACTTATTCTTGACAAGTCTTTCATTCATTAAAAATATGTTTCTTCAAATGAATGTCTTGCCACAACTTCTAAAATAGGGGCAAAATGTAGATATCCAATTCCAATCATTATTGTGCTGAAATTGTTAATCTAAACAAAATTCTATGATAGTGCACAATCTGGGTCAAAATCACTAAAATGTGCTAAATGATTCGAGCTTGTCAATTACAAGTAATGATTTAGGATAATGTATCCCTGAATGGGGCAATGTATTTTATTTGATTATTATCTTTTCTCAAATCACTTCAAGTCAAATTATGACCACACAATATAATGTTTTGGAAAACTAAATTCTTCTAATTCAAAAGCACATGTCATGTTCATTTGTTGTTTCACGTCCACAATGATCTAAATGGGGAATTGTTCTATATGTAACTGACACCTTCTTTTAATTATAGTCTAGTCAAATTATGACTTAGCCAATTGATATTTTGACCAGTTTAATTAAGTAAATAACTAATTTATAAAAAAAATTGCAAAAAGTTAATTAAACTTAAGCAAATTAATCCAAATTGAAGGCTTAAATGAAACATCCATAGAATTTATTGAATATCTATTAATTGTAAATTCATTCTTAAATTCGACATCACCCTATGACATCATCAATGGGGTGACATCCACAAGACATTAATGGAACATATATCTATTTTAAGCCCTCCAATGCCTCATTAATGCCCCATTCTTCTAAATATTAGTGGGGATATTTATAGATTGAGCCTCCAAAATTGAATTGATTCATGGTGACACATCTTGATCTCAAAATGGATGGTCATGGTTGATTGTGATCATTTCTGAAATCTATAAATACAAGGGTCCTCACTCATTTTTTCAATCTATTTTTGTGTAATGTTATAATGTAGAATTTTCAATAGAATATCTTCAGCTATTCACATACATTGATCAAATTCATGAGACTAATTCATTGGTGCATTGAGATATACTTGCAGAGCAATCCACTCATCATTAATAAAGACTTGGAGCACCAAATTAGGGTAAAATCACATTTTTGAGCCACTCTTAGAGGAGGGATGCTCTTGGGAAGGTTTCATGGTTGTATTCCTTCTTTCAATACCTCTTAGATTTCATTTTCAAAACTTGATGAGGGAGTTGGATTAGTATGTTATGTCCTTTATCCTTATTTTTATTTATCACTACTAATGCATTGACTAACTTGCTTTGGATTCCTACTCTACACTTAATCACTTGGGCAATCCTATAGGTGACTACATTGTCTGTGTGCACTAGTTTAGGTCTACAGTCTTAGAGTTTGGAATCCTATATTAAATTTTAAATTTTTCAAACTCCTGTTATACTATTGATATTTCTACAGGATTCATTTAAAGCCTTTAAAAACCCAATGATTTCACCTTTTTTCTTACAATCCTGTAGATGACTGTCTCCTTAAAATTGACTGTGTATGTAGCCTCCTAGGTTTTTAGGAATCCAAGACCTTCAAAAACTTTGTCCCATATTTTTGAGAGTTTATAAACTTATCAAAACCATACATTTCAATGTTTCCATCAACCTATTCTATCTCAAGATATCTTTCACTCTTGGCTAGTTGTAGGTGGTTTTTGAAAGAGTTATGTCTACATACAAGGATTTATATGCCTAAAACCAATCTTATATATTTTTAAATGGATATATATCATGTTTCTATGGTGTATTAAATTCCTTTTAATGACTTGGAAACTCAAGGCCTCATCAAACTCCATGTCTCAAGGCCAAAACTCCAACTCAATTGACTACGGGAATGAATGAGGGTGGAACTAACTGTTTATGGCCTTGAAGATCTTAAAAACTCATTCCAAACCTATTGAAGGATTATTTTATATTTTTATGGTGTTTTGAGACATATAAATTACTTTAAGCTCCAAATTTTCATCCAATTTATTGTTCAAGGATTATTTCCTCACCTAGTTGGCTGTAGGTGCAAATTTGAAAAGTTGATTATGTATAAGATTTTTTAGATTTCTCAGGTCTCCAAGACTAATTAAAAAATAATTAAGTAGTTATATAATATTTTTATTTATGTTATAACACACCTTTAAAAATTGAAACTCAAATCTTTCCAACATTCATTTTCAAAGCCTAAATTTCTCATATCTAGCTATAGATCACAATCATAAAAAGGTCTGAGTATGGAGTTTCATGTTAACCATTTTAAAATTCACCATGACATCAAATACCTATAGTGACTAAAAATATGTTGTATGGGTATCTTATCATTCATTTCAATTCTATGGATTACTTTAATAAACCTTTAAACTTTGTGCTTTCACTTCTTCTCTTACAGTCCTATAGGTGATTGTGTCACTAGGTATTATTGATTCCTTGTATCAACCTCCTATCCTTCAAGTTATTTGAGACTTATGATAGTTCATTAATATTTATAATTTTAATCCATCACCTTGATAATTCCTTATAAATCTTCAAACACATGGGCACCATTGATTTCCTTATATTTATAGACCTATATGTCTATTGAACTTGAGAACTGTAACATTGGTGTTTGGGAGTTTTGTAGACTATAAATAAACATTATGAATAAAATAACATAAAATTAATTATATAAAAATATAAAACATGAATACACAACCTCAATATATGTTATAAATGCACAGTCAAACACTCAACATAACATGTATGTAAAAACACACAAAACACAATTCAAGCTGATGAATGGAGATATGTCTGTCTCTTTAAAATTTTACCTTCATGGAAAGATTGAAAAAGAATTAAAGAGACATGAAATTATTTTTTAATACCCATATAAACTTTCTCCTTTAGAAATCTCAAGAAAGACCCATGTCATGGTTGACTAGTATATTTTAGACCCTTAACTTATTAGTGATTGTTCATAAATATAAAGAGATGAATCTAATAAAAAAATTCTCAAAGTTTTAATCTAACCAAGAAAAAAATCAATGTTTAAATTTTTAGGATCCCACCTTCTCTCTTTTGGTTGTACCATTCAAATCATTTTTGCCTATGTGAGCTTGTGAAGGAGTCGATAGGAGAGATATGACATTTTTGAATTCATATGACCTTGTAACTATTAGATAATAATTATTATAGACTTAAAAAAACTTGATAATTATAATAACCTAATTTATATACATATTCTCTTTCCTCCCACATTGTACTTGATTGGGAAGCCTTTAAAACTAACTTTTCTTGATCATAATTGACTTTTTTGACTTGAAACTCTTGGGTCCATACCATGAAATATTTTAAGACCCATATTAATCTCACTTGACCTTTGAAACATTTTTCAAGGCACCAAAAATGACCTGTTTGACATTTTTAACTTAGGAGACTCAAATAGATGAAAATACAATAGAGACTTACCTTAATAAATGCTAATAAGATATTTTTGAATCAAATAGGACCTCCTAAATCACCTAAGATTAATTTTTATTCCTATAGGGATATTATTTTGACTTGGGGGGGGGGGGGGTCAAAATTGGATAACAACAACCATGGGAGTGTTTAACCAAATGTTTAAAAATTATGACCAGTTGAAGCAAAGTTATAATAAATAAATTTTATACAAGCTCCCAAAGATATTATAGATAATGTATAAGTGGAAATAAAGAAACTATATAATATTATTGGTTCAATAAGGCATGCAAAATCTGAATCACATCTGAAATAGGGAAATGTAACCCTATAATATAATACGATGAAGGATGTGAATATTAAGTTTAGTTTTATAGGCCATGATACTAATAATAATGCTTATGCACACTTATGTTTGATATCAACCCCTGATGTTACTCTAACCCATAACCATGTGACAAACAAGGGAGATAATTTATTAGAGTGGCATAATAAAATACATGCCTTGGTTCATCAATTCATGAGTAGTGGCAATGGGAAGTATCAATTTTGAAGGATATGAAGATTGTAGATATACATACACCTCTAGGGGAGATAGTCCTAAGGCCCATTTTTTTAAAGTTTGATATATGTGTCCATTGATAGTTCTTTAGAAGAAGTGGAAGGCATTATGTATATAAATAAAGAAAAAATAATTTAATTAATAATTTTTTCGAAGGATAAAGTGGCCAACACAGATATATTGATCATGACATTTAAGGCTAAAATGGTTATTTAGGAGAATTTGATGTAAAAGATATTTTTTTTGTTCAAAATATCTATAATTGACTATAAGATGATCAAAATTGATTTTGAATCAAGTCATGTTTTTTACAAAAAGTTGGAGACATTCAAATAGAATCATATTTTAGTAGGTACGTATTCTGTATATTGGCCACTTTTAAGTAAACAACCTCATTTTTTGGGCTATATTTTAGTGTATACATCTAAAGGCCCATGATTATGATAGTTTAAACTATAGTTCCACATGTGCTTTCATCAAATTTTGTTATAAGTATAACTACAACAACTAATATTATGAGCATGCAAGCTCCATCATCAATAAGTGCCACATCATCACCTTAAACTACATATATATTTTTTATGCCTATTGATTTTAATTGAGACTCAATTATCAAACCTATTTTTTGAACATGTATATTTTATTCAACAATTTTGGACAATGGACAATATTTTTATGTATACATGCATAATATGCATGAGATTTGACACTCAGTTCCTAAAATAGAAGATGAAAATTTAGAATTTGATTAAAAATGAGGCATCCCCATCCCAAGATATATATACTTGTACTATTTACATTCTAAAGGGAGGATAATTTTACAATTAAAGTGAATAATAAAATCTACATCTTGTTCTCCAAGTTTTTCTTGATGTGCTTGTCTTCTCCAATCCTTGTGATTCATTGAAGATTTTCCATCATACTAGTAATAATAATTTTAAATTTGGTTATTCAGATTATGATATAGCTAATTTTAATTATTTATGTTCATTAACCATAATATCCCTTTGAATATGTGCAATTACAATCATACATTGGCAACAACCTTTGGTTATGGACAATAAAGTTTAATGTATTTAGTTTCCTTGGACTCATAACTATGTTTATTTTTTTTGTGTGCTAATGGAATCCTAAAATAGGCATTAGTTTCCCATAAATTTTCCACACATAGTAAAATTTATAGTTTTTAAGGGTTTCATCTATCTTTGGTTCATAAATTTTATTTTCAGCCCTATCTTTCCCTCCCTTGTGATTTTTTTTGTCTAGTCCACCTTAGGTTAGAATCCACCCATCCATCTCAGGTAGAATTTGGTTTCTTTTAGAGTCCATACGTCCTAACCATATGATATAAATAACCCATTTCTCATTGTTATTTCACAACTACATTATTTACAAAATTAGACAACCCACAACTCATGCCTTTTATTGAATCCTTTCACCTATCTTAAATAACTAGATGCTAGATCATAGGATTTTATGTGCACATAAAAATCACATAAAAAATAATTCCATTCTTCTAGTTCTATAAGGGTTCCCTTTCATTTCTTAAATAAAGATCACTTGAGTTGTGTTGGATATATGTAGAAGATTAACAAGGTCTACTTCTGACAATGGTAGACTAGACCCACCTTTACAGATCCATAGAAAACTTAGGTCAGATATAGGAATATTAAAGGGACCCTATAGTCAATATTATTCCAAAACCATAATAGGTTAACTTCCTCTATGAGTGATGGCCCTAATCTAGTTAGTTGGTTCTACTATTGTTATACGTAGAATTATTCATGATTTCCTAGTATCTTGGAAAATTATTTTCCTTTCTTTTCTCCCTCGAGATGAAATATTAAGAATAACATATAAGGTATTTCAATAATAACTTAAGGATATTAAACATGGTATATGAAGATATGTTATGCATACTTTTCCCTTTTACATTATAGGATGTTTCCTATGATTGGTTCCTTAATATCTCAGGGGAATTAATTACTTACTGGGATTAGTGTTAAAATACATTTTTGGCATAATTTAGACAAGTCACTAGCCCAAGTATCATATACAATCATTTTCAAGCATGAGAAGGGAACCTAATGAGCCCATTAAAGCCTTTAAAATAATATTTCAAAATATGTATAACTGAGTAGTTGATGACTATATGCCCACCACCGTATTAGCCCACAAGATGTACAAGAATGCCATAGACTCTATGAAAATGGTCTTCTTTCATAGAGAATCAAATATTATCTCACTACCATTAGCATAGGCAAAAGATATCAATATTGATAGACAATTGAATCCACAATTACAAGCTTTGGCCATGCCCAATATCACTCCTAACTTATTATCCCTCAATCATATTCTAAATTTTAATTATACTATTATGTCTCATAATCAAAGCCATGTATATACACATTTACCTTTGGCCCATTTCCCATGTAACCAAAACCTTAATTTTTTGGATAATCTTATGTCTATGCCAAATCATCAAAATTAGAACCAAGTTTTAATAATAGTTAACATTGCTACCATGCAAGGTATTAATTTTGATTCTACAAAATCATAGTTGGATGTTATCTAGTGGATTATACAAAAGATAATTAATTAATTAATTAATTCTTAAGTATGCAAAAACACATGGCAAACACCATGGGACAAAATTCCAATAAGAATTTCACATTCTAAAGGTATAATAGGCCTTTCAATAGATATAAAAATAACACATAACAAAAAACACCTAATAAGATTGAAGAAATAAATATTTTGGAAACAATATTAGCTAATTGGTGTCAAGTCCACAATACAACACAACATGGTGAGTTGGACTGTATAAAGTTCTGTACTAATTTTGAAATATTTTTGAAGGAAATGGATAGGTATGAAGTCTCTCCAAATCAGTCAGATCCATCTTCCTTCACTTCTCCACATACTTCCAATAATGTAATGATGTTTTAGGCATATGAATTCCCATTCCCAGTAGAGGATGAGATTGAGTCAAAAGAGAATATATAAGAGATCTATGCTTTCCAATAGTACCAAATAAATAACTATAACCTAAGAATCAAGGGACAAAAAAACTCTCATGACTTTCATGCCCCTAAATAATAGTGAATTTATCCCTCTAGTTCCAAAATGTAATAATAATCCACCCCTCTAAAGGGAAATAATCAACAACAGGTTGTTGATTCAAAAAATAAAATTGGATACAACATAGTCAAGGATATGAAGAAAATTAAATAAAATATCACTCTTCATGAAATATCTCAAATTATTGATCAAGGAGAGTTTTTATTGAAATAAATGACCAACAAACCATCCACTGATAAATCCAAAGCTACACATACTAATGTGGTTATTCATCAAGACAAACCTAAAGTACCACATTTTTTGTTGATTATTAGGATGTTTGAAAAAAATGTGTATAACTATTTGGTAGAATTAGGTGATTCAATGAATGTCATGCCTACAACTATTTGAAACAAGTTAGGGATGAATCTAGATTAGTCAAAGAGGGTAGTTTTGTAGATAGAAATGAAATATAATTCCAATTTTTGGGGAGATACTGAATGTTCACATGCATCTAGCTTTAAAACCATGTGTACAGAAGCACATAAATATTCTAATTATGGAAATTACTAAGGCTTATAGATTTTTTTTAGTCATGATTGGTTAAATAAATTGAATATATACATGGAGATATATTTATCACACATGTGACTACCTTGGAAATGATTAGCCAATTAGATTTGAGTTAACCAAGAGCTAAATATGAAGTACCTAATCACATAATACAATGCCATGAATAATAGGGTCAAATTACATCCTCACATGTAGGTTTTTGTAAATTTATTACAATTATGAAAATAATAAATGAGAATTTAAAGGTCCTTCATATTTGTGGACTCTTCATTTCAACAAAACTAGATTTAAGTAAGGCTATTGTGTTCGCACAACTTTGACTGACCTAGAAAGGAAACCATATCTTATTGCATATAGGTTGTAATTACTCTACACCAATAATAAATATAATTATGAAGATTTAATTATATGACTATAGTTTGAATTGAAACATAATTTAAAACAATTGCTAATACTTGGGGATTTAGAGTTGGTTATCAGATCAAAAGTAAATATCAGTGCAAACTTTAATACTTGAAAAGGTATAAGCACAAGGCTTTAAATATGATTAAGTCATTTGAGGAATTCAAATTCAAGGCTATTCTAAAGGATTTAAATCATATAACATATCTATTTTATACCTTAGTTGATAATTTAGCACCACTCCACTAATCTAAAATACATACATTTTGTCTAGAGTTGGTTTCTTGCCTCGTAGTCCTAGATACATGGATAAGTTTTAGGTGTTTGATGATCATCATCATATTATATAGTTTATGAATAGTTATGGATCTTTTAAATATAATATAATAGATGAAAATGACTTGGATCATATGAACGCATAAGACCTAGGAGATAATGGTGTCTTACAACTCAAAGAGAATCAAATACCTATGGGAATGTATCATTGGAAAGAGATTTTGACATGGATCCACATGCTAAAAAATAAAAATAGAAAAAAATTAAGTGAATCCAATTTTCATCAAAGAAAATATATGAAATCATGAATATCCTCAATACCTCAATTGTTCTAAAAGTTAAAAAAAGAGACAAAAGAATTTATCAACATAATATAAATATGTGATTGCTTGGACATATGAAAATATGAAAATCTTCAATCTTAGAGAAATTACACATACCATTCCTATGAATCAAGAAAGTAAGCCTTTAAGTAGCACTAGAGGTTAGTGAATCCAATTTTAGATACCATTAATTAGACATAAGTTTATAATCTATTGAATTCTGAGATTGTATTCCTAATCATGCATTCTACTTGGGTTGCCAACTTAGTGTGTGTTATAATAAAGAACGGAAAATTATGGGTATGTATTGAATTTAGGAACCTAAATAGAGTATCATAAGAGGATAATTATCCTTTTCCCTCCTTGGATAACATAATTCATATGTTCAATAGGTCTAATATGTTGTCTTTTTTGGATGGTTTCTCAAAGTACAATCAAACATTAGTGTAAGTATAGGATTGAATAAAGATTATTTTTATGACCAAGAGGGGAAATTTTGCATATAAAATTATACCTTTTGACCTGATAAATGTAGCATAGAATTTCCATCATTCTATGGACTTAAATTTTCAATAACTCTCTATCAAATGCATCATCATTTACATGGATGATCTTATTGTGTTTTTGAAGAATAGAGATGAACATGTGACTCACTTATAAAAAGTATTTGATAGGTGTAGAATATATGGAATGTCACTGGATCTACAAAAAAAAATAGAGTTACAAAGGGAAAAATCTTAGGTCAAGACATTATAAAATATGTGTTTTCCCCTGTTCCAAAATGAATCCGTGTCATTTAAAATATTATGCCCCTAAAAATAGAAAATAACTGATGTATTTTTTTGTAAGATCAACTTTGTATGAAAATTCATTTCTAGATTTGTAAAGAATGTTAATAAATTTAATGCCATGATGAAGAAAGATGCCAAAATAAAATGGAAAACTTAATATAACAAAATATTTCAAGATATTAATATTTCCATTGCTCAATCTCTAGTTCTGGCTAGCCTTAATTTCACCAAATATTTATTTATATATTAATTTGCTTCAGAACACACCATAGCAGTAGTACTCACAAAAAAGGTAGATAATAATGAACATCCAATTTACTTCATGAGTACTAATATGGAGGATGTAGAACTAAAATCTTCAATGATAGATAAAAAAATATACGCATTGATTAAAGTGAAGAAATTAAGGAACTATATTCTAAAAAATAAGACATACACCATCATTCCAGACCAAGTTTTCAAGCTCACACTTGGATAGGATGAATTAGGAAAAATAAGAGGTAAATGGATGGATAAATTGTAGGAGTTTAATCTTGAAATCAAACCCACCAAAATGGTTAGAGGACATAGTCTTATTCAACTGATGATTAAATAAAATCTACACATCTTTATTGAAAAAAGTAAAGAAGCCCAAGTAATTGGAGGAGACAACTATACCCATATCATTCTCTACCTACTCATAAGAACATGCCATCCTAATTTTAATAGAGATAAAATAAAAGTGATTAAGATCAAATTATCTCATTACATAATTGAAAAGGAATTTTTGTATAGGAATAATTATGAGGGCATCTATTTCAGGTGTGTCTCGAGAGAAGAAGATATGTCCTAGATAATTTACATTAGAATATAGCAATGGAAATCCTTCTAGAAACACTACAGATCACAAGATCCTAAGGATAGGAGGACACTCATAACCATGTTATAACATGCCATGAATTTCAAGTATTTGAGAAGAGAATAGTACATGAAGCCATGCCACTACATCATGTGATTGAAGGATGCCCTTTTTCTCAATGGAGTCTTGAATTTTTCGGAAGAATCAATCCAAATTATTTAGTAGGACACATGATTATTTTAATATCTATTGCTTGTTATATCAGGTAGATAAATTTTATATCTATAAATAATTCTAGAGATTAAGATGTGATTAAATTTTTAGAAGAAAACATAATAGATTTGGGACACTAGTTTGGTGTGTGATAATGGTCTAGCCTTTCAATATACACAATTTATTGAGTGGGCCTACAATAATCAGATTAACATCATATTTTCCTTGAGTTACTATCTAGAAGGGAATGGAGTTTTTGAGTCCACTAACAAGAATTCGATGGATGTCATCAAGAAATCAACACAAGATAAACCAAGAGAATGACACCTATTGTTAAAATATGCAATATGGGAAGATATAAAAAAGCATAAGTAAACCCTCAAGGCTTAACCTTTCTTTTTAGTGTATGGAAAATAACCACTCTTTCCCATTACTCTCAAGTTACCAATGTATCAATTCATGCAATACTATATAGAGGAAGATGAAAAAGTTTAGTCAAGGTTACTAAACATTGTCCATATGGAAGATACATGAACCAAATCTCTATAAAGATTTAGTAAGAACCAATAAATTATCAAGAGGTGGCTTGATAAAAGATCCAAAATCAAAACTTTTAATATTTTAGATCTAGTGATTTTATCGGATAAGGCACATAAAAATAAAGGATAGCATGAAAAGTTCACTCCTTTATGGACTAGGTCATATCAAATCTCTGAGATTTTGGGTAACATTCTTTTTCACCTAAGAAACCTCTTAGGTAATGATTTTGCTTTTCCAGCAAATGGAAAATTTTTGAAGCATCATTTTATAGTTACTCTAGCTAAAAATGCTTCTAAATAACCATGAGCTCTATATTATAAATATGATTAGATTCACAATGTTCTTATATTATATTTCCATGTTTACTAAATTATTTTCTCATTTTCTTAGAATAGATTTCCCATTTCTAACATTTCCTAATTTTTAGAGTAGGTGTTTTTCTTTCATAGACTAGTTGGTTTAAATTCAGAACAATCCAATGCTTTTCTACTTTCACCAAGATTCTCCTAACAAAAGGGTGAAGGGTTAAAATCACATTCAAATGATATATGTGTAGAATATTTTTGGTAAATTTAGATTTCTCAGAGCAAGGTATGCATCATATTTGAGTATAAAGTTATATTTGAATTGGGTAAGTTTATTGGACTATTGAAAGTTGCTCTAATGTTTTCATATAAATTTTAGATATACTTCTCATTCTAAAAGATTAATTTCACATTTACATATTTAATAATTTTTTTGGAGATAACATACACTGATTAGGGTCAAAGAATGAATAAATATCTAATTTAAGATAAATTTCATTCCTATAAACCTAGCCAATGGTGGTTCCCAACCTTTCTTCCAAGAAAGGTTCACAAGAAAATAAAAAATAAAACTCATAAAATAGGGGTGATTCAAATATTTATATTAGGGCTATGGAAACCTATATAGCATTGCAAAAATGTTTTAAGTGGAATCAAAGGTATCTCTATCAAAGCTATGGATGCCTAGATGATGGTAGAACAATGCCCAACTTCTCATAACTTAGTTCTTAAAAGATAAAAGTAATGAAAAATAAGATCAATACAAACTTTAGATTTGTTTAACTTTATGCTAAAACTCTCATAACAAGGAGGAATGAACTTCCATAAAATCACACATAATCTAAAGATTTAAAAGGGTTAGTATGTTGCATGATTGCATTTGGAGTTTCTTTCAATTATCTAGATTATTTATTTATTTATAATAAAGTTTGAAGTTATATATGATCAGACCAAGATTATGGGTTCTCAAGTACTATGGAGTATTTCCCCACTGAGTTACCATTTGTTATGGCCAACACACCCTACCTTTAAATTTTTTAGATGGGTACCTAATTTTTGTTCAAAAATTCATGATCATATCTTATGCATTGCATGTTCAAGTCTTACTCAAATGGAATTGATTTTAATTCCTCAATAGTTATTTAGTTATGTTACAATGGATATAAGCAAGTCTCTATTAAAATATTGAAAGGCCTCAAAATTTCTTTATGTCATTTATATCATGGTGAATTTTGTCTGAAAGATGTTTTGATTGGATATCTTAGACATCAAATTTTAAATTTTTGAAATATGACCATTGAAAGGTTTTAATGTGTTTTATTGGGATATTTTATGAA
The DNA here is from genome assembly GCA_037957365.1 of Torreya grandis. Taxonomy (NCBI): domain Eukaryota; kingdom Viridiplantae; phylum Streptophyta; class Pinopsida; order Cupressales; family Taxaceae; genus Torreya; species Torreya grandis. The sequence goes on along the minus strand of JARHVA010004236.1, from coordinate 877,520 downwards.
ATTTTTATGCCTTTAAAATGTTTTATAGTTAAACAAAATAGGTTATGATTATGACTTATTTAAATAATAGGTTAATCTAATGTCTTGTTCAAAGTTTACTCTATGTCCAAGTTCACATGATAGCCCCAACATCATGAAATCTTGACACACATCTTTATACAACTTCCTCATTCACAATATTCAAAGCTATAAGTCTACTATTCACCTAATCAAGTGATATTAATCCATGTGTCACAATATCACTTATCTTCAGCTTGAAAGATTAAATTACATAGTCAAAAATTGAAATCCATATAGAGAAGTGACAACCATCCATGTGTCATTATCTCAATAATCCATGACCTATCAGAGCATAGTAAAGAGGTTAATTTTAGGGAAATATAAATCCATCCACGTGTTTTAATCTTAGTGACCCATAGATCCCATGGAATCATAAATATTCTAAGTTTTGGTATTTATTTAGAGTAGTGTGATCCATCCATGTATCATCATCCTAGTGACTTGTGGATTTCAAGATAAAAATATATAGTCAAAAGTTTAAGACCATCATAATTAGTGACAACCATCCACATGTCATCATCTTAGTAATTGATGACCTATGAGAGCATAGTATAGAGGTTAGAGCCCAAGTAAGTGACAATTATCCATGTGTCAACATCTTGATGACTTGTAATATTACATAGTAAGTTACACATTTATAATTAAATGACATTTATGATGAATAAATATTTATCCATGTGTCATAATAGTAATAACCCATGGTGTACATAGTACATAATGAATAGTTTCATACTTTGGGTGAGTGAGTCTATGAGATTTTACCAAGTGTCATCATCTAAAGAAGTAAAATGGAACCTAACTGGTGGGTAATATGTTGTCACACATCTATGACTAAGATAAATAATAATAAAAAATACATCTACCATCATAAATGAGGTTTAAAAGTGAAAAGATGACATGTATCATGTTAAGATGATAAGATACCCATAAGTAGTGAAAAGGTGCCACATAGCAATAAAAATCCAACAAAAGTTGATGATGCAAAATTAAAATTCAAATGAGAAATAAATAAGTGGGTGATGAAATAAAATCCATTGTTGAAATGAATTCACATGAATTGGTAATTTAATGAATTTAATTCTTAGAGACAAGTAATATACTCATTTTTCATAGCATAATTTAATCACATTGCCCTCTTGTTATCATGTGCACTCTATGAATTCAAAATCCCTAACAATTAAAAGACTTTAGTATTTTTAGAGAACTTAAAATTACTTACACAGTGATAGTGGCTTCATCATCCCACACTTTTCCTCTCTCTGCATATTCTATTTCTCACAATAATAAATTCATAGATACAATATTTTATTTGGTTGCATTAGAACACCAATTCAAACATTATTTGGATATCTATATAGAAGTGAATGCTATAAATCCATATGGAACAAAGGACAAAATGTATATATTCACATAGCGATATAAGGATAACATTTTGGCCATTACGGTGGTAGGCTTGCATAATGCAGCCAAAAAACAAGAGGTAATACCCTACATCAATTTACTTTATGATTTTTTTATAACTGGGATTTTTTTTGGGAAAATTGTTATACTATAGACTTAAAAATACCCATTGGGCCTACATTGTGGGACCATATTTTAGAAATACTATAGGATCCTTGTTCCTAAAATAATCTATGGCCAGGCTATGATGAATTTATGGTTGATTTCAAATTCAATCAAGGGCAAATTGAAGTAATGGGCATCCAACCCAAGCATTTTTGTAATCAAAGGCCCAATTTATTCCATTCCCATAATAATTTTTAGCCTAGGGGTAAGAATTTACATGGCCTTATTAAATTTATTATATGAATTTCCAATAATTTCTTATGCCCATGGGATATGGGTCCCATTGTTGGACATAAATTTGAGTTAAGATAAAATTGACATTCTTGGATAAATAATTAACTTTAATTTGATATACCAAATTAGAAACCCAAAAAATATACTAGATGGCATCTTTTACATGATGTCATACTTGGTAGATATCATAACCACTATAGTGCATCCATCTTATGTATAAACTTAGGAACCATCCATAGAATACCCCAAAAAAGGGTTTGTGTTGAATTCAATATTCTTCACATATAAAAGTTTAGGAGTCAAATCCAGAGACTCATAAAAGCACTATATCTGATGGTGTATATGGATATCTATGGGCATAACATGTCCAAGTTTTCAAAAAATATTAAAAGAAGCATTGGGAAAATGGGTGATTATATGACAATGTATAAATTGAATAGAGGGGTGTTAAACAAGGAAACCTACATCAAACCCCTCTTAACATTGGTCACATAAAATATACTAAATAAGAGCACCTCAACTCTATGGATAAAATTAGAATACATTATGACTTAAAACATTCATCATTTTGGTATTGGGATCCTAAGAAGAAGGTCAAGAATACCTTAAGAATTATGAAAATAAAGTTAAAATATATAATGGACACCAATGGTATAATCATGATTATATATTTTTGAATGATGAAGATCATAGTGAGTTGTTTATAAGATGTGAAAGGTTGACATGTCCATGATAGTGGCCCAAAGGATCCAATATGATCCTAATATCATAGAAGAAGATTATAAAAAAAATAGATAGTGAAGAATGGACCTTAACACCAGTTCATGGGTCTCCCTCCCAACCAGAAGCATAATTGGGAATTGAAATTATTGAAGTAGGTACATCTAGGGAGACAAATCCACAAATCATATCTAATGTCTCTATAGGTCTCCCCATACCTCTAAGTGTTTTTGTTCTTGAAATTGTAGTTGATGTAGAATAATCCATAGTTTTTATCAGGTCAGAGGGATAACTTTATTTTTCACACATGCCTCTATTAACAATAGTGCAATAGGTGAGTCTTACCTCTTTTCTTTCACAAATTTCTATTATTTATATTTGATTAGCACGATTTCATACCATAAATATTCCCATATACCCTACCATCCCCACTCAAACTCCTTCATTTTCCACCATTATAGTCTTTTCATATTCCAATCCACCCACTTTAGGACCAACTATTACTCCTATTGGGCCAACATTGGTGACATACCAAAGGAAGCATAAGACCCCTCCTACATCTCCTAAACTTGTACAAGAAGAAGAAAATCATATTAAAGGTTTATTTAATAAAATGGGCCTTATTATGAGGAATAATAGGAGTAAGAAGAATAATAAGAGGAAAAAGAGGAAGAGGAGGAAGAGGAAGAGGAAGAAGAGGAGGAGGAAGAAGAAGCTAAAGAAGTAGAGGAAACTAAGCAGGAGGAAAATGAGTGAAGAGGGCTGGAAATATATGAAGAATTAGGGATATAAAAATAAAGGGATGAATTATTTGAGATATATTTTACATTAAAATAATAAAATAAAGAGGGAAAATATTAATAATCAAAGGCTGAGTTGAAAATAGAAGTTACAACCTAGGAACTTATATCACTAGCTACACCTTCAAGCTCTCCACCTTAGGTTATAGAGAAACAAACATATAATATGGATGAGACCAAATCAATCTATATACAAGAAAAAATAATGGAACCAAGTCCCAAGGACACCCCAATTTTGACTTATGTTGCTTCAATTATTGATACAAGTCCTATAGATATATTTAATGTAGAGGTTTCAATTGAGCAACCTATAAAAAAATTTACTACAATATCAAGTTTCATTACTACTATTACTTAGGATGATAACTAGACATCAATTATAAGTTAAAAAACTCTTGATTACCTATATTTTGTTGAAAATATTACTATTGAGGTTAACATAATAGAATCCACCCATTATTTACATTCTTTTATTTATGATTCTCCAATCCCACTCAAGAGGCCCCAGGCATTCAAAATTCCAAAATTTCAAACTATAGCCCAAGTCACATTAAAATTCACTTTCCTTTTTAAAAAAAAAACATGCTAGGAGTTATATTAATAATATTATATTGACTCAAACACCTAACTCATACATCCATTAGAGAAACTAGTCCATATTGTATTAGACTAAGAGGCAGATAAATTTTAAATACCTAGAGTCTACATCCATTCCTCCTAGGAAATACACATAATTAGGTGTGCCTATTTCCTTAGCCACCTAAATATATTCCTTCATATTATAAATATTAAAAACATCTAAAAATATAGAATACATTATTGAGACACTTACACTGAAGAAGGTCACTGCCTGAAGAAAGGTAATCCCATATTTTCTTGAGTTGACTGCATCTTATCATACTACCCATCCTACTCCAATATCAACTATTATACCAACTACATTTCCCAATTCTACCTCTACATCAAAATACCCTAAAAAATCACAAGGTATTATGATTATTCCTCCCTATATTCAGATATTATAGGAAGAGGAGACATGTAGACAAGACTTGATTATCATTGAGCAGCCAAAGGTGGGTTTCCGTTTTGACAAGTAGACTAACACACCACAAAATGTCAATATAAATATCATGTTATTAGAGGGTGAAAATTTTTAGGTATAATATAGAGGACATATTATTTCTAACTAAGAAGAGGAATCTCCACCCCTTAGACCTAAATGAGTATGAGGAAGGTCCTTGCAGTTTTATCTTCTAAATAAGAAGAGGAATCTCCACCCCTTAGGCCTAAATGAGTATGAAGAAGGTCCTTGAAATTTTATCAATGCAATTGGGGGAATGCTTGATAATTTTTTTATAAATTATGATCAATCAAAGCAAATTTTATAATATCTCTTAGGGATTTTGTATATAATGTATAAGGGGAAACCAGGACACTATACAATATTATTGGTCCAATAAGGCATGTAATACCTTAATCATGTCTAAAATGGGGTAGTGTAACCCAATAATACAATAGGATGAAGGATGTGAATGATAATCTCAATATTCAAGGCCAAACTACTAAAAATAAGGCCTATACACACTTATGTTTGATATCAACCCCTAATGTTAGTCTATCCCAAAACCATGTGAAAACTAGGAGATATAATTTATTAGAGTGGCATAATGAAATGCATGTTGTGGTATAAAAATTAATAAGTCATGAGTAGTGGGTATACAAATTTTAAAGGATATAAATATTTTTATATCCTATGTATGCCTCTAATATATCTAGTCCTAAGGCCCATTTTTGAAGGTTTACTCTGGGTGGCTATTGATAGTTTCTAAACATAAATGGAAGGCACTTTGCATAGAAATAATGAACAAATTATTCAATTAACAAATTTTGTGAAGGATAAAGTGGCCAACATAGATACATTGAACATGGAATTTAAGGCTTTGATGGCTGTTTATGAGAATCTGATGGCCAAGCTACCTTTTTGTTCAAAATATCTATAATTGACTATGAGATGATCAAAATTAATTTTTAATCAAGTCATGCTTTATAAAAATATTTGGAGGCATTAAAACATACTCATATTTCAATACATACATATTTTGTATCTCATCTACCTCCAAGTAGATAGCCTCAGTTCCTAGGCTATACTATAGTGTAGACATATAAAGGGATAACTTTTGTGACACTTTCAACTACAGTTCCACCTATGCCTTTGTTAACTTTAGCTATAACTATGACTACATCAGCTAACATTATGAGAATGAAAGCTCCATCATCAAGTGATGCCACATCATCACCTCAATTTACATATATATTTCTCATATTTATTGATTATAATTTAGACTCAAGTCTTAACCCTATTATTATCACATATATAATGTATTTAAAATTTTTGCCTGATGGACAATATTTGTATGTATACATGCACAATATGCATGATTTTTGACACTTATTTCCTTAAATATAAGATGTAAATTAATATTATAATTGAGAATGAGGCATCCCCATTACATGCTATATATACTTATATCCTCCGCATTCCAAAGGGATGATATTTCTTAGATTAAGTGAATATTAAATTATGTAGATTATTTTGAAAGTTTGTCTTGATGTGATTTTATTCTCCAAACCTTGTGATTCATCAAATACATTCCATTATCTTGGTATTTTATTCTTTGGGTTGTGTATAAGTGTTTTCAATATGGTTATTCAAATTGTGTTATAGCCGATTTGAATGCATTATGTTCATTAATCATAATCTCCCTTTGAAGATGTGCAATTGCAATCATACATTGGTAAAAAAATTTGGTTATGAACATTAAAGTTTATTATATTTATTTCCTTTGAATCATAGCTATATTTTTTTTAATGTGTTGATATCAACCTGCATTAGGCATTATTTCCTCATCACTTGTCCAACCCATATTATAGGTTCCAATCTGGAAGGGTTTCATTTGTCCTTGGTTCATAAAACTTTCTTTTTATCCTTACCTTTCCCTCCCCTTTAACTTTTTTATCCATTCCACCTTATGTTATAACCCACATAACCATCTCAGTTAGAATTTTGGTTTATTTTAGACTCCATACATCTAAACCAACAAATAACCCATTGTTCATCACTATTACACCACCAAGTTATTTATAAAATTGAATACCTTGTAACTCCTGCCTTCAAGTGAATACTTTCACAAATCCTAAAATGTTAGAGAATACCTCAAAGGATTATATGTCATGAATAAAACCCACATCAAAAGGCTTTAGTGCAATTTTGATTTCCTAATGCATTATTTAAAAAATAAAAAACTAAGAAATATTAGGATATTATACTTTTACCCAACTAGTAATAATCATCAATTAGTATTTTTAGGGATGTATCTAGAGAAGGTGCACTCTATGGTTCTTATTTTAGAATCTATATGATCAAAGAAGGTGGTTTATGGGTCAATTTTTATAGTGATAGGGTAGATATAAGGTTGTGAAAAGGAAAGAAAGGTGTTAGTAAAGATAATGAATAGAAGATCATTTAGGGATGTGAGTGTTAACCATGCAATGAAATCAATTGATTTTAGAATCATGGTAGGACTAAAAAGGCCAGGAAAGTTAGAAGAGGGTGGGGACAAGTCCTTCATTAAATTTATTTCTAGGATGGAGAGCTCAAAAAACATAGAAGTGAAGACTTTGAGAGCTGTAATGACCAGTCTTTTTATCTCCTTTAGGGATGAGGTAATGGAAGAGGTGATTAAAAATGAGGATTTTTTTGTGGCCAAGTGTTTTATTTGTAGCCTTGATTGGATTTGGTCAACCCTACATGTGTTGTATAAATGGGTCTCTCATTCAAGGAGGTCATTTATGATGGATAGCTTGGAGATGTACCCCTACATTAGGGATTTTTTAATTATTATTTTTTACTATCTAGAGGATCAAAAAAATGTGATCCAAGACAAGTCCTAGAGTTGGGACTAGCACCTACTCTACATGAAGCTATGGTACCTTGATTTCAATCCTCTATTGGAAACCCTCATAATCAGGCCAATTTCTGTGTGGCTTACACACCCTCTTCATTAGTTTTGGGTTGCTTCTTATATTTTGTATATTGGTGGTGCCTAAGATATTTGATGGTGATGTATGCCTCTACCTCAAAATTCAATCACACTACCTTTGTGGATATCTTGGTTTGTATAAATATCTCTCAAGACCTTCCAACTATTATCAAGATAAAAGTTAAGGACCTGTACTAGATTCAAACTCTTTATTATGAGGGACTCCCTTTTAGATGTAGAATTCTTTTTAAAATGGGCATGTCACTACTAATTATCATATCTCTAAGAAAAATATGGAATCCTCATGGTGGAAGGATACCCTTGCCACCCATCTCATAGTATTTGCATTTAAATCCCTTAAGTAACTTGTGAAAGGGGTTGACGATGTTTTACATGAGGATGAAATTTTAATTTAGACTTACATCACTTTCGTGGAACCTCCACTCATTAATAAGGAGAAGAGGGTAGAATAGGGCAGGAATGTTAGGTCAAAAGTGGTTGTATCAAACCATGAAACTACCATTTTTAGCCCCTTATTTGTAGGGGGATGTTTAGATAAACTTGGAGGATAGAGAAGAATGGACAGTTCCGAGGAAGAAGAATAAAATGTGTGTTACCCTTGAAACCTCCTCTAGGACTCTTCACTCTAACAATGGGATTGATGAGGGAGGTACTTAGGGTGTTTTTGGTGTTGGTGGGCCCTAAATAGGAGTTCTCTACTGTTAGATTTAGATTATCATAGGTTGTTTGCTTTTCAATAAGGTTGTGGAATCACTATGGTTCACTAGGGTTTCTATTCATTGAGTGGACCACTGTTTGGTTTCTCATAAAGTTAATCCATGGTGGTTTTGGTATTTTTAAATCTCATTCCTATGTTAATAAAGGGTGAGGGATCCATGAAGCCTTAGTTACCTATAAAAAAACTTAGGATGTTTAGTTACTAACTAGTAAACTTAAGTCCTAATTGTGAAATTACCACCATGAATACTCTCAAAATTTATCTCTCATAGACCGAGATGGAATACATAATTTATTTCCCTTAAAGAGATATCCATCCTTCATGAAATAATTTTCATTAATAGTACCTATCTTGCCTACTAATGGATTCTAACATTGTTAAAAAATATTTCCAAAAGTTGGATCAAAATCATAAAAGTCTTTGCTACCCTCAAATTCAATTAATTCACTCACCATAGTAGTTAACAATGCCAAAAATCTATTCAAAACATTTATTAACTAATTTTACTTTCCTAATTTATGATTCAAATCAAAAAAAAATTATACCCTTGAAAGAAATATACCCACTTTGCATGCATGTCTTCTATTTAATTTATTTTGAGTGTTCACCTATATTAAGGAACCAAGGTATATAAATAGAATAAACTCATGCACTAAGTAATTCCTCCAATGTATTTTTGCTTGTACAATGGCATAAAATTCTACGTCACATGTAGAATATTTGTTTCTTGTGTCATTCAAATCCTCACTACAATATTTGATTGACCTTCCTTCTCAATTCAATATAGTACCAACACACACATGTGAAGAGTCATATTCCACCTCAAAAACCTGGTTAAAATTTAGTAATGCTAAAATAGGGGCCTTTGTCACCTTCTTATTTAGAAATTGGAAATTTTTTTATTGCTACCCTTATCCACAAAAAAAATTTCCCCTTATGTTATTTTTTATTGGTGAAATAATACTACTAAAATTCTTAATAATTTTTTTGTAAAAGGTTTCTAAACCATGGAAAATTATTACCTCTGATATACTTGTTGGAGTAGTTTATTCAACCATTGCATTTATCTTTTTTTGATCCATTCTTACACTATCTTCTACAATGAAAAAATCCAAAAAATACCAAAATTTTATGCATAAAATTGCACTTCTTAAAATTTGCATATAATTTTTTCTCTTATAATTTATTATAAAATAATTTTAAATTTCTTAAGTTCTCTTCTTTACTCTTAATAAACACAAAATATCATCAAAATAGACTACTTTAAACTTACTAATATAATCTCATAGCATAATGTTCATCATTCTTATAAATGTTCTAGGTACATTATATAATTTGAATGTCATAAAAAACCACTCATATAAGCAATCCCTAATATTTAATAATGTATTATATTCATCTTTTTCTCAAATATGAATTTGATATTAGCCACTCTGTAGATCAATATTAATAAAGTATGTAACTCTTACAAGCACATCCATCATGTGATCTTAGTAAGGTATTAAAAAAATGTTTTTGATCATGATCTTATTGATTTATCTACCATCTACACACATCCTCCATGTTCCTTCATTATTTGGAGTTAGCCAAAAAGGACTTGCACATGTACTCATGCTCTTCTTTAGTACACTCTTTTTCACGAATTTAGTCACTTGCTTATTGAACTCTACATTAATGTTGGGTTCATCCTATAAGGTGTTTGATTACGTAGAGATGATTTTAGAATTAAATCAATATGTTGTTAACTATATATCTTTTGAGGTAAAAGATATATAATTTTTTTAGGTGTAATATTAGTGTATTCTTCCAACATTTTTCTGACCTCTATTGGTATTTTAACTACTTCTAATTCCTTCTTTGACATTAAGACATAAAAAATATTGTCATTTTAATTTTATTGATAATTTATTTTGTGGATATAATCCCTTGTATCTTCCCTTATTCCTCAATAGTTAATAAATCTACCTTTAAACTATCCTTTGAAAAACTATATGATTTTTTCTCTCCATCATGGATTTCTTTCCTATCATATTGTCATGGTTTTCCCAAAAACACATGGCATGCATCTAGTGGGATAACATCACACTATATTTTATCCAGATAATTATTTCCTATATAAAAATTGATTAAACACCTCTTATAAATAGTAACTTCATTCCCTTTTTTAAATAATTAAATATGGAAAGGGTAATGATGTTTTTCACATTGTAGACCTAGTTTCTCTACTATTTCATTATAAACCATATTTTCACAACTTCTAGTATCAATAATAAATTTAAATACATTTCCTCTTAAAATGCACTTGGTTTTAAATTTTTTGTATATATCTATGTTTTTCCACTATATTTATCTTATGCATGATATTTCCTTGGAGATATCATTGTTATTCTCATCATATGATTCTCCCATACATCTATTGGAACTTTTGGATTTTTATTCTAATACCTCAACCTCAACTAAATTCATTCTTGTATTATCTTCTTTCCTAATTTATTTTCCATGATAGTTTAGACATTTAAATTATTTGTGTTATGCTTTCCCATATGTGTAGCAAACATAAGGTCTATGTGGGTTATTCCATTCTCTATTATCACCATAGCCTTTGCCTCTCTGAAATCATTATCCTCTTTGTTGATTTTGAAACCCTTGGCTGATATTTTCTTGTTTATCCACCCCATGGGATGATTATCCTTTTATGTGATTAAACCCACCTCATCCCCTTAGTGGATATGTTTTTCCTCTCTTCAACTTAGGGTATTTATAAAATGCCTACATACTTTTATTCTCTTCTTCCTTTAAAGCTAGTTGATAATAATTTCCCATGTTATTTATTATACGCATTATTAATTCATATTGAATATAAAAATTTAAACCATTTACATAACTTTTAACCATTGGTTCCCCGATTTCATCATGATCCACTTGAATAATTTTTTTGTAAAATTCATTTGTGTAGTCTTGAACTCTATGTGCCTTTTGGCTTAGGTTTTGAAATTTAGAGTAGAGATCTTTTGCATAATATATATGGAGGAATTTATATCTCACATTATTCTCTATATTACTCCAAATCTTGATCTTCTCCTTACCCTCCCTTTTATAAATGATCCCACCATATCATTTCATTACCTTTCAGTTTTGTGAATGAAAAATTTACTTTTTCTCCTCTACTATATTATTTCACTCAAATATATTATCCATCATTAAACCATATTTTAAAATTTCAACCTTTATTCCTTCATTCTTTTCTTTTAACACCCTAACCAGCCTTTCTTTAAATGACTATTGCTCCTCTTGATCTTCCTCATTTTTAAAATTTATTCCTGCTCTTTGCCTTTGTCTTTTATGTTTAATAAATTATGTCCTCTCTTCCACTCTCCTCTATAGATGTTTTATATTTCTATTCATATAACTATAACCTCCATATCCTCATTCCATCTTGTTTATACCTATTCTTAATAACATAAATTTTATTTAAAATAAAATTTTAAAAGTTTGATAATAATTTACACACAATATTAACTTGTATTTTCCACACAGAGTTGAAGCTACTCTAATATTAGATGATGCATCCAAAAGTGTATAAACTCCAAGATATACAATAAAATTATAAATAAAAATATTTAGAAAGTAGATTCTTCATTATTATTATAAATAATTAAAAAGAGTCTTTCTAGGGAAGTCCTGTCCATCACTTAGAGTAACTGTGTTTTGAAAAAACCAAACTTCAAGTCAAAAAATAAAAGAGGTAGGAAGACTGAAGGTGAAATACTTCAATTAGAGGCTTTTAATTAAATTTATAATGGATCCAAATGGACTATGGAAGCTCTATTATCCAACATGGGTTGGGAAACTCTTGTTGGCTATGGGTGAGTTTTTTAAATAGAAGATTCTCTTTTTGAGAAATGATATAGCAGGTGTAACTATGTCAAAATTCTTTCCATAAATTTTAATCTTGTTTTGATTGGTTTGGTTAAGATTGAAGGAAAATGTTAATTTAGTATTTTTATTGTTATAATGGTATCATAAAAGACTACAGTATTCTCTAACTATTGGTTTTGTTGGATCATTAGTTATTTCTTGGTCATATGCCTTGTTGGATTTAGTCCTTCAATCAAGGCCTTTAGCTTTTTTGATTTTTTCCATAGGTCAGGGGTCCCTCTAACCCTAAAATATATCAATAAAAATAATAAAAATAAAGAGTCTTTAAATAATTCAAAACCTAAAAATGTATTTTTAATGCACAACTAAAAAATCTAATAAAAATAAAAAACTACTTAGAATTAATTGAACATATTTTTATTAGAAACTACTCTTTATAGTAGCTTTCAAAGACAATATTTGATGGGACTACTAACCAAACCATATTATATAAAATACTAAATAAATATCAAGGGTGAATCACAAATCAATTTCAAGCTTGGATACAAAAATATCAAATCTAAAAAATTCTAAAAACAAAATAAATAAAAATAAAAATGTAATGTTTTATCCATTAAATGGTTGAGTTTAGCCTAAAATTTTGTAAAATAAGTCACTAATCATCTACCATGACCTATGACTAAGTAGATCTCTTCAGGATCTAAGCATTTTTAAAAATGAGGTCAAATGGGTTCCTAAATCAAAAGTTATGGCATCTAGAAGATAGTCTCCCATATCAAATTAAATCTCTAATTAAACTAATTATTTGATTAGTTTATTGTGGGACACAATTTTGTCTAATTGAGCCATTCGAACTTAATTGTGACCACATAGTTTACACCAATTGAGTCTTAGGTTAAACACATTACACATTTGGTCCAAAGAGGGATTCAATTTAAGGTAATCGAGCACCATGAACTTAATTGTGACTAGATAATGTGATTTTTAGCTCAATTTTTCCCAATTATGTACTTGATTAAATTGATTAATTATTTAATTAAATGAGGACTATAAATCTATTAAATAAATGCCCAGAAACATAATTGCAACCATATAATATAATTTTGGGCTCAATTTGTCCTAGTTAAATCCTAGATTGAACCAATTACTCATTTTTTCAATGAGAGATAATATTTAGCCAATCAAGCCTCATGAGCTAATTATGATCACATGATATGATTTAGGAGTTCTTTTTCCAATTGATTCCTTTATTGAACCAATTTTATTTATTTGGTTCAATGAGAGATGCAATTTTAGGAACTCAAGCCCCCTAAACCTAATTGTAACCACATAATGTGTTTTGGAACTTTTTCTCAATTAAGTCCTTGATTGGACTAATTACTTGATAAGTTTAATGATGTATATATGTTTAGCTAATCAATTCTTACAAACCTAATTTTAACCATGTAATGTGATTTTGAACTTTCTTTCCTTAATGGTGCCAAATAACAATATTTGATGATTAAAAATTAATAAAAGGTAATAAATATATGTATAATTTATCTAATTATGCATTTATCAGATTTATCACATATAATCATAGCTTATTTCTCAAACATTAACTTAGATGATGACATGTGATCACCAAATAATGCTAAATGGTTCTTAAATGCACATTTTCCCCTAATCTATCTTTATGCATGACATAAAACCTAAATGGGGTATGCTTTGGTCATATTTTTACAAATAATGACATTCAATTATATAAAAGGGACAAATGGTGCTAAAATATGACTGATTAACCTAAAATTAAACTTTATCTATTTGAATTAATTGGCACTCAATTTAGTTTTTTTAAAAAAATAGTGACATTTGATCATGATAAAATGATATAAGATAATAATTAAGATTTAAATTGGGGATAATAGATTCATGTTAACTAAATGTATATTTTAAAATATTATATATAGATATCAAATATTTACATAAAATGTATTCAATTAATGTGTATATGAATTAGTGTGTTAATATCTTCTCAAATACATTTTTTTTTTTTGAGATGTGAGGTTTGTAAAATTCAACTTTGACTCACATCTAACTTCTACAAATATTAAAAATTAATCCAGAAAGCTTAATTTTTTTATTTTTTATTTTTTTAATTTATAAAAAACACCAAATGTAAAATTTATATTCAAATAATCTTATATTCAATAATGAAAATTTGAAAATAACTAAATACTAACTGAATTAAATTTTAAAAAACTATCTCCAAAATAATAACTCCTATATTTTTGAAACCAATTCTAAAACACTTAGAGTGGTCACATGTTCTTATATTTAATAAAATATAGTTAAAATATAAGAATATAAAATGTAACATAAAAAAAAAGTAAATAAAATTTAATATAAAGGTAAATATAAACTTATAATTTAAACTCTAAGCATATAATACAAGTTTTCCAAAATAAATATCTAACTTAAAATGGGTATTTGTTTAAGTTCGAATATTTACAATAATAGATACATATTTCTATTTAAAACAAATATTAGTTTTGGTTTCTATACACTCAATCAATTTTTTTTTTGGTGTTTCTATTTTTTGGCCCTTCAATTTAGTGCACTCATTTAAATAGGAAAAAATGGTGTGATTTATTGAGAAATGGTGATAACAAGACATAAAAAAATATGTGTTTTGGTTGTTGTTTTTAATAGATATGATGAGTTTTTAACATCAAGGAAGTGAATAATGCACACTTGCGTATATTTTTAGACATAAAAGGTAATCGATATGCATTATAAATTGATATCTATTTCAAATGAATATCCATTACCTTTCCAAATAAATATTCATTTTATTTTTTACAAAAAAAATTGTAATATTTTCACTTTTTATTTCCTTCAACTTCTTACACACCCATTTTATTTTTTATTGACAATTTTTTTGAAACATATGAACAATAAAATTCAGGTTTTTGTATCCAATTTATTTAATGAGAAGAAAAAAACAAAAGCCAAAATATGTTTACCATAATTGATAATATTTCAATGATTAATTTATTTATTTTTTATACAATGGTTTTTATATTTACGTCTTTAATGTGGATAAAGAAGTATGAATAAGTTATATTTTCCCAATATATTTAGTTAACAGCCATGTAAGAAAATACAATTGTTCCAAATATATTATATCATCTAAAGTTTTCATGCTTTTTTAAAGAAAATATATTTAGATATTCACTTTATCATTCAAGATTATTTTTATTTATTTTAAAGTAAAATAATATGATTTTAAAATAGATTAAAGACATCATTCTAAACTTTCAAATAGATCTATCTTTTGCATGAAATTTTTAATACTTGTATAAAATTTTAAAAAATGATTGAATCAATACTATTTATAATGGAGAAATTTATTTTGACGTGTTAAAATCATTCAATAATATGATGATTGATTTTAAAAATTATAGAGGTCATAGTCCTACATGGTATCTTTACCTTCCTTAATTATGTTGCTTTCATCTTTTCCTTTGAGGGTTGATTTAAGTATTGTTGTAGGGTGTTTACTATATGATTTCATCTTAATTATATAGAGTTGAGTTTATTTATATTTATATAATAATTTTGAGAGTATGATTATGATAAATTTTTATGCTTTTAAAATTGTAGGCTCGAATGTGGACCAATGGGAGACTATTTCTATGGAATCTTGCCAGATGATTCTAAGAGTGTAAGGCATGGCATAGGTTCTTGCAGCATATATTATAGATTATATTTTCATTTTTTTGATTTCAGACTATGTTGGTGATTTAGGAGCATATACCTATTTTATATATTATTCAATGATAGATTTGCTTAACTATTCATAATCACATCCACATTTGAGACGATGATTTTTTTCCAATATCTTGCTTTATGGGTTAGCCACTTAATTTCAGAGGATACTTTTTTGGGAGACTGTACCCAAATTTAATTAGTTGGAATGATGTATTTTTTATTATTATTTTTTTTAGGAAGCTTTCAAAATTGATTATCATTTGTATTTTTATATATTATTTATATTATATGTTTATATTTTTCCAAATATTATTTTGAGGAGATGAAATAATTTCAAAAATTGATTGTCATTTATATTTTAATATATTCTTTATATGTTTATACTTTTTCTTTGAAGATGAGACTACTTTTATTTATTTTAGTGTATATTATTTATATTTTAAATTAAGATATTTTTTTGGATAAGACTATCTCTATTTATTTTAGTGTATATTATTTATATTTCACATTGAGATGGGCATTGATTAATATTTTTGAAGGTAGTTTCTATTTTTTATTATAAAGTTTGGAATGTTTGACTTCAAATTTTTAAGTATTGATAGAAGATTTCGTTATATATGGGAAACAATTGAGTTATTTGATATGTAAAAATTATTGATGAGTTATTTGAGTTTAGATTATTTAAGATTGATAAAGAGATCATTTGATGGCAAGAGTTTCTTGAATTATTAAAAACTATCATTATGATGTATGTTATGATATCTCACTTTTATATAGAAAGATGACTTGTTAATTCCAGATTATTTTGACCTTCCAAATTATATTTTAGAATGATGTTAGAATGTAAAACGTATATTTACTAAATTCTATGAGTCACAAATAATTATAGTCTTCATTTGGGTACAATGAGTTCATTCAGAGATGTGTTAGGTCCATTGGAATCTATTTAAGATTTACCATATGATCCTCATTTATATTTTTATGTAGATATTCTTCATTTTGTGTCATATTATTACATCAATGGGAATTATATAATGACAACGGTGGGGTGAAGTATAATGGAGTGAGTTGTTCACTTTTATATTCAAACTAAAATTTGATGTCCATTTAACCATCATAAGGGAATGATGTAGGAACATCCAAGGCTTTGTGCAATCTCACATCGACCAAAAATAGAGTGCAGTTAATTTTTTGAGGTTTTAGGTTTGTGGATTTGTTTGTGTGAGCTTATTAACCTATTTGAATGATATTTCAAAAGTACTCCTTTACCATGGTAAAAGTGTAGAGATCTTTCATCTGTTCTGTCAGTCTGCATGGACTGTTAAGTCATAGACACTTGTCAAAAATGGTTATTCAACTATGATAAGAATTATATTATGAAATTTGGTGAGGTCATATAACCTGAAACATAAAATATTCGTACCAAGTTTTAGACCATTTAGAGTTACCTTAGAAACGTATCGACTATTTTTTAGGCTATGTCTGTGACACTTGGTAAGAGTTTTATTTTATTAAAGTAATAATTTGAAGATCAACTTGGTGAGATCATATAACCTAAAAATAAAAAAAATTGCACAAAAGTTAGATCATTTGGGGTCACTACAAAGGTGTACTCCTTGATTTTGCCAAAAAACATGAAAGGTTTTTTTTCCTTGTGAAGAATTAATTGGTTTATGAAATTTTATGGAGCTATATTACCTAACACGTAAAATCTATTTATCAAATTTCATGGAATTTAAAGTTTCATTAGTAATGTATCATCTATTTTTGTTAGACTATATCATCTACCTAGTCCATAGATGGTTTGTTACCTTGAAAAACAATTTGTGATAATAATTGGGTTACCAAATTTAGATCCATGATATAAAATATAACCTAAATTATGTGTTTTAAATTTCTTCTCAATTGGATAAATATAGATAAAGTCATGATAGTTTTTAAACTATTATTTAGCCTAAAATGTCATCTGTATAGTTTGTAGAAGGTTATTTACTTTTTGAAAAATTTGTGTTAAGAATTAGATTAAAAAATTTGGTGAGATGGTAGGAACAATAATTTATAATATATTTTTCAAAATTTATATCAATTAGATTAACGATGGTGAAGTTATGATATTTTTGGTAACTTTCATTTACCCTAAAATTGCCACCTATGTATCTAGAGCCATTATTGATAGTTTAGTATTTAATGAATAAAAATAAAATATTTCAAATTATTGTATATTATTTGGAGTTTAGGAAAGTTTAAGGGACACCCCATGAAGCTTGGGATGTTAAGATTAAGAATACAATATTTAAGGATAAAATGAAGTCTTTAGGAGAGAAAGATGACCTAAAAAGAAGAAAAACTTTTGAAGAACATAACAAAGAGTTGTATCAGTCCAGGAAGAATTGTAAAAGAGTCTATAAATATTTTAAGTATTTAAATAATCTTTTATGTGTATGTTTGAGGGTGTGATGTTTTTTGAGAGTGTAAATGTATTCCTTATAATGTTTGTATGATTAATGAAATAAAAATTTGTTAAGTGTGTCAAGTTTAAGTGTTGAAAGTGAGACCATGAATAAATTTATAGCCATACTAACATAGATATAAATTTATAAATTTATTGGTTCCACTCTCTTATGTGTGCATCAAGTGGTATCAAAGTAAAGTGTTTTCCTTGTAGATTGTTTTGTGTGAAACTCTTATATGATTTTATTACACACTATGAAAAATAAGTTTGCTGAGTGTGTTGTAAGTTTTAAAATAGAATATTTCATAAGTTTGTTGTAGGTGTGAGATAAGTCCTACAAGTTGAGATG
Source organism: Torreya grandis (assembly GCA_037957365.1). Lineage (NCBI taxonomy): Eukaryota > Viridiplantae > Streptophyta > Pinopsida > Cupressales > Taxaceae > Torreya > Torreya grandis. The sequence continues at coordinate 858,928 of JARHVA010004236.1, read as the reverse complement.
GAGTTTGAGAGGATATATTTTGAGTCTATTGTAAGTTATGAAATAAAACCTTGTTGAATGAAGGGAGATATGACACACAAAGTAAGAAATCACCAGAGCTAGAAGATTTGGATAACATGTCCTTGCAATGTGAAGAAGAGATAAGAGATGTGATTGTGGGAACTCTTGATTCATTTAATATTTTTGTTCATTATGCAATTAAAATAAAGGATCTATGGATATGGAGATGGTGGACATGATTCTACCAAGAGGACTGAAAGATGAAATTGGTGTTACATATGTGGAAGCAAACCACATTTATATTAGGGGAGAGACTCATATGAGTCAAAGTATCCATTGTCATCATATGGATAAGGAGAGTGCAAGGTTATTTGCACATGAAATGGAGGTGGTGAAAGAATAATATAGTAATAATATTAGTACTGATATAAAGAGGATGATAAGTGAAGAGGATTTTTCAAAAGGGTAGTTGACCATTGTTATGTGGAATAGACAAAATGATATAGGCTTTGAGAAACCAATGCTTGAGGAGAAGAAATCTTATAGTGTGAAGATAGAGGAAACATCGATGGAGACTATTAGGTCGCATGTTTATAAATTGATTTGTGATTATAACCAATGAGTAGGTGTAGAAATGGAAAGAGAGGAAGTATTCAAAAAGGCCTTCCAAGGTAAAGATTTGAAGCTAGAAGTGCTAAAATATGAACTCAAGAATGAAAGTGAGGAGGAGCAGCTTATTTTCATATTAGTATAAACATATCGAGAAGATGATGATTTTAAAACAGAGATGGAGAGGTTGCTTGATATATCAATGGAGATGGCAAGAGATGAAGAAGTGAATACTATATTTGAGGTAGTGCTAGAGGTTATGGGTTATTATTTGGATTCCTAAATATATGTCGATTCTATTGTTAATATTTTGAGAAAGAGATAAGAGATAGTAGCCATGAGAGAAGAGCTACAATTAGAGAAGAGTGATCTAATAACAGGTTGGATATTGAGTAGCCAAATCCAAGAAGGCTTAAGGAGGTGGTGGTTAGTCAATGATGGATTTAAGCTAACAATAGATATTAAGATGCAAGAACAAGAATCTTGGTGGATGTGATATAATGAAGGTGGGTTTCAACCCACAAGAAGATGGAGAGTGTAAAATATGAGTCTTTGGTGGAGGATAATGGACTATGGTGGGTCTAACCCCACAAAAAGAGGAATGAGGAGAGATAAGAACAAAGAGGGAAAAAAGAGTGGAGAAGTGAAAAAGAATAGCAAAGGTAAGAAGAGGAGAACTGAATTAAAACCAACAAGGAGCTGTAAATGAAAGAAAATGTGTAAAAATCAACTAAAGTACTTGGTGTGTTGGAAGGGAATGCCATGGTCACTACACTTGATGGTGAAAAGAGTGGGTTTTCCACTTATTCCATCTATGTGAGTAGGATCTCAAATTTTATAAACCTCGAGTGTCTGATGTATAAACATCCAACGATTCATGCAATATTGCACCAACCAAAAATTGAGTTCAATGTGTTTGTTTAGGTTTCTAGTTTTTGGCTTTGTTTGTGTGAGTTTCTTAACCTATTTGAATGATGTTTCAAAATTATTCCTTTGCCATGAAAAAAGTGTGGAGATATTTCATCTATTCTATTCATCTACATGTACTGTTAATTAATACACACTAGTCAAAAATATTTATTCAACTGAGGTAAGAGTTATATGACTAAATTTGGTGAGGTCATATCCCCTGACATTTAAGACATCTTTATAAAGTTTCAGACCATTTAGAATTACCGTAAAAAAGTACTGACTATTTATTTCAAGCTATGCCTATGACACTTGGCAAGAGGTTTCCTTGTGGTATTATTGTGATAATAATTTGATGATGAAACATGGTGATATTATATAACCTAACACTTAAAACCTTTTCACAAAATTTTAGATCATTTGGTGTCACCGTGAAGGTGTACCCCCTGATTATTTCACAACATTTGGAATATTTTTTCTTTTTGTGTAGTAATAAATGATTGATGATATTTGGTGGGGTTATATAAACTAACATGCATAACATACATACAAAATTTAGGTTAATTTAGATTTACAATGCTAATTTACTATCCGTTTTTATTAGCCCATGTCATCTGCTTAGTCTACAGATGGTTCTTTACCTTAAAAAAAAGTTGTGGTAATAATTGGGTTACCAAATTTGGAACAGTAATATAAAATATAGTCTAAATTATGTGTTTCAAATTTCATCTCAATTGGATAAATATCAGTAAAATTATGATAGTTTTGATAACTATCATTCAGCTTGAAAATGTCATTTGTCTAGTCTACAGACGATTCTTTACATTGAGGTAAAGCTTAGATAATAATTGGATTATCAAATTTAGTGAGATAGTATATATAATAGTGTATAAATTGTATTTCAAATTAATTGAATTAATAGAAATAATATTATAATAATTTTGGTAACTATCATTCAACCTAAAATTATCACATATATACTCGAGAGCCGTTACTGATAAATTTTTAACATTTAATTACAAAACTAAAATATATGAAAATTTACATAAATGTAAAATGATTATGTGCCTCTTACTTTACTTCAAATGGATTGTTCATTAGCAAATCAAATCTCAACTCATACGAAGAATCGAATCTTAACTATTATTTTCTTTGCATTTTTTAAAGTCAAAGTGAGCTTAAATATATGAGGAGAGAACATTTATAATGGTCACTTTTCGATTAGATCCTCATTCTTTTATACTAAGAATGGATCACTTTTCGATGAGTGACGGAAGCTACAACAATTTGTTTCCGCCGGAAAGATAATGAATGATCTGTGTATAAATATTTATAATTTGGATCAGATACTTATTATGATTTGTGGAAAGAAAACATTTATAATGAATCACTTTTCGATAAGTGACGGAAGTTATGGCACAACTGGTTTCCTTGGAAAGAGAATGAATTTGTTTTGTAAATCTTTCCAGAAACCGAGAGGAGATGATTGAAATAAATAATAATAATATTATAAGTTGTTCATTTTGTGATTTGTAAGAATTATATTGATTTTAAATTATATTTCATGATTAGTAAATTTATATTCATTTGTATGGGATGGAATTTGTTGTATAATTTGATGAGACTAATTGAAATGATATAAATCATTCAAAATTTTAATTTTATACAATATAAAAAGTAGATAGACATTGTATTCTGATATGTATTTTATTTCTTGATATTAGACATTCATGCTTAAAATATATATAAACATTTTTTATATCTAATATATAATTAAATAAATATATTAATATGATTTTTTTTTTTAAAGATTAAAATTATTAAATAAATTTATTTAGATATTAAAAAAAAGGTGTGCTTTTATTAATTGGAAGATATTATGTATTTGTAAAAACTATTTTAATTTACAATCTTGTTTTGTATAAAAATATAATGTTAATTTCTTTGTAGTATTTGTCATATATAAAAGTATATTTGTAAAAAGAGATGATATTTGATGCACATAGAGAGATAATGTCATGTCCCCATTCTGGCTGACATCGTTTAACGTGCCGGATTTACCTATCATGGACTCTCATAGGCAGATGGTTTTGGTGAGAGAGTCATCTTGCTGATTATTTGGAGATTAGTTGGTCGTATTTGCTCTTGAAGAACTAATATTTATTAATTTGGGGCCAAAAATGTTATATTTTTGAATTTAGGTGTACGTTTTATTAAAATTACTTTTTATTTAAAAAGTATAATGATGTTTTACAAGATGTATTACGGAAACTTCTAGAATTTCTGAAAAGTGCATAAATAGACCTCATGGGTCTCTCATTTGGCATCCGAGACTATTATTGATCATTTGAATCTTCTTGAGCATTTGTAAGGCTTGATAGTCTGCAAATATTCAGCTAAATCCTTGAGAACGATACCTCTCAAGAGATTGCATAACTGAGGAAGTGGAAGATCTTCTGAAGGGTTGCACATTGGAAGTGGTCTTCAGCGATTTCATGTTGAACTTCATTGAGTATTCAGGTTCAGTTCGAGGATTGAACAATTTTGGCATCCCTTGGTAAGGCGATTGAATCATTGATCAATTTGAAGGATTTCCAAGGATATAATATTTTTGTTTACAGTCCGTACAGGTACGACCTGTACTTGCAGTAAAGTAAGGACAACACACTGACAGCATTTTGGTAGGGGCAGACAGGTTTGGGCAGATTCAAGGCAAATTTCATTATTGACATACCTGGGCAAACTTATTCCAGGAGAGTTTTTGACAGCCGCAGAAGTCAGAGAAAGACAAGCCAAGTGCGTAGCTGCCTTCAGGTCAAATATGTCTGAGGCTAAATATTGACGCTGCAATAATTAATGTGGCTCGATTTATTAATCACTCCTGTGATGGCGGTAATCTATTTCCTACTTTAGTTCGGTCTTCAGGTTTAATTCTTCCTAGGCTGTGTTCCTTTGCATCAAGAGATATTTTCGCAGAAGAAAGTGGCATGGTTATATCGTGCCATTTTGGGGTGTCGTATGAGTTAAAAGGGGTGTAGACTTACAGCCGCCACTATTCTTGTTATTCATTATTGGGAGAGCTGGGTGGGTGCTTATTGCTTATTGGGAGAGCTGGGCACACTTGCCAGATAAGACAAAATTTAAATACCGTTCCAGTTAACAGCGTATGGACAACAGCAGTCAAGGGTGCAATAAACAATCCAATTTTGGCTATAAGCGAATAAGGTTTTATTATCTACTTATTATTGAATAAAGATTCAATTTTTTTTGGTGCCAAATCCTTGTATGGAGAAGATATTATTATGTCCATAAAAATCTGAAAGTCACAATTTTCTGTATCTTCCTTAAATAAATATATTGGCACTAATGATTTTGAAATCATTTAATTGAGTGGATTCGTTCCATATTCAGTTTATTGTTTGATTGCTTGCTAAATGTTTGACGAAATTCCAATAAGAAATAATAGTATCTTTTTGGTAATCCTAGTAAGTGTTTGACAAAATTCCATAAGTGCTATACCAGTGTTTAGTGATCCTACTAGTGAGGGTCATTACAGTGGTTTCAAAGCTTTCATCCTACCATTCTGTGATCAGTCAAACATCAAAAGTATTGAGAGAAGGAGATACCATCAAACAGTTCAAAATATGGCAAAAGATGATAGGGATGCAAGAGCTGAAAGGAAATTTGACACTATGCTTGATATGATGTCATGATTATTAAGAAAATTGGATCAGCAAGCCATTCTAAATCATCAACACACTTCTGAACATAGTAGAGTTAATGTGGAAAGGTCAATACAACACTCTGAAAACACTAAAGGATCCACCTCTAGGCCTCTTTTTCCCACCTTTACACGAAGAGAAGAACAACCACATGCTACTCCAGCGGCTTCTTTTGGAGACGAAGCTAGACAGGCTTACTTGGAGTATACCACTCTCCCACCTGATATGAGAGAAATATGGACATTTGATCAATTCATGAATCAAATAAATAGGAGAGGAGGAAGGAATGATCACTATGCTCCAAGAAATGACAAGAGATTGGATGATACAGTTACCAGGAACTTGCATGAGGAGTTTGAAAAATAGATCAGTAGCCAGGCAGAAAATTTGGTTTCTACTCAGCCATAGAGGGAAGTGGTGAAGGATATTACTCTGATGGACAGTAATTGTCAAATTGATGCGCAAGTTGAGACATCGTATACATGTTTCCTGAGAGTGATATCACACGTACTCATGATGGTTTGGTTACAACAAGAAGTGACTATGGTGTAGTGGGTATAGGTAATGATTATGAGGGAGTTGTGTGCATTTTTAGTCGACCACTTAGGATGCAGTGGGCTTATGATGATTCGGGCACATCAGAGTTGTCAGTGATTACAGATCAGTCCCAGGATTGTATCCAAGCAGATGCAGTGAACAATTTTGATGACTTAGTTTCCTTAGTAGTTTCTTTCGGTATGGAGGAGTTGGAAAGCGATGCTATAATTTTTGATACTCTGTATGTTGATATAAGCTTTGGAGTTGATTCAAAGAGTATGGATGGTAGTACTCCAGAGACCAGTGATTTTGAATCTACTCTTTTGGACAGTGCATCAGAGGAGGATTGTAGGAGACAATCTATCTAGCGCCATCATGTGTCTAGTCAGCTGAGAGTTAGTGAGCGAGACATTACTATCACTTGAGAGCATTTTGATGCTGCTCGTCAGTTGTTAGCAGTTTATGGATGGGGTTCTCCTACTAGCAATGAGCATGGAGGTAGTTATTTTTCCTTGATAGAGATCCACTCTTTATGGGAGGCTATCCAGATTTTGAGACATGATTATATGCAGTTGGTAGCTGATAGAGATTATCTTATGGAGTGGGGCAGCACAACATATGATATATTATTGGCCAAGGAAGATGAGGTGAGTGAGCTTACTCAGCAGCTTGAGGTGACTTTTGGGATTCTTGAGAGTACATAGTTGGCTTTTGAGGAGTCATAGTTTCATTTGGTTGAGGTGACCATGGAGTTAGAGCGACTTCAGTCACAGTGGGTTGTACCACCTGTGCATGGTGAGCTGTTGACTAAGGTCAATTTTTTTATCAGGATTATACTACAAGGTATGTTCATCAGTTTGCATTTGATCCATGTGTTGAGAAGTTGATGGCCATTAGATTTGGTTTGAGTTATAGTTATTTCTATCTATCATATGATGACTATTCGCCATCAATGGTACATGGGAGTTATGGCTATGAGATAGTGGCCAGTGATCTACAGAGTTATATTGACTGTAGGAGTTGTACAGTGTGTTGATTCTCCATACTTGGTAAAATTTCATTCAGGAGTGTTCACCATTGTTACAGAGTTGGATTGTACATTCCGCATAAGCTAGTGGGATGCGTTGATGGTATTTACGGTGTTGGCAGCTTGGGACGTCCACTCTACTTGGGTTCTGATATTTTGAGAGTTTGTTTCTCATGGGTTCTTGATTATCACAGTTGTGATTTTGGAGTTTGGTTGAGTTGTATTTGCCAGTTTGATTATGGATTTATCTTGATTATATTTTAGAGGATATTGCAGGAGCTTGTGTTGATTGACAACAGTATAGATCATGACTACATTTGGGATCCAGGTGGATTGATTGGTTTATTATTTAGTGATTGCTTGGGGACAAGTAATTTCAAGAAGGGCAGACCGTCATGTCCCCATTCTAGTTGACATCGTTTAGCATGCTAGATTTGCCTATCATGAACTCTCATAGGCAGATGGTTTTGGTGAGAGAGTCATCTTGTTGATTATTTGGAGATTAGTTGGTTGTGTTTGCTCTTGAAGAAATTATATTTATTAATTTGGAGCCAAAAATGTTATATTTTTGAATTTAGGTGCACTTTTTATTAAAATTACTTTTTATTTAAAAAGTATAATGATGCTTTATAAGATGTATTATGAAAAATTCTACAATTTATGAAAAGTGCATAAATAGACCTCATGGGTCTCTCATTTGGCATCTGAGTCTATTATTGATCATTTGAATCTTCTTGAGCATTTGTAAGGCTTGATATTCTACAAATATTTAGCTAAATCCTTGAGAACGATACCTCTCAAGAGATTGCATAATTGAGGAAGTGGAAGATCTTTTGAAGGGTTGCACATTGGAAGTGGTCTTCAGCGATTTCATGTTGAACTTCATTGAGTATTCAGGTTCAGTTTGAGGATTGAATAATTTTGGCATCCCTTGGTAAGGCGATTGAATCATTGATCAATTTGAAGGATTTACAGGGATATAATATTTTTGTTTACAATCTGTATAGGTATGGCCTGTACCTACAGTAAAGTAAGGATAGCGCACTAACAACATTCTGGCAGGGGCGGACAGGGTTGGGCAGATTCAAGGCAAATTTCATTATTGACATACCTGGGTGAACTTATTCTAGGAGAGTTTTTGACAGCCATAGAAGTCAGAGAAAGACAAGCCAAGCGCGTAGCTGCCTTCAGGTCAAATATGTTTGAGGCTAAATATTGACGCTGTAATAATTAATGTGGCTCCATTTATTAATCACTTCTGTGATGGCGGTAATCTATTTCCTACTTTAGTTCGGTTTTCAAGTTCAATTCTTCCTAGGTTGTGTTCCTTTTCATCAAGAGATATTTCTGCAGAAGAAAGTGGCGTGGTTATATCATGCCATTTTGGGGTGTCGTATGAGTTAAAATTGGGTGCAGACTTACAGCCACCACTATTCTTGTTATTCATTATTGGGAGAGCTGGGTGGGAACTTATTGGGAGAGCTGGGCAAGCGCTTATTGGGAGAGATGGGCGCACTTGCTAGACAAGACAAAATTTAAATACCGTTCTAGTTAACAGCGTATGGACAGCAGCAGTCAAGGGTGCCATAAACAATCCAATTTTGGCTATAAGCGAATAAGGTTCTATTATCTGCTTATTATTGAATAAATATTCAATTTTTTTTGGTGCCAAATCCTTGTATGGAGAAGATATTATTCTGTCCATAAAAATCTAAAAGTCGCAATTTTTTGTATCTTCCTTAAGTAAATATATTGGCACTAATGATTTTGAAATCATTTAATTGAGTGGATTCGTTCCATATTTAGTTTATTATTTGATTATTTTCTCACTGTTTGACGAAAGTCCAATAAGCAATAATAGTATCTTTTTGGTAATCCTAGTAAGTGTTTGACAAAATTCCATAAGTGCTATAGCAGTGTTTAGTGATCCTACTAGTGAGGATCATTACAGATAATGTTGATTTTCATGTATATAAATACTATTGAATTTTTATACAAACAATAAAGAATCTAAACAAACAAATGAGTACAATTTATTGTAAACTAAAGACTATGAATAACCACTACTCCATGTGCACATGAATAAATTGACATATAAATAAAAATAAATATTATTAATTACATAAATAATACAAATATTTCAAATTTAAGAAAATTCTAATCTCTTGAAATCTCTCTCTCTCTCTCTCTCTCTCTCTCTCTCTCTCTCTCACACACACACACACACACACACACACACACACACACAATATAATATAATATAATATAATATAATATAATATAATATAATATAATATAATATAATTTCCATTATCAATATGAAAACAATTTTAGTAATGCACACTCTTTTGTTTATTTTGATGTCAATTAGGATAGACAAGATCTTAGACTTAAGAACAACTCAAGGTTAGCAAGTTTGAAAAGAGGAGTTGGTTGAGCACTTATAAATAGAAATGCTTTGTAGTAACACAACAAATATATTACTCAACTAAAATATAATCAAGAAGTATTTGGAAACTCAAGGATTATTGCACTTTGATTGGTTGTCAATAGAAAAACTAAAAACTAGTACTATTAAAATGCACATTATAAATAAAATAAAAAATATAACATGTATTAAAGAAATAAAAATGAATCAAATTTACCTAGTTATTCTAATATATACTATGCATCTTCTTCACATTTTATAATTTATTATTTACAAAAAATAGTACATAATATTCAAGTGTGATAAAATTTTCATTTCACATTATATGATGAATTTGAAACTCAAGAGTAAATATAGATATTAAAATTATAATAATATAAACTAACACAAACTCTCATAAAAATCCTTCAAAAGCATTAATTGCTACTAATCCCTATTTTATATTTATAATGGGTATTTGTTATATTTCTTGTCTTCATCTTTTAAATAATTCTTTACATACCACTCAGATCATCCTAACAAGCTAAATCATCTATATGATTTAATTCTTTTTACATATTATCCTCATAGTGTTGTAATGAGGGAGGTGGGAAACAACATATATTTTGCATGTATATGCAACCATTTGTTTGATGAAAAGGAAAAGTTTATCAAGATGGGATCCATTAATTCGAGGCAACAAGATAGTATATGCTTCCATTTGATTGATGAAAAGAAAAAGTTCATCAATGTGGACTCTATTAATTCGAGGTAAAAGATAAATGCATTAAAGGAGAGAAGAAAAATAATTGCAACAAAGAATAAATAATGATTAAGATGAAGATAAGAGTGATTATTATGACTTTATAATTATAATTGTAAGTTTAAGAAGAACTAAGTAATTAAGGAGGATTAAATCATGACAAGTGACAAAATTAAGTCTTTAAGAGTAATTCTATTTTTGCATAGAAATAGTCAATTCTAACATGTTAGTTTCCAAGAGCAAGTTTATCATGGATCTAATATGTGGTCATTGCATGGTCAAGGATGATAGTTTATTTTAGTTTATTGGTAAAGTAGATGATGAGAGCGTTCATTTCATAAATAGTTATACTCTTTTTATTACTAGTAGTGTTAATATTTTATTGATTAATTAAATGAAGGTTAGTTTGCCTTCACCTTGGGACATAAATGCAGGTCTCGATAGTTAGGTATATTTTTGCACGTGCTTTAGATGCCATATTTATTAGATAAAAAATTGATGTGACCCGACCTTGTGATCTAATAAGACAATATACATTTTACCTTTCTAAAGCACCATTGAACCATAGCCTTCAAGTATTGGTAGTGGTAATGTTAAATGCCAATGGATCACATGATCAGATATGTGTATTATGTACCAAATTTGAATATACATTTGTGTTTTATTTATAAGTTAACCCAATAAGGAAAAAGTAGATATTTGAGCCAAGGCTTTTGTCAAAAATATGAACAAAAAGTTTTAGGTAATCTGGGGAGAAGTGTCGATAATGGTAACCCTTAAATTTTGAGGCTCATACTATCACCTAGTGCCATTTAGAAATGTTAAAATAATTTATTTGAATGTTTAACATTATCTTTAATTTAGATATTTTGTTTGACAAAAAATTTGATATTCAATATTTAAATATAAGATAAATATGTTATACAAATATAAAGTAAATATATTAAACATTAATATAGTTATTATTAATAACTTATAATATAATTAATTATTATAAAATAAATGTTGGAAATGTAATATGTAATACTATGATTATTATTAATTAAGCTAAAGGCTTATTACGGAGGGGCAAAGCCACAAGATTCATCTCACATGAGACAAGAAACATTATATGTTGTTTCAAACTAATGAATTGTTGATATGTAATAGATAGTTAGCTCCCTAGTAAGCAAGTGCATGGCATGGAGGAATGGAATGCATATGGTTGGACAAGACTGTGCCAATTGTCCTATGTAATGTGTCGATTATCTCCAACAGCTGCCATTACCCTAATTCCCAATCTTTTTTTGGTAAATATGAGACATGTTTTGGATGTGCCCATCACCTGAGACCAAAACATTGATTCCCATTAACCATCTGTAAGATATTGATTCCCCTTAACCAGCTTCAGGTATTTTAAATTTATTTGGTATTCTTTTGTTTTAGACAAGATTGTAATGTAATATTGTTGCATAATTATAGTGAGAGTAAATAATCTATTTTTTAATTTGAAATATGTAAAAGAGAGGAGAATAATCAACTCTTGATTACCAATAAATCTTGTTTTAAACATCAAAACCCTCCAAGGACCTGTCTTGTAATGAGGTATATCTCTTCCTCTACATGTATGAGAGATTTACATATATTTTCAATTTAGGAAATAAGATCAAAGTAATGGATAATGACATTTGAAAATATATTCCAAAAAATATGTATTGAGGTATAGTATATCAAAATAAAAAAATAGATTAATAATTAAAAATGTTACAAAAAGAAATTCTCAAATATTACCCAGTGCCTAACAGTCCATCATCATTGTCTATAACAATTTTAGTAAATGATTTAAACTTGAAGGAGAGTATACCAACTATGTGAAGGGTCTTTCAACCACCATAGATAGGAAACCTTCTCCCCATTCATATTTCCCCCATTTTTGTATCTCTATACAGATTCACTAGCTACCCCATTATGGCTCTGTTCACAATTCTCAATGTCAGTTTCGTACACACCTGTATGACCACAAAAAAGCAACATGTATTTATTTAATAAAATAAATACTAAAAAAAATAACATTAAATTAAATTATTTATTTACATTAATAAATGCTAAGGTAGGTTCATTTTAAACCCTGTAACAATTTATAGGCAGTTGGAATTTTTTAATCGGCATATAAAGTTCGCTTTCCCACTATACCATGTGACTGAGGCCTAAAATGTTTAGTAATAATATTAATAACACATAACATGTTAATGTAAACAGTTAGAAGCATAATTTTTTTTTCAATTTTCTAACATTGTAATTTAATTTTAGTAGTATTATATTATGCAATTTTAAAAAAAAAAAAATGAATTTATTGAATGTTTTTACCCTCCCTTTAAGGCATGGTATTCTTGTTGCAAACCTCAAAAAATACCCTACATGTGTGTGTGTTGTGAATTTTTTTAAACATTTTTTAGAAAAATAAGAAATATGTTTGATTGTAATTATCTTCAGCAATACTGGGTACCATCCTTTAAGAGGTGTTGAAGAAAAATAGCCCTCGATACATAAACCCTAAACACAAAAAAAAATTCGTTTACAAATAAAATATTAGAAATAATTTTACCTAGAATGATAAAAATGTTTGCACTATAGAGCATGGAGTTAATCTTTGTTATCATTACGTCCAAGGTTTGAAACTCTTAAAGCAGATTTTTCACCCAACAACATTAACATTGCCATATCAAATTATGTTCTTTTATTTTCTTTAACTCAACCCAAGAGAAACACCACCACCATTCTTTTTATCTCACCTGTTTCAACTCAGGCGGAGTGCATTCCATTTCAGTCAAGGATTTCAACAGACTCAGAAATCTACTCGATGCTTTCAACAGAGTACAAATTTGTGTTTATACTTTAAAGGCTTTCTCTACGTTGTTCATTACAGAGGAGGAAAAAAATGAGGTGGAAATTTACTAGAGTATGCAGTTTAGGGCTTGTGTTTAACCATTGCTAGTTGCCTTAAATGCATTTAACTTTCCTTGATTGATTTGTGGATGTTACTCCTGCCAATAGGAGGGGAATGCTATGTTAGTGAATAATTAATCTCAAGAATGTGCAAGAAGCTTCCAAAGTATCATCTCCACGTAGTCCAACTTTATCCTTTTATCTATTTTAACTACATTTTTTTACCGACTCTTAAATAATTTAATTATTAATTTTATAAGTGGGAAGAAAAGCACATTTTAATAAAGGATCACCCAAAAAAATTAAATAATAAAAATATTATATGTCCTCCACATGGTTGCAGTGTCTTTCCCCTATTAAATGTTTAGCTTTTTTTTTTTAAATTTATTTAATTGTTTTTTAATTAATACATTTAAACACATATAATAATAATAATAATAATAATAATAATAATAATAATAATAATAATAATAATATATTTTAAAAAACATTTTCATTTGTAAATATTTTTATTTCATTGTTTTTGGGTAGGATATTTGCGTGTTGATGCAATGAACTCATGAAATTAACAAAAGTATCATGTGATTCCCTTTGCATCATTGTTGGCCATTGATCACTTAAGTCTTAGGGAGTGGTGGCCATTGGATTATAAGAAAGATGGGTCGAGTGGAACAAACGAGGGGGTTAACGATTATCCCTTAAGAAATAAGGCATTCATCAGATAATAATTTCACCATTGTGGATTACTTTGTTAGGTTTAGCTTCAATATAGATTACTTTGTTATGATTAGCTTCAATATAAAATAATATAATAAATTATGTTTAGGCTCGTTCCATATTCGATTAGGTGTTTCCTAATGGTGAGAGTTGATATTTGATTTTTTAGCGATTGTTCATTTAGGTTATTTGCTTAGTGTAAAGGGATTTACAAATTTATATAGTATATATAAATTTTAAATATTATAATATATTTATTTTATATATAAGATAAATATAAATATAAATAGATAATTAAAATATTATATAGTATAATATATTTATTATATATATTAGATAAAATTTATAATATATTAATATTTAAATAAAAAAAGATATATACTTATAAAATATAATAATGTTGTAAAAAAATATAAAAAATTATAATATAATTAAATTGTTTAATATTTATAATATTGTTAAAATATTATACACATCTTATATTTATATCATGAACTATTGTATTTTTACATCTCACCAAAACCCCTATTGTTAAAATTATTTGATCGCCTTTTCAGGATTTATTTATTCACTTACCAAACTATGTAGGGGGAGGGGTTCTAATGTTTTTCATAATGCATATTTATGAATGCTTAAATATTTATCTATTAACTTCAATTTCTTTTTAAAATATTAGAGAAGTGTCTATTAAAGTGTAACAAATTTAGTTTCCAATTTTCATTTTTTCCCAAATTTACTAACCTGTATATTCTTTAAAAAATGTAAATAATTGTTGGAAAAAAATATATATTTAATTAGATATATGTTTTTAATCAAATTTTTATTTCAATGTTTTTATTTTTTATTAATATATCAAAATGTATTTTTTTAAAGATAAAAAAATGATCTATTAAAATATAAAATTCTCTTTCCATTATTTGAAACAAAAATTACTTTTTTATTAAAATTTTTTTTTCCTAGTTTTATAATCTTTTAAATATATAAACAATCATTGGACATTTTTTTGGGCATTTAGCTACCTCAAAATCTAAACTTGCAAGTGTTTTATTTGGTATCAGGATATGAGCTCAGTGGATGGATTTCAAATCCTATGATGCTAACTCATCACGTCTCTAGTTGGATGTTAGACTGCGTACACAAAAAGTTTTTAAAGCAAGTTAATGAGATATTAATCCAATGTATACAATACCAACACTGATTTGGTTTTTAAACAATTATTTATATAAATATTATTTAGCATTAATAACATATTTATTTTTATTCCATTTATGTTCATGCTTAACATTTAATGTTAATCGTATCCATATTCTTATTTGATATTATCTATTTTTTAATTAGATATATTTGACTTACATAGCAACTAAAAGTCAAAAAAATGTTATTGTACTAAAGGAGACTCCAACATGATCTTTGATCATCAAACAACTACAACAAGAAGATATTTTTCATAGAAAACAATTTTTCATTCACATTGTGCATCACATAATGCAGAAACCACCTATGGCCATTATAAAATAGAACATAATAAAATGTTTCTTAATTATTGATCTTCAAACAGTTTTCATTACAAGGTTTAAAAGTAAAAAAATATATCCTAGAGGATCTGGCTTAATATATAATACAATTGAAGTTACTTTAAGATATGAACCCAAGCATTTATTATCTCAAAATAGAATCTATGTTTCCAATCCTAAGCCCAAATCACAATGTCCAAATAGGGAAAAAAATATTCGAAATATAAAACAATTCAAATCAACTTGATTTTTGAGCTTAAATGTAAATAATAAGATAAAAAGATTATCTCTTTTGTTGTTCGAATATAATGTGTGATTTTTACTTATTTATTTGTGTCCAATATGTTATGTGGTTTTATTAAAGAGACAACATAGAGGCAATTCCTGATTTATTTTATTCAAGCTTGATTTTTTAAAATAATTGATTATTGTATAAATGGTTTGAGATTCATATTTAATAAAATTTATATCTTGTATTTATAAAATATTATAGGTAGAAAGAAAAACATTTTTTATTTAATCAGTACCATGTCTCACATTTAGTTTATAGGGTACCACCCATACAAACTATAAATGAATCAGACATTTTCATCTACCCAACAATTTTCAATCTCAAATAATGGATATTCGTGGAAAAGAAATCAAAATCAATGAGCCATCAACTTCAACATCTAGAGGAGAATGTATGTAGGTGATGCTTCAAACTACAATAAAAAATTTAAATCCATACAAAAACAATTAGATTGTTGATGGTAGATTATTTAAAAAGGGGATATTGTGTAATTACATAAGCAACAATTGTTCAAGGCAGGTTTTCAACTTCAACATTGTTGATAGTGAGGGAGATGACATTATTATAACTTCCTTTGGTTAGGTAGAAAATATTTACTTCAACCAGATTCAAGCTGGAAAAATATATGCAATTTTAAATGACACATTAAAATATGCCAACAAAAAATACAATAAATCAAAAAGCTCATGGGAAGTCATGCTCAGCATGACATCTTCTATTAAACATTATTTTGAAGAATATTCTACAATCCCATTATTCCAATTTGAGTTCAAACAAATTAATGACATTAAAGATGTAACTTCAGACACAAAGATTGACATTATTGGTATCATTATATCCATTACTAATGCATCTCATTTTGAAAGGCTAGATGGAATCATAGTTGTTAAAAGAACACTAATATTTTAAGATAGCTCCAAATGCAACATTTGGGTGACCCTTTGGGGTGGGTTTTGTGTCGAGTAGGGGAAATTAATAGTAGATATGTGCACTTTTATGCCGTAGTTGGCTCCAGTTATTGCCATTTGAAAAGGGAAATTATAATCATATAATGGGAAAACAATAGGGACTAGTTCAGATACATAGATTTTCATCAATCCAAACATCGTTGAGGCAATGGGGTTAGGGCATGGTTTGAACAAATCAAGAAAACTATAAAGGGGGCATCAGTTAGTGCAAGACCGATTCAACATAAAACAATTGAAGAGTTTCATAAATCAAGACTTGTCAAGCAATCAAATATATTTACATTAGATGACATAATAATACACATTAAAATGACAAATTTTTGTTATCCTGCATGCACTATTTTAATCAACAATAAATAGTGCAAAAAAAAATTGATTCAAAATAATGAGGCAATGTGGCATTATCTAAAATGCCACATTAATGTTCAAAATTATGAATATAAGTATGCAATGAATTTCATACTGGAAGATCCTACAGGAATAATATGGTCCATGATATTTGATGATGTTGCTATTGTAGTAATGGGTATTGCAGCACAAAAATTGTAAGAGATATCAGCATCACCTGAAAAGATTTGGGAAGTTAATAGGAAAGTATTATTTTGTAAGTACTATTTCACAGTTTCAGCAAAATTGGAAATTTATAATGATAAATAACAATTGCATTGTACCATATTGAATGCAATTAAAGATGAATCTACTCTAGAAGATACATATTTATTCAATGCATTTGATGCAAATTAATAGACGTTAACTCTACACATGATATAATCAATTGTAGTTTGTGTTTAGTTGCATGTATGTAATACATAAATAAAATAAATTTTGAAAACATTTTGTTGGTATTATTAAGTTTCAAACATTCTATTCACCATATCGTAAGTTGTTCAATATACCTTTACCTTTTATGCATTTTGCAACAAATTAGCTAATTGAAAACTTAACCCATGGTTGGTTTTGTATTGATATATATGTAAGGATGATTTGTTACATTTTTGGTGACAAATACAAATCTTGGAACAACCCAATGACCAATTGTACAAGAAAAAAAAGTGGCCAAAGAACATACATATTTGAATATTACTTCTGATATCAAGCAAAGGCATTGTCTAAAGCCAAATAATTTTAACTAAATCAAACAATGAAGTAGACTGTACAAAATATTACTTGAAAAAAAAACATTTAAATAGTATACTATTTTCAACTGATATAAATTTAACTATACATATCTCTTTTAACAATTTAGTCATTAATATTTCTATTATGACCACTACAGATACTAATGGGAAGCGAACACTCAAATAAAAAGGCCCATTTAAATTATTCAATACACAAGGATGAAATAAATGCACATCGATGGCTTCAATACCATACAAAGAAAACAAATATTTGTCCACCAATTATAGATGAAGCTATTAGACAACCTCAAAATAAATGCTATGAAAGAATAGATAGTATTTGTGTAATATATTCATGCTCTATTTGCAAAGAATCGTATCCAGGAATTCAAAGAAGGAATTATCATGGTAGCCTTACCTGTTTTTGATGCATTGGTGAAACCAATATTAATTGCTTTTGTATAGTGAATAATATGGACCATACAAATATAATGGGCATTTCCCACAAGATATATCTTCTATTGTCAAGTATTTACCATGACAACCTGTAGACCTTGATATCTTAGTATTAAGAAGAATTGGGTTAGAGAACAAACCATACAATTGCTTTGTAAGAAAATCACATGTTAGCAAATCTCTACACTATAAAATTGAAAATGACCCCTACCATGCAGATGTTCAAGTTGATTATAAAGCACTAGATGCTCTACCATCAAGGCCTACTGATATCTCCTCACTCCTTCAACACATCACAATGGAGATTCAAGATATGTCAAATACCAATGACAACTTCAAAGATAACATAGAAGCCCCTACAAATATACAACACCAATAAACAACATCATTTATAGCTTCTCTTCCAAATGCACAAAGAGAGGTTGACCACATAAGAGATTATGTCAATGATAGATCTAGTAGAAACCCACCTTTAATTAATTGGCCAGATGTCAAAAATTCACCTATCAATGAATACAACATCAAGGGGCTATTTTATATGGCATTTTCAACTCTTTTCCCAATAGTGGTTTGCATGTTCCAACAACCTCATATTAAAAAGAGTCAGCTACATGAATATGCTTTGCACCTATTGAGATATCAATATAACTAATTTGGAGGCCACCCACACTTTCGTTATTTTTTGTTAAAACTAATTATGCACCATCAAAGCAATATCAGTAGTATTTGAAAAGAGAAACATAGAAGACAGATTACCACTCACAATTTCAAACTTGCATGCATATTTAGCACAATTACCTAATGCAAGTATTGTAGATCAATTAATATGTTTTAGGTCAACACTTAGAGGCACACATGCATTCTGGTCAAAATGTGGAAGTGAATTAATAAATATGATCACACAGCTAGGATCACCAACACTATTCTTCACCTTGAGTGCAATAAACACTAAATGGCCAGACCTGCATAGAATCATGCCAAAAGCCTCAAATTATACCCTATAGAACATTGGGCAATGGATAAATTAGAGCCTAATTATGAATCCCCATCTTACATCTTCATACATGGAAAAAAGGTTTACAATCTTCTGTGATGAAATTCTCGATAAACATCTTCACAACAAAGATTATTGGTACAAGTATTCCTACTGAAATCATGTTTTTATTACATTTTATATCTATATATAAAACCTACATTAGGTTAAAATTATTTAATGTGTTTTTTATACTCAGATATGAATGGCAACACAGAGGATCCACACACATCCATGGATTCATATGGTTAGAAAATGCATCGAACATGGATGCACTAAATTGGAAAAATGCATTTGAGGTTGATTTTACAAGGAAATATTTTAATCAATATGTAACAATATGGTACCCATGTAAAAATGATAGCCTCCACCAAAGAATACACTGCTATGATCTTGATGACCCATGCTTACTCACCACTGATGCAATACTACATAGTGATCCTCAAAAAGATTATGAGGAACTTCAAAACTGAGTCTAATCTCATACAAAGTGTAGTGAGTCTACATGCTTACACAAAAAATGAATGACTTTATAGTGAATATATAATGTCCCATGGCCATTACAAGCGAGTTCAAACATGCCCATTAATAGTCAAGGCTGAAATACTTACCTTCCAGTAAGAAATGATGAAAGAGTCAATATCTATTATGCAAGCATGCTTTCAATATGTTGTGTAAATATAGATTGCCAACCAGTGATTTGTCGACATGTTGTGCTCAAATATATATAAAAATATGCAGCTAAAGATGAAATAAAATTAGAAATCTACCATCACATGCTAACAAGGATATCATCTACAATTGAAATTGAGAGCACAGTCAGGACTACATATAGCAAGTTTCTATCAGAAACTATTGTTGGTCGAGACATAGGTGCACAAGAAACATGCCACATGTTTAAAAAGCTACCTTTAATAGTTTTCAATCGAACCTTCACTACCTTGTCTATTGGAAAATAAATATTTAGATAAGTTATTTAAAGTGCATTTATCGACAACAATTTACCATCTTTCATCTATGCATATCTAAAATGTCTTTCTTTCCTTGATGAACTACCACTCATTGAAGCTGCCCACACATGGTCTTACAATAATAAGAGGAAAAATAATCAATGGAAAAATAAACCAAACCAATCAATTATTCATATATTCCCTCGTTTCTTCTCCAAATAGGTTGTTGAATCACCATTATATGAAGATTTCTATTGGACATAGCTCTTACTTTACAAACCATTCCAGAACATTGCAGCAAACATTGGATTGAATAAGGTAGACATTAATAGGCATTGGGAAGAAATGAGAGATTGTTACAATCTATGGCATACTAGGAAAATACCTAAAAAATAAAACAACGATCTTGAAATAAGCAATGAAGAAAGTGATAATGAAGAACATCTAGAACATGAAATGGAAATTCATGAAGGGGAAAGCACACACCCATTTGGAAATATCGAGCTAAATGACATCAACATGCTTGGAATTCATGACTTCAAAAGCATACACAACTGGAATCATTCAGATATCCCGCTCAACATGCACATAACTGCACAACAATTCATAGATTGACAATGTGCAATTATAAAAGATGCAAACATTGACTACAACAACAAACCAAAATCATATGAGTTATTAAGAACTCAGTAGATAACCTTCAGCATAACTCACCAACATGCTCAAAAAGAACCAAAGGGTACACCGCTTTGAATGATTGTACAAAGAACAACAAGGACAGGGAAAACCTACTTGATATGCATAATCAAGAACACCCTGGATAAGCTTCCAGGAAACATCAAGTCTCACCTACTTCTCCTTGCTCTGACTGGAATAACAGTATTTAACATTAATGTATCAACAATACATTCAACACTTCATATCCCTATCCAAGAAATGAAAGTGATGGAGGGACAAATGTTAACAACTTTCCAAGAAGAAATGAAACACATTCAATATGTGCTCATTGATGAAATAAGATTTATAGAGCCAAACATGCTTGGTAAGATAAACAATTGATTACGTGAAGCATTTTCTCAAAAAAATAACAAAGACTTTGGTGGCTGCTCAATTATACTCATTAGAGACTTGGGACAACTCCCACCTATAAATGACATTCCAATGTATGCTGACAAAGCTTTTGAACACATATTATGGCACACATTTGATACAATTGTTACATTAGAAATAAATTTTTGCCACTAGGGATGCACAACAAATCAAATACAATTCAAGAACTTGTTAAATAACATCAGAGATGCAAACCCAACATAAGAAGATTGGAATATTCTCATGTCCAGAACAACATTAGCCATATCTCTGGAAGAATAGGAAATTTTTAAAAGCTTTACACATTTGTATTTAAAAAATGTATTATCAATAATGCATAATAAACACATGTTGAAATCACTTAACATGTCAATTGCTTTATGTAGAGCCAAACAAAGTAGACAAACAAATACAGGTAAACACAACGACACTCAACTTCAGCTAGTTGTGCTTCTATGTAAGAAACAAAAAATTATGCTAACATCCAATTTATGGGTGAAAATAAGATTGGTTAATAGAGCTATTGGAGAAATTGTAGACATCATCTACAACTCAGATTCAAAGCCACCCATCTTACCCATATATGCAGTTGTTGCATTCAACAATTACTCTGGGCCCCTATGGGATGCAAAGAATCATACACATGTGCCAGTTCTTCCTATCACACGAGGTAATAATCAGTAGATAGCTATAAAAATGGCATGGGCACTAACTATACACAAAGCACAGGGAATGACACTCTCTAAAGCAACAACTGACATTGGAGACATTGAGCGCCAAGGCTTAACATTCATAGCCATATCAAGAGTACATGCAATCAATGACATGTACATCTCTACTGCATTTACCTATGAACACTTTGCAAGAATAAAAGATAGTAAATATGTAAATCTCTGAAAATCAGAAAAGAAAATATTGAAAAAACTACCCCTTCCACAACATTCACAAAAACTTCAACTTTGTAATCGATGATGTATACAATTAAAATATAAAATTACAGATATGCAAACTTATTGTTACATACAATGAATTTTACAACTTTAACAATCTAATCATTCATAACTATTATAAAAAATGATATATATTATTAAAATAAAAATTATACAAACTAATATTAATATAAAATATATAACATACATAATAAAAATGTAATAAATATTTTATAAAAAATTGATAATTATATTAGGCAACTTAAAATAAAATAAAATAATTCAAAAATATTTCCAAACTTTCAACTCAAAAAAAAAAAGAGAAAAGAGCAGCAGCAATATATTTGCAACTTAAAATAAAATAAAAATTATTCAAAAATAACCCCAAAACACTCAACCAAAGGAAAAAAAAAACACAAAAACACAGCAGCAGCAATATATTTGCAACAAATAAAAAATAAACACAGTTCATTTCACCTTCGGCTTTTATTGCACCATGGGGCAACCACTAGTAATATTATAGTACAAGTGAAAGTATATACTTTTATATCCTTTTTATTTGACAAAGGAAAATTCTTACGTGTACTGATTTTAGAAACGGTCCAACGTATCGTGGGAGTTTGCCGATTTAAATTATTAAATTTACCCAAAATTATTAAATTTAAATTTCTTCCCGAAAAATATATATATAACCCAATTAATTCTGGGTCTGGTACTATGACAAATTTACACAATCATGAAATTAAAATATTCAAATTTTAAAACCTTTCACTTATTGACATAATTATATATACATTAATGTTCTCAATTTGTAAATATGTAGTGACCTTAAAGGTTAGATTGGCCACGTAGAAATTAAAAAAATTGCTCGATTTAGCTAGAAGGATGTTTCTAAACAAAATATACTTCAAACATTCCATGCTTATGTTTTTAGTCTTAAAAACCTCAAAATGAATAATTTCAACAATAGATTTTATATTTCAAATGAAATCACTATGAATAATCATTTATTAACAGGGTATTTTTTAGGAGTTATTTTTACCAATTAGATATTTTTTAACAAATTTTGAAAATTTTAAATTTTTCAATGAACAAATTTAGAAAAAAATCACTAAATTTTATTATAAAATGTTCATAAAATTATTAAATTCTCTAAAATATTCAAGTATTACTCATTTATATTTTATGTTATTTCTTAAATTTTTCCTACCATATTTATGTTATGTAGATTTCAATATAAACATATTTGCTTAAAATTATACACTTCCAAAAAATTCTTATTCTTTAAAAAATATCATGGTAATCAGTCAAATATAATGCAATTTTTTTCGATGATGACATGATGGAAGTGACTCTAAAAATGAATTTATAATGATAAACTTGTCAAATTTGATAGGAACTTATTGAGTGTAATAGATATTTAAATATATAAATTTTCCTTCATCTAGTACGCACATAAATACTATTTTAGATTAAAACAGAATAAACCAAATGAAAAAATGATTGGTGAAGTACCAACCGTACTAGTCTAGTTGGATATATCATAACTCAACCACCAAAGTTCATCTATAAATTTTTTATTTTAAAAATAAATTCTTGTATATATTGGAAACACCTATAAATTCTACATGCAATTACCATATTTGCTAGATTCTTAATTTACCTGTAGCTACTTATATATACATAACTGCTTCTATCTTAGATATGTTGAATGAGTACATTAATTAATTTTCCAAATTTCTTTGCTGATGTGTAAAACTTAACCCTATAAATTGATGTTTCCTAGTGAAAGGGTGTAAAAAACCCTTGGTTGATACTAAAAAGTGTCATTTTTTCTTGCACAAATTACAAGTTATCTTATCAAAATTGGTAATCAATTCCCATTACTCCATAGTACTTAAATAAAGTAACCCAAAAATACTAAAAAAATAAATGACAAACCATTAAAGCTTATAAATGCAATTATAGTAATAAAAGGTAACATTATAACAATTTTAATTTATTAAAAAATATTATGCTTGACTTTCTCATTGTTTAATTTTATAATAGGATAAGGGGATATTTTTCTATCCTTTTGTGGTATAAAAGTTAAGATTATAGAAATGATAATGCATAAGATTGATAGTCAGATCTAGAGTAGGTCAATTGAGTGTTAAAATTAGATATAAATATACACTAAATTTATTATACTAAGTATAGGTTAAATATAGAACTTATACAACTAAACTATACGTGAAAATAATAAATAAGTAATATACCTACCTATTTATTATTATAGCACAGTGTTAGATCTAGAACATCCAAGAAACATACTAGAAAATAGCTCTAAAATAGTCATCAGTTTTTGGATATGATGCTTCTAGCATTCTAACCACTAACGACAGCATAGGATGGTTATGTTGATGTTGTTATTTGTGTTCGATATAAGTGTCATGTATGGCATACTTACTAAAAAGTGATGAAACCACATATATGCTTCTAAGTTTGACATCACCTTCACTCTAGTCCATTTAGATATATGTCATGGAGTATCGCTCCTCATAAATTTGAAAAACCCCAGTATTCATCTTCATAGGGACATTGGGGGAAAATGGCTTAGTTGGCACTTCCTACATAGTCAATACTCTAGAAGAGGGCCTTAGAATCAAGTAGTTCTTCCCTATTTATTGGCTTATGTGTGAATCATAAAATATATGTAAAGTAAGTATAATAGTGACTTAACTTGTAACTTGGCAAATTAGGATCTTGGATTGCTTCTTTAGATTTCAAACTTATACATGTGACGTACCTATGACTAGTATGGAAATATGAAAGCTTTGTTCAATTGAATTCCTGATAGAGAGCCTTTGATAGTTTACATTGGTCTCTTTGGTTTTTTGATAGGTTTGTGATATGTGAGAAATGAATTAAGGTTGACCTTATATTTATATCAATCCCTTTAGAGTAATAACTCACATTAAAGAACTTAAGTCAACCATTAGGATATGTTTCATGTACAAAATAGATGGATTTAGGGCACTAGACACTTACATTAGATTAAGATACTAATGTCTCTCCTAGATGTTAGTGTCCAAGGAGTAGAAAAGTAGGTATAGGTTCAAAACTTATAGAGATGGAATATAAGTACATTTTAAGAATTATTGGAAAGATAGAAGGCCTAGGTCATTAACATAAGACTAGTTAGACTAAGAGATATAGGTCATGGGAAACAAGATAAAGTAGATGTAAGACTTGCAAAAATGGAAAAAAGTTAAAAATTGAGAGGAAGAGCAAAGGTCTAAGTTTTTAAAGTGCACAAGATTAAGGTGTTATATAATTCATAAATATCATCTACATTTCTCTCCATTTAATTATGTAATAAAATTACTAGTTTAAAGGAAAGGAATGTGTACTTGGGTACGTATAACACCTTGTCTTTACATGTACCCAACATGAGTGTTTTGTTGATGATTAACCTACAACTAAGAACATGTTATAATATATAATCAATGCATATAATCTAGGTTGAAAGTAATTGAAATAGGTTGAAATTAAAAGACTAAAGTTTAATAGTACATTTGTGTGTCGATGTAACTACCTTAACTATTGGCAAGTTGATTTGAAAAAGATGTATCATTGTAAGGCTCTGAAACTAAGAATAGGATAAATATAGATAAATATTTAAAGTGCATATATCCAAGGAGAGAGAGGGGGAGAGAGAGAGAGAGAGAGAGAGAGAGAGAGAGAGAGAGAGAGAGAGAGAGAGAGAGAGAGAGAGAGAGAGAGAGAGAGAGAGAGAGAGAGAGAGAGAGGTCCATTCCCCCAACCTTGGAGCAAAAGTGAGTTTTCACCTAGTCGTTGAGATTAGCTCAACCATGAAGCTCAATTATACTTATAACCTAGTGATATAGTCAAGTCCAATATAAAAACTTGCTAAAATTAAGTGATTTGATCACCTCAACCATACCAAAAAAGTGAACTGATTACTTCAATATATTGGCTCAATAAAGTATATAAAAATCCATAGAATATTGGTACAAAAAAGTTTTATGATGTGATAAAAATCCATAAAAGAGTTTTAGAATTTGAATTGATTTAAATTTTTCAAAATTAGGCACACATTTCTTAACATATGTACCTTAGATATATCTCATGCTGAAATAGTGTATAGCGATGGTAACAATGTATATAATTCCACCACAACTGTGAATCTAAATCATATAACTTAGTGCTTTCATCAATTTAGAATATTGTGTAAAGTATGGATAACATGCTTCCAAAGCATGCCCCCACTATATATAGATAAATCTAAAAATTGATATAAGTACCAATGTGGAGAATATGTTTCCAAAATATGCCCCCACTATAATCTATAAATTTTGAATACTAAATAGGTGTGGATAACATGCTTCTAAAGCATTCTCCCATTGAATATGAAAATTTATATAAGTACCATATACTAAATGATTATGGAGAACATACTTCCATAGCATGCACCCACTGAATCTATAAACTATGTGAAGTGTGGAAAACATCCCTCTATGACATGTCCCCACTAATAGACCCCTCTTTGAGGTGAGTGAAAGATAGAAATTGATAGTTGCCTCACCTTAAAAGGATAAGGCAACTGTAAAATATATGAATGTAACCATGTAGCATATAAAACTAACATGTTTATGTATATATAGTATTGAAGAACATAAAACCAATGTGATCAAATGAATGCCTAAGATGCATGATAATAATCATGGCAACATATATATAGTAACAGTATAAGATCAACAAGCAAACAAACACACACACAAGAACACTCAAAATCAAGTCAAAAGGTAATGATCAAAGGAGACCACAAACAAGGGGCATGTTCAAGTGCCACACAAACAAAGGCACATGACTTTGTCAAATGTCCATAAAAATAAGGATGATATATTCAAATGTCCATACAATAAATAATGACATATACAAATGTCAATTGAAATATACATAGGAACAGGGGCCACATGCAAAGGAACATATTCAAATAATCAAATATAGAATATAATAATAAGGCATGACACTCAAGGAAGTGCATAAATTAAAGTATAAGCAATCAACATAGACATGTCATAGTAGCCCATGGATCAATGTGTTAGGAAAAAATGTCAAGTGCATAGCATATCAAGTACCCTATCAAATATATAGTAACTATTAAAGGTATGTGTAATTATATATGTAAGCTCAAACATGATAAGGAAGAGTGATCATCGAATCATATGACCTATGTGCATCAAGATCAAAGAATCATATGCCCCCAATGTTTGTACAACATGAGTTTAAGGAAATCTAAACATGTAATAATAATAGTATATCATTTATCTATGTATGTCTGTTATCACACTGAAGTATAAGTGTGACACAAATATGTATGTAGGAGTAATTGAGTATGTCATCAATAAACATGGACCAAAAACATAGATTCCAAGGAGCTAATAGAATATGTAGGTGCTAATTTTTTTTTGATTTTTGAATGGTTTTTATTGTTTTTGGTATTTTTGGAATATTTAAAAAGTAAAGGTTATCCTGTGATACCATCTAATGGATGGTCATAGAGATCTCTCCACTGAGAATCTAGTGCAGTAATCTTTCAACATTGTGGAAGATAATGTAAAGTTCAATATATATCATAATAGTATCAGTGATGCTTTGCGTATGTAAAATAGGACTCCGTGGTCATGTATCAGTAGTAGGAATAATAGGAGTAGGGGTTCATGGAACCCACCATTGAGTGTTATATAGTTTCTTTAGAATACCAATAATAGTAACATGTGTAGGTGCCATGGATATTTTAACATGGTACATAGTAAATGGGGATTCCTTAAAATCCATTATTGTTTTTGATGTAATGGTCTCTCAAGTACTAGTTGCCTAGTAAATGGTATTACCTATTATTTACCTTTTTATGATGAATGAGCCTTAGTAGGCTTGGTAATTAATTATTTGGGTAATTTTTTTTATTCAATAGGATGCTCATATGGAATTATATATATTATAATTAATCGATTGGAATGAATGTATTTAATACACCCATGCACTATAGAAGGTGTATGCAAGCAAAAGTGATATTGATCTATAAATCAAACCTAGTTTGAAGATGATAAATTAGCTAACTATACCACTAAAAATATGTTGATAATTAGGGTCATGACCAATATAGATCCACTAAACTAACTAAAATGATCTCTTATCATATGACATGATAAAGAGGGTTCTAAAGCCTCTAATCAAGCAACACCACATAATAACCCTAGTTAGGTCTTGGTATTTTAGTTCAATAACAAAGTAAAGTAAATCTAATCTAGTGCTCACCAAATCTTGTGGAACAAATGGGGGATAAACATAAAAAAATAAAATAAAAATAAGAAC
Source organism: Torreya grandis (assembly GCA_037957365.1). Lineage (NCBI taxonomy): Eukaryota > Viridiplantae > Streptophyta > Pinopsida > Cupressales > Taxaceae > Torreya > Torreya grandis. The sequence goes on along the minus strand of JARHVA010004236.1, from coordinate 830,582 downwards.
TCTACTCAAGTCAGTGTAGAGGTAATCCCAATGAAGGAGAGAGAATACATTCATTAGCCATTATACATGAAAATTTATCTACTAATAAAAGAAGACTAAGAGTTCGGAATACTTGCCTTGAATATGACCCTGACGAGTCTCAACCTCTCCCTTGGTTAATGGTATTTTGTAATAGGTTGTTTTAGTTCATAAATATCACAACGATAAGTTAGATCTAGGCTATAATACTTGTCCTATACATCCAAGTCATTTTAACAAGACAATATTCTCTTCTCCAAGAAAGTATGAAATCATAAACAATGTCTCCTCAAGTAGAATGGCATATAAAGTAGTTAAAGAATCACAAATGAATGATTATATCTATTAAAAATGGGTTGAAGGATGTGTATATATATCCTGATTTGACCCTAAACCTTTACATAATTTTAGCCAATGTAGTCGGCCCAGTTGAACTAGTTAGTTGGAAAATAGACCTTATAGGTCCTGGCCTAAGTTGGTTCGATCGACTTAGTCTCATAATGTGCTCAATTACTAGAACTAAGCTGACCCAATTGACTGCATCTAATAAGGTCATAAAAAGGGGTTTTGTCATAGGTAGGGGCTATTTGAGGCAATGAATTATTTTGGTAATAATGTAAGGGAGGTGTCAAATATTATGAGAATATGAACGAGGGGTTTATATTGGTTTTAAGTGGAGGTATAGTGAATAATAATATTGTGAATCATGAAAGGACTAACCACCCCTTTCTCAGTGCACCCTTTAAGGTAGGCATTTAAAGAGGGTGAGACTCGATGAGTTTCTACAAGAGAGAAATCATTAGTAATTATAATTATTAAAAATATTGTGTGTACACATATACCCCACTCAAATCTCATGACGTGTCATGTAGTTTTAACATGAGATGGTGTTTAGAGAAAAGAACGTAGACATAAATAATGTTGGGCTAAATAAATTATAGTATAAAGAAAATAAGGTAATCAGAAAGAAACAATTAAAAAGTACACACCTTTACTTACTTTAGTGTTGTAGAGTAACAATGATGTGAGAGAGATGGAGAGGCATTCAATATAGGGAACATTAGGCAGTCCTGTAAAATAAGGGAATTTTTTGTTTTTATTTGCAAAAAATACATATAGTACATAGAAATATTCTCTATGAAGTCAAGATTTTAGAACATCTAATGATTTAGAAAAAGAACTACTAGAACAAATTTATGATCAAAATTCAAAATATGGTGGTAAATAATTGATAGGTACACAATTTTTAATAGTAAATATAAATAGGATAAAAATTAATTCATTTATAATTTTGTTATTTTGAGAAAGTAGAGCTTTGAGAGACCTAGATAAACCAAGGGAGTGACAATAGTGAGGAGACGACAGTTATGAGATTGAGTATGCCTGGCAATGACAGTGGGTGTAGCTTAGGTAAGTGGTTCATGAGATTTAATTTTTTTTGTTATTTTTGTTGAAAATTAAGCTAGCTATGAAAATTAGACATCAGGGGAAAAATATGTAGTGAAATTAGCCTTAAGAAATTTTTAGGTAGAGTAGGAATTAAATAGGTTAATGGGTAGGTAATGATATGAGTAATAAATTCCTAAGGTATTTATGGTAAATAATATAAAAAAGCTACTTTTGTTGAATGGAGTCGACCCAGTTAACTTAGTTGAAAAGGTGAAGGGTAGTCAAAGGGGCTAATTTCATAGTAGAAGGATGATTTAGTATTACTTTGTATGGTCGATTGTGTAGCAGAGGGTCGATATAAATGGAAGGGTAAAGTGACCGATGAAGTATATCTTGGATGACTTTGTACTAAAAGAGGGTGGCCAACATAGTTTAAAATGATGGTTCAACTATGTAGGATTGGGCCAATGTAGTTTATAGGAATGGGTAAGAGGGTCAAGTTAATATAGAAGTGTCCACTTGTGTAGGTTGATATGGATGACTTAGTATGAAATGGATGATTATGTAGGCTGACGAGGCTGACTTAGTATGAAGTGGCCATGTAGGTTGATAGGGATGACTTAGTAGGAAGTGGCCAACTATGTAGAGAAAGGGGAGAAAATAACACGAACATATTGATAAAGTAATTAATTATTGAAATTAAATAGTTTTATAATGTATTTTTATTATTTTTCTATTGATATCTAATACATTTTATGTTTCTTGGCATTTTGTAAAGGTGACAAAGGTTTTAAGACCTAGTGGATGTGGTATGGTCATCGAACTTTGCTAGAGAGACTATTAGATGATGATCATGATCATTTAGCTTCTCTAGGGTTTGGATCCATCATGATAATGTGTTAGATCCCCTTGAGTGTTGACTTAGTCATCACATTCCTCAGAGCATGAGAGTGACTAACCAACCCTTTTTAGTGGGAGGTGGATGAGTATACTATAGAAGTGGGGATCACATTGGAGGATGTCCATGTTCTATTAAGACTACCTATCATAGGTACTCCTATGATATATAGTACCCTAAATTCTATGGTTGAGAGGTGGGCCTTAGCTCTGTGGGTAATAAGATTAGAGAGGTATTTTGCTATTTTACAAGTGTGCTTATGCAATGTTTATGTATTGACAATTTTAGACATTTGTAAGGCCATGATAGGAATTTTGACATCATAGGTGCTTTCTCATAAGTTGGATGGGAAGGTCTCTCTATATACGATGGCCTTATGTTAGTCAATTCTAGAACATGGCACTTTGTATGACCTAGGCTCAGTTATTTGCATGCAATTAGTGAAAAATATGTTTGGGATGTTGTCAAAAGGGTAAAATACCATGGGCCCTATGATTTTGTTGAGTATCTATATCTATGAGAGATTTTAAATGTACCAGCTAGTTGGGTTTTACCATATGGTTGAGGATATGCTACCTTGGGTGACTAGGTGGTGATAGGACCATTTGATATAGGATGTGCCTCATATGCTATCATTGTAGATAGTCACACATGGTGATATTTTATGATAGGGCCTCCCTATATAGATATTTAAATTAGTTGGCCATCTTGGTCAACTATTCTTGTTATCTTGGGTCATGCCCACATTACGAGGCACCATACCTAGTGAGAAGAGCCTCACATTGTTACTCATGTTCCTAGGCAAATTTGCTTAGCACATCTAGTGACTCCTAGATACTAGTGCACAATTTTTGTGTATGACATGATAGAGATATGAGGAGTAGAGGTGTTTTAGGAGCTCAAATGGAGATACCTATGATTTGGCCATGGTGATTGAGACCATGGAGAGGTCAGGCACAATAGTAGAGGGTAGCTTCAATGGATGCTAAGGAGGGAGCTATGATAGATGTGGAGATGATGGGTATTGTAAAGGATGTGGATAATACTAAGCCATAACATGAATTAAAAGTTTTCCCACCATCACAGAGGAGGTGAAGATGCCATTGGGTAGTGTAGGGTGTGTAAGAGGTAGCAGCTACATAGGGAGACCCTTCAACATAGGCTACAAAGAGTTGGTCATAGAGAGACTAATTTAGATAAGACCTCAACACATATGAATAATATCCCTAAATTTTGATGCTAATAAGAGGTAGGCTATAATTGAGGTGTTAGGAGGCCTCATTGATGGGGATACTATGGTTGGTGACATCTTGTTGGTAACTAATGGTTTATGTTTTGAGTATTGGATATATCACTAGATGTTTAGTTGTATATTTTATTTATGTATATATATACTTTGGATATGTGTGTGTGTGTGTGTGTGTGTGTGTGTGTGTGTGTGTGTGTGTGTGTGTGTGTGTGTGTGTGTGTGTGTGTGTGTGAGAGAGAGAGAGAGAGAGAGAGAGAGAGAGAGAGAGAGAGAGAGAGAGAGAGAGAGAGAGAGAGAGAATATAAACTTGGTTTTTGTTTTGTAAATACTATTGAGGAGGAGTTTAGATGGGGTGTAGTAGTTTGGGTTACACATAATGATATTTTGGATGGGGTGTTATTCAATCAAAATAATAATACCATAAAGGATCCTATGATCCTTCTACCATAGTGTATGCTAGTTTGTTTTTCTTGGTTGGAGAGGTGGATTGAGATATGAAAGCATGATGGGATGGTCTAAAGCTACCTCCTAGATTTAGTGATGGATAGACATGAGCTTGGTAGGCATTATCCTAGGAGTGATCTAACCATATGGCCATTATGATAGAGAATGGATGTGTGTAGGCCTAGGTATCCAATTTAGAGGGACATGTTGATAGTATGATATCTAAAATTGCCTCATTATAGTGGACTGTTTAGAGGGACTAGCCATAGGCATCTATAGGTATTGTGGCTCAGGCACTAGATAGACATGATAGAGCATAGCCTTAGATATATTGGATACTATATGTGGACTTTATATTATGTTGTATTAAACTCTTTATATATATATATATATATATATATATATATATATATATATATATATATATATATATATATATATATATATATATATATATATATATATATATATGTATATATATATATATATATATATATATATATATATATGGACATGTCTTGGCTTATGATTTGTATTTGTATCATGGATGTATGGATGTTTTATAGTTATTTTACTTCTAACACACATGTTTTTAGTTTTGATGTATATGATATGGGAAAATATATGGTTTTTGATTTATTTTATAGAATTATGTGAAACATATACATGGTTAAAAATAACACATATGACGTAAATAATCATAAAATTTAATGCATACTAAATCATGATGGGAAATGTGTAAAATAAAAGATGAAAATGTAGATGATAATTGTTTGTAATAATGTAAATAAAAACATACCAAATTCAAGAAATATTAATCATACTAAATCAATATGGGAAGTATGAAAAATTATAATAAAATGGAAAACGTGGTAAATCAAGGCCTTTAAAATTAAGTTCACCAAGTTAAAACATGATAAATCATACTAAATCAAGATGAGAAGTATGAAAAATTTGTAATAAAATGGAAGACTTATTATATCAAAAATGTTTGAAAAGTAATCACACCAAATCAAAACACAATAAGTCATACTAAATCAAGATGGGAAGTATCAAACTCTTTGTGATAAAATAGAAATCATTTGAAATAAAAAACAAACTTAACAACAAAAAATTGATAGTTATGTATGTGACTAATGGTATAGAAGTTTTTATGAATATTTTCTGAGGAATGCTTGGTCCTATCCATGGTCTTACATTTTAACTCACAAAAGGAACATCACTAAGGTGGAATAAGGAATATGATTATTTAAGGAATAAGGATAAATTTGTGAGAAATGCATGGTCCTATCCAATATCTTATATTGTAACTCACAAAAGGAACAACACTTGGGTGGAATAGCTCTAGGGATATGATCAATTAACAAAGCATATTCATCAAGGAGGAATATTGTGATTTTTTTAGTGAATTAAAGGAGTGGAATAAGCATGACATAGGTTTTTATAAAACCTTAGTATATTTGATGCATACTAAGAATATAAGAATGCACTAATGGTTTTATGACCCTCAAATTCAAAATATATTTATTCAAAATAGATACAAAACTTTATGGAAAAATAAGTGGATTACTAAGATCAAGTAATGAAGGTTATATATACAAGAATAGTAAAATGGACCTATGTTTCCACAACATGTTCTCCTTTCCTAAGGACCCCTTATAGAGTCATTGGTCTACTACAAAGTTTGGGTATTTGTGTGAGAAAGTAGGTATCACTATAAATAATTTTGAATTCCATTACCCCAATCTACTATCCTACCACACCATAATGGACCTCAGCTCTATTATGAGGTGAACTATGTGTTTGAGCTTTGATTAGGGATAAGAAAAGTGCAATGAATCATGTCTTTTGGTGTGATTGTGACTTTTTTATTTTTATTTTTTCCTTTTTATTTAAAATATTTGGCTTTTAACTTTTTATGAATTTTATGTATAGCCAAACATGAATTAAAAAAAGTGACACAGATAGATAAGATTTGGGTTTTGATTATAGAAAGCAAGATATATAGAGAGATGATTGACTAAACAATTTGGATTTCATATGAGCTAGTATATGATCTCAAATCATAACCATATGTGTGTTTAATATGAGAGGTGAATAAAGGGAATAGACGAAGATCCAAAATATATTTGTGTGTATAGTGATACAATGAGAAATATGTTTGTTAATTGATCATATGGTAAAGATAGGATATTATAGGGATGTATGTTTAATAACCAAGTCATAATAATAACTATCTTTGTTTGACTAAAGATAAAAAGCAATCATAAACACATAAAGGAAGAAAGAGAAATACATGTAGAAAGAATTATAAGCCATGAACATAATTATTAATATCCATATAAAATTAATCGATAAGATAAAAATAAAGATGTAGATAAATGAGACCCAATGAAAAATGAAAATCAACATATTCAATATATAAATAATCATAAATCAAGGCCAAATAAAGTAATAATTTGATAGAAAACCATGATGAGTTCACAAGTAATGATAAATCTCACTAAAAATACCATCCATAACATTTAATACATCCTTATGAAGCTACATTTTGACATTAATCAGAGTCTCATCAATAATCAGAGAAAGGCATGAGAAGACTTCCTTTCACATCATCTCCATAGGAAAAGTGGGGTGTGATAGAATAGTAATGATGATCCTAAGGAACCTCATGTGTTGGATAATCAATAATAGAAATTTAACAAGTTTCCTAAAATCTATGAGGAGAGGTCGGCAGTAGGGAAGGAGAATCCTTGGACTGTGGATGAATTGGAGAGGGAGGCTGAGTTAGTGAAGGCATAGGTTATGAAATATCTTGAAGATGTTATTGAATTAATCAACATATATCAGTATGGCATGTAGTTCACTGATATCAAAGGAAATATACTTCCCCATATTTAGGGATATAATCCAAAAATAGCTTAGGAGGTGATATAGTTTTGTTTTTGGTTGTGTTATGGTTGGATGCAATGTGTCAATGTATTACCAGAGCTATTGGCAAGGAATAAAATAATGGTTACATGTAACATAAAAGAAAAAAATGAATCTATTAGTAGACTATGTAGGGACAATATCTAAAGTGGTAGAGGAAGAAGAATGTTATTTCTCATGTCAATGATAATCCTTGTAATGACCAACAACTATGTGGATATTAGAATAGGACTCATTTTCCCATTAGGATAGTAAAGGATTGAGCTTAGGTAATGGTATAAGAACATCACCAAGAAATGGATAACATCTAGTGGAGTCTTTAATAGAATCATTCATATGTATGGATGGTTTTCCAATGGGTTGAAGCAAAGTGTCTAATGTCTGAGGAGGAAGCAAAGTGCAAGGATCTTGGTAGCTAGCAAATTGATAAGGTCCTATCATGGTATGATCCATAAGCATACTCTTGAGAGGTTTAGTAGTGAATATAGGTGTAGTAAGTGCATGTACCATATATATCCTATGAACAATATAGGAAAAACCAATATTAGGTACTATAAGAAAAGGAATGCTAGAAAAGGAATTGAGAGACTATAATAAATAAGAATAATATTTATACACTTCTACATTTTTATCATGAATGAATCTGACTAAAAATGGGTCATATAGATAATATATGTCATCATAATTCAATGTATATAAGTCAATATTACATAAATAAACTATTTTATTGGATGAGGAAGAATGGTGCATAAAATGTGTAGTTTTAGTTATGGTAACTGGTAGTTTATGTGAAGGTTTTTGATGAGAATGAGGCTGGAGAGAAGGAGGTAATTGAGAAATGAAATTAGGAGATACATCAAAAGTTTTGATATTTAAGATTATCTTATTTGGTTCATCATTTTTTGAGTCAAAGAGGTTAGGAGGGATGTTTCCTATTAATTTGGGAGGACCATGATAACCTCAATTAGAGTTAATGGGATAATTAAAATGTTGTGACTCACGAAATGGAATGCTAGGTAAAGATTCAATGGTATGTATTTTGAATACATCTCATTCTTTGAATTGTTCAAAATTATAAGGTTTCTTGTCACCTTGAATTTTATAGATAACACCATTTTTGGGAACTTTAACACATTGACATGCAGATGAAGTAACTGCTCTCATGTGATGTGTCTATGATTGATTGAGTAATATATTATAGGAAGTGAAAAGTTAAATATCATAATTTCCAAATGAATAGTGACAAGAAGAATGGTTATGGGAAGCCAAACACAACTTTGAGAGGAATTTATCTTCTATCATATCTTCAACATATACTTTGTGTGGATTTAAGATTCCATTCAAAATATCCTAGTGTTTTATTAAAATCAAGGGAAGTAACACAAGTGCCTAATCCTTAATCTATTAAAGCAAGTTTAACTTAGATTTCTCTTATTTGAATGCTAATAAAGAGGGGATGGTCATACACATGAATCAATGTCTCATCGAGAATCATAGACAAGATAGGAAACTTAAGTGAAAGAGAAGTGTCAACCATTTCATCAATGTGGATAGACATCTTTTCATACTATTGGAGAATTCTATCTTCCGATCTAGATAATGTAGATTATTTCCCCATAGGTGAAGGATGAGGGATGTTAATTAGTAATATTAATTCCATTAGGTAATTACAATGATGGGGGGAAGTTTACATAAGTTCTAAGAAAGGAATTTGGGATGGAAGATGGGAAAGTTCTGTGATAGGATCCCATTCATCATAACTTGTTAGAGGAATAGTGGATAAAAGTGCATAAACTTGTAATAAATCCATGGAATGGGTTTATATGTATAATTAAATTTGTGTTGATAAGGTATATTTAGTTTAGGTTTGGTTGGATTGGGCTGATATATCTTAGGTGATTTAGTTGTGTCTTTAAGTGTTTCTTGTGTTTGAATGGGAGAAGGTTGATGTGAAGTGTGAGGGATATCTACAAAAGGAATCTTAGTTAGAGGAAAAGTGGAACTTGTATCAATGGTATGAGAAGTATGGTCAATTTTCATTATTGGAGGTGATACTTGTGTGTTATTTGGTTCTGTATACCCCAATTCTATGAGGTGTGATGGGTAAGTGTCTTTAAGAATGTATAATGTTGGTGAATTTTTATGCTAAGAGGATGTGTATGATTAAATATAAGAAAATTATCTCCTCATATTATTCATTTTGACCAAATTTTCATCATTAGTGTTAAGATATATGCTACTCTCAATGTTATTAGTGGTAAGGGTAGGTTGGTTGGTGTTATCTTGATGATTAGGAAGAGGATATTTAAAGATAGCTAGATGAGCATTGGCATGATTTAAGACCTCATTTTTAGTTTTGGTTTCATGATCCTTAAGTGATATTCCATAGGCTTGTTAACATTTATGTATAAGTGAATCATGGTCAAAGTTGGGTTCAATAAGAAATTCCATAGAAATATTTCATAATTTGCAACAAGTTTCATGAGAATGAACCCAACTTGCATGTAACTAACAAAATTTATTGGGATCATACCAATGTTTCATAGGATGTGTAGGGTTAAGATATTGTGGTGAGGGTCATGGAAGATGCCTTTTAAATTATGATAAGGAAAGAGGGTTGTGTGCATATGTGTTATGTTTTTTAGGTAATAAGGAACTATAATGAGAATTTTTATTAGATGGTAGTGAAGGAGTATGCTCCATTGTAGTGTTTGGAGAAATAGATTGGATGGTGTGTATAGTGTCATAATTATCTATAACACCATCATTTTTGGAATGTTTGTTTTTATATTTTAAGATCATGAATGTTCTCTTTTGAGGGTGGGAAGGTTCTAGCTGATGTACAAGGAAATCTTGATGCTTACCTTGGTTAGTGGCCTCTTACGAAGATTTTGGGGAAAGAGTCCTAACATGGTATTGTAATTTAGGATGAAGAGAATTAGTGAATAAGTGGAAGAGGTTCTCATCCACCATATTATTCTCAAATTTATTAGACAAAGCTTTCCATCCTTTAATGAAAACTTTTGACATTTTAGATCATATTTGTTTAATCTTGATAAAATGGGGTAAATTGTTATCAGGAAGATCATTAGTTTGGAACCCTTGAAGGAATGCATTGACAAAATCCTCTAAACTAGTGATGGAGTGGACTTTTATTTTATTATACCAATATATAACAAATCCAAAGAGTTTTTTAGCTAGGAGTTTGGTTGCAGTGAACGTATTAAGTTTAACCCTATAATTATATAGGTTTCCAAAAAAATTTAAGTGTAAGGTAGGATCTGTGGATCCATTATAAGTAACAGTGGGAATTATACCTACTATGTGAATTTTTTCAATTTGAGGTATATGAAGTTCATTTTGTATATGTTTAATGGTTCTATTAATAAGTGGGGGTTGAGGTATCAGGTTATTGTGTTCATCCTTAAGGGGAGGTGAGGGGTCATTAGGATTTGGTGATCCCCATTGAGTATGTTGAGGATGATTTTGGAGATGCAATAAGTGGTTTTACATTTGAATCACTTGTCTTGCATTATTTTTTGAAAATTAACCATTTGTTTGAGATTTTTTAATAATAATTGATTAGTTTGAGCACTATTTTGACTATTAGAAACAACTTTGGAAGCATTATTGTGTTTTGAGGTATTAAGAAATTGGGATGCACTAGTAGTAAGAGATGAAATAGTGGCATGAGAAGTGGTAGTGGCATGGGAAGCAATATTAGCATCAGACATACTAGCTATAGTAGATCCATTACGTGTTAAATGAAATTGGGTAAATTATTGTGGATGTTTGAGGTGGGTCTACTAAAAGATACACTAACCATGATAGTAGAGATACTTGACATAGAAGTAAAAGAAGACATGTAAGATGATTTCATATTGTTAAAATAAGATATTATAGAGGGTAAAGGTGTGGAGGAAATATTTAATTTACTTCACCCAAATCCATTAGAAAATCTAGGTTAAGGTGAATAGAGATCCTAAAAAAGAAGTCCCATCATGATGTTATAGATAACTAAAGGATCATTCCCTATATGTTGAGGATTTTCATTAATGAAAAGAATCATTTAAATCATGTATTCAAGATAATTTAAATCTTCCACCATTTTTATAATCAAGGATTAGGTGACAAAAAATAGGGAAGACTCTTGTAGTTGATAGTTCTAGTGGTGACATGAATATTACTTTGATCTAGATGAGTTACCAAAAAAGTTATCTTAGTATGTTTTTTATGATTAGTAAAACTCATTATGTTATTTTGATTTTTCAGTATGGCATTATCAAGTAGGTGCACAAATTTGGGGGATAAAATGTGGCCTACCCGTGGACATGATATTCCTAAAATTTTAGAAATCTAAACTTATGTAGATAGTTTGAGATATCTACACTCCAAATTTGAAGATGGTGTAAGAACATGAAATGTAGCATTTTTAGTAAAACTAGGTCAAACATATAAAATTTGAAGAGGAACACCTATTTTTTTAGAAAATATAGTAGATAGATGGTCGTGTAGTGCACCATTTTGTGAACAGTGTTTAATATTATTTGAAACCCTTTGGGGAAAATTTAGATAAGATCATCTAGTTTGTGATGTATATTTTTTTATATTTTTTCAATAAATACCTTTTTTATGAAATTTTAAAGTGAATAGATCTTTAAAAATAACAAAAAATGGATAGACATCTATGTGGCATACCTAACTACCTTAAAAAAAACAACTTTTTTGAATGTGTGTAGAATTAGGCCTAGTTTGTGACAATATAACTTGTTTTTCACTTGGATCAATGAAAGAAAAATTACATGAACATGTATAGGAATGTATGTTTTTGGAGTGTAGTAGCTTAAAAAATGTATATTTATAAATCAACATAGTTTGAAACCTTAAAATAGTCCAAAAAATATAAAAATCATATTTTTGGAAAGAGGTGAGCGTGCTCGACATGATGGTATTAAGTTTTTGAATTTTTATGTTGAATTATTAGTGTATTTGGAAATCAAAGTTGAACTTTTTTTAATCATAACACCCAAAACTCAACTGTACATTAATAGTTCAAGCCTTTGGCTTAGGAATCTAAGCCGTTCCGAAGCCAAAAGGCACGAGAATTGAATTCAAATTCAAATAGCACAATTTCATTAATAACATGATCATGGTATTAAAACAATCATGCTATCAACTGCATTATTAACATGATCATGTTAAGAATCAAATCGTGTTATATATTCTCAAAACCCTAAAATCCAAATTTGCATTTTGACTTACTAAAGGAACCATTAGGCCTAGTATTATTAAGATCAAAGTTTGGTTGATTAAGATTGTTATTTGGGAACAATGTTAATTAAATAAAGAGTTGATTAATTTAATCTAGGAGGCATTTGAGGCCAATTTGAACCCCTTAAAGAACAAGATATGATTTTGGGCAAAATTAAAGTTTATTTTCTATCATAAATTGATCCAAATAGTCAAATTGTGCAATTAGGGGCCTGATTTGGGAAAAATTGATCCCCTAAATCAAATTTATGTCTTAATAAACTATATAATTCATGTAAAAAACATGTATGGCTTAATTGACCCTACTTTTATCAAAAATGCAAACATGTTCAGGTAATTATCAAAAATAGGTGAACAAGTAGCTCACATTTTGTTTAATTACCTTAGTTATTAGACCCTATATCTAATATATTAAACCCTAAACCTTATACCATTTAACTTAAACCCTATACCATTTACCTTAAACCCTAATCCACAAGACCTATACCCTAAACCCTTTAAATTGTAGACCCTAGACCAACAAATTTAGCCCCACTTAACATCCTTTTTATATAGTAAAAATTAGGTCCACAAGGATGAACTTGGTCAAAATCACATCACTCATTAACACAATTGACTTTATAGGCTCAATTTATGATGATGTGAGGGATAATTGATCCCAAATTCACATTGTTTACTAATAGATATAGGATCAAGGAACTCAAATTTCCCCCAATCACTATCATGATTGTACCTTATGTACATAAAACCTATACCCTAAGCTCTAATCACTAAATTATAAACCATAAATATAAACTCTTTAAACCTTGAACTAATAATTTTAGCCCAAATTTACATCAATTAAACTAAGAATTAATTGCATAGGGCTCAGTTTGGCCTAAATCACAGACTGATTGCCCCATTTGACTAATTCACTCAATCTGCATGATGACATGGGGTCTAATGACAACCCAAAAACACATTATATAGTCACAAATGGGTCCAAGTGATTCAAATTATCCTCAATTATCTTTTTGATTGACCTTGTGTACCCTGAACCATATATACATTAAAACCTAAGCCCTAAACCCTAAACACTAAACCTTAAATTTTAAACCATAAAATTTCCCTATTTATACATTTATTTGGTCCTAATTAACATCCTTTGTAGTAAGAATTAGGTTTGAACATGGTATAGAGTGATTAAACATTATATACAGGTCCTTAAACCTAAACCCTTGCCCTAAAACATAAATTGTAATCCCTATGCCCTAATTCCCACTACATGATGCAAACATAAATGCATTATGATATAAATAATTTTATCATGAGATATCATCAAATGTAGTTTTTAAACCTATGGCCAAAACTTAGCCTTTAGAGTACCAATTTAGCTATGCATTTGAAGTAAATTGGGGATATTTTGAGCTAGGATTTAACCTAATTAACCAAAGAGGAGGTTAGTTGATTATTTTAATGGAGGAGTCATTTGAGTCTAATTTATTCCCCTTTAAGAGAAAGATATGATTTGGGGTAAAATAAAAATATCAATTCTATCATGAATTGATCTAATTAGTTAATTTGTTTAATTAGGGGCATGATCTGGGCAAAATTGATCCCCTAAATCAATATGGCTCAATTGATTGTATAACATGTATGGAACATGTACATGGAATAACTGACCCTACTTTTATCATAAATTTAAACATGAAGTTAATTATCATAAACAAGTGAACAAGTAGCTCAAATGTTCTTCAATTACCTTAGTGATTACACCCTATATCTGATATCTTAAACCCTAAACCTTTTATAATTTAAATTTAACCCTAAAACCTATGCCATATGCCCTAAAACCTAAACCCTTTAAATTACAGACCCTAAACCCTAAACCAATAAATTTATCCCTAATTAACATCATATATATATATATGATGATGTTAATTGGGGATAAATTTATTGGTTTAGGGTTTAGGGTTTGTAATTTAAAGGGTTTAGGGTTTAGGGCTTATGGCATTGGGTCTACAGTTAAATTTAAATTATACAAGGTTTAGGGTTTAAGATATCGAATATATATATATATATATATATATATATATATATATATATATAGAGAGAGAGAGAGAGAGAGAGAGAGTAAGAATTAGGTTCACAAGGATGAACTTGGTCAAAATTACATCACTCATTAAGTCACAATTGACCTAATTGGCTCAATCTGTGATGATGTGGGGGATAATTGATCTCAAAATCACATTCTTTACTCACAGATACAGGTTCAAGGAGCTCAAATTTTCCCTAATTTCTTTCATGATTTTACCTTATATACCCTAAAAACTATACCTTAGGCCCAAATCCTTAAAGTTCATAATCCCTAAAATCTAAACCATAAATATAAACTCTTTAAACCTTGAACCAAACATTTTATCCCAAATTAACATCATTCAGACTAAGAATGAAGTTAATAGGTCTCAATTTGGCCTAAATCACATGACTAATTTCCCCATTTGAGTAATTCACTCAATTTACATGATGACATCTAAGGTATAATGACAACCCAAAAACACATTTTATAGTCACAAATGGGTCAAAATGATTCAAATTTCCCTCAATTATATTTTTGATAGACCATTATATATATATATATATATATATATATATATATATATATATATATATATATATATATATATATATATATATATATATATATATATATATATAAACTTAAGCCCTAAACAATAAAACCTAAACATTATACCCTAAATTGTAAGCCATAAGCTTCCCATATTTACCAATTGATTTAGTCCCAATTAACATCCTTTTTAGTAAGAATTAGATTCACATGGCATAGAGTTATTTGACATTATATTCAAGTCCTTAAACCTAAACCTTATGCCCTAATCCCTAATCCATAAAACATAAATTGTAATCCCTATTCCCTAATGCCCAATACATGCCATAAACATACATGCCTTATGATATAAATGATTTTATCATAAGATGTCACAAAATGCATTTATTAAACCTATGGCAAAAATTTAACCTTTGGAATTCTAATCTAGTTGTGTATCTAAAGTAAATTGTGTCTATTTTGAGCCCCTTCATCCTAATTGCATGACTATAAAATTTAATTTATGGGTTGATCAGCTCTAATTTTCCCCAATTAGCATAGTGATTGTACCTTATATATCATAAAAATTATACCCCAAACCCTAATGCTTAAAGTTACTAATCCCTAAACTCTACACCATAAATATAAATTCTTTAAACCCTAAACCAATCATTTTTTCCCAAATTAACATCATTTATACTAAGAATTATCTTTGTGATTAACCCAGTGTACACTAAACCTAAGCCATAAAAAACTATACCCAAGATTTTAAACCAAAAACCTTCCCTATTTACCAATCAATTTTCTCCCAATTAACATCTTTTGTACTAAAAATAAGGTTCACACATGTCATAGAGTGATTAGACCTTATATACACCCTTAAACCTAAATCCTACATGCCCTAACCCCTAATCCCTAAACTCTATGCACTAATGCCTTAATCCCTAATCCCTAATGTATATTACATATAACGTGATCATGTTATTTAATAACGTGATCATGTTATTTAATAATGTGATCATGTTATCTAATAATGTGATCATGTTATTCTTAATATAGAAAACACTTGATTATTAATGTTAATTTTTAACCCCAAAATGAGTATTAATAATAATGCAATCATGTTATTATATAACGTGATCATATTATTCTTAATATATGCTTCTGAATATGTTGGATGAAGTAAAACTTCATATAACAAGTAACACGATCATGTTATGTAATGTGATCATGATATTATCATTATAGATTAAGCTTAATTTTCAGCATCTATTTTTAATCCAAATCAATAATTTTGTCCCCAAAAACATTCTCTACGTACTTTTACAAGATTTATAGTACTTGTGTACTTGACCCCACCTTTGAAAAGATTAAATTGTCTTTGATGGGTGACATATCACGTTTGAGGAAGATGAAAATGTTGAAGAACAAAACACCAAAGGAATTAGAAATATTGAGAGAGAAACACAAGATATGAATACAAAAACTTCATGGTAGATAAGGTACAGACCCTAATCTTGATGAACCAAATGCCATAGATAGTGAGCCAATTGACAATAATTAATAAAATAATGATGAAATTGATCATAATGAATTGAATAATGATGAAAATGACCATAATGAAATGAATAATAATGAAATTGACAATAATGAATTAGATAATTTTTGGAAGTTTACATTTAAATTTCAAGGTTTTTGATTTTGTTGATGATGAGTCTATGTATGATGTTTCACCCCCCCCCCCCCCCCATGATGAAGAAAATTTTATGGAAACAAATAATGATGAAATTAACCATCAATAAAATTTCATGGAAACATATAATCAATAAAATGTCATCCCACCTCTAAATAATAAAAGTAATAACTATTTTGAAACACCCTCTCAAAAAATTCCACCATTAGTAACACCTCCAAGAATTATGCGTAGAAAAGACAAGTGCTTAATTGAAGTCGATGCAAATAGCTTAGAACCAATGCATATCAAAATGTCTGATCACCATTCAAGAAGACTGGCTAAACAAATTTGGTATACTTTCTTTTATAATTTGTATTATGATAGTCAAAGATTTCAATTATTTGTTTCATTATTAAAATTGAATAAGATGAGACCTATAATGTACATATTAGGACTAACAAAATATAACATGGATGATGAAAACAATGAAATTGTTGAAAATATGCATGATGCATATTATACTATAGGCCCAAAATTGTGCACCCAAGATTGTAATGCTACCTAACATATACTTACAACTTGTGTAGTAAGTGACAAAACATGGAAAAAATGAATGGTTTCAAAAATAGGATAAACACTTAATATAAATAGAAAAACAATAATGAAAGCAATTGAAATATGTGAAAGATTTAATGAACCCAATACCAATTAGTGATGGGAATTATTTGGTAGACCTCCACAAAATGATAATGATATAGATGATAATCTCAAAGATAATACAAGAGTTTTGCCCAATTGAAGAGATGTTGTGAAAATAAGATTTGGTTCTCATAACCATGAACTGCATCTAAAACATTTATTAGATATGACTCAAACACAATTATAATCTGAATTTTTAGAAAAACATCCACAATATTCTATTTTTAAAATATATTTTGAGATGGCCAAACCTTTTTATATAAAAATAAATCACACATGTACCACTTGTTGTTGTAGTTAACATGTTGAATTTTAAATGCACTATGATTTTTTTTTTCATATTCATTGTACTTTGCATACGAACAACATTCTGTAGGAGTGTGGTATTGAATTTACACCAAAATTAGCCAATAAATTTATTCCAACTATCTTTTGTAAAAGACCAAATGGAAAATTATTTTACAACAAATTATGTTTGAATAGAAATTACAACATTTGTGGTGGATTACCAAAATTAAAGAATCTATCCATGAGGAGATTTCAAGTGCAATTGGATAGGAATTAGTTGTTTTAAGAAAATATAAATCTGTGACTTATTAAGTAAAATATGGAAAATAATCTAAAAGGTGTGCACTTGTTACAAAAAATATATCTATTTTTGAATTTTTAGTCAAATTTAGGGAGAAGATTGTTTATGAGTATGCAAGGTGCACACACATGGCTAGATGGTTGGATGAGTATTTAAATATAAGAAAATGATACTTTCCCATTTGGTTCAATTGTTTTAGTAATTTATTTTTCTAAAAATTACACATTCAAACCCAAATGAAAGTTTAATCATAATATTATAACTCATCATAAGTTTCCATATTCATGCATATAGAATTTATCCATGCATCTGATAATATAAAGCAACAACATAAAATATTAAGGGAGTACCATTTCTATATCAACAATGACTGATCACATTGTTTAGAGTATGTGTAAGGTTGTTTTTAAAAGTTATATGAACAATTGAGTCAGAGGAACATTACTTTCAGTCAACATTACATTTGGTCAAATAATTTCACATCATAATTCAAAAATGCATGGATGTTTTATTATTTGAGTAGGATTCATGTTACCATTGGTATAAAACACATTTGGAGTTTTATTGAGGATGGCCATGGAAAAGGGGAACATAATGGTACTGGAGCATGTGTAAAAATTGTTATTGCAAGGGAGGAGTTGGAATTTGAAGAGGGTGTTCATTTGACAAATGCAAAAACTATGGTTGAATGGTGTAATGAGAACATGTGTCATGGTGCTCAACCAAATTATACTATTCATAGACATTTTTGGTTAATGGAGGAAGAAATCTTGGAAAAGTATGAGTATTGTATGACTCTAATGGGTTCAAGTGACCTCCACTCATTTCATAACTCAAATTCAAGTTCTTGAACTATCCATACAAGACACTTGGCATGTTTTTGTTCTACATGCATGGACTCTATTTAGAATGAGTGTGATTCATAAGAGTGGGTGGATGACTAGAATTCTAAAGCTCTAATTCAAATCAACACATATTAGGTTCTAAAAACATTGTAACTTGCAAATATGACATCAACATATGACTTTGACCATGTATCTGATTTAGTGCATCCAAATAGAATATTTTTAATTATGTATAATTTATTCTCATTATATATCTTCATATTATCACTAAAAATGGTTTTTTGTGATACAGGGTATGTTTTTTTAGTTCTTACAGATGAGGATAATGAAGAGGAAGTTGATTAATATTTGTGTCGGTGTGTAGAGAGAAATAAAATATTGACTTCCCCGTTATAGATGGAGAAAACATTGACTATCCTACTGGCTCAGTGGTAGTCACTAGAACTTGGTTTCAATGATATCATATAAAATATTTAGATCAATGGTTATTTGAATAATTTGAAAAATATAGGAAGATACTACACTATTAAAATTTGGTTCTTATAATGAATATTCAATTACAAAAATATCATGAGAGGCCATTAAACTAGAAACTATGGAAAGTTAAGGAGTTAAACCATGAAGCTATTCTTGATATATCAAGGTTAGAGTAGATCCTAGTGGTTTGTTAGAATGAAATACATAGGTATGTTTAATTTTCAAATGTAGATGCAATCAATTATACCAAATGATTTTTATTTTCTAGGTAATACATATAAATTTCATTTTTAATTACTTAAGAGCATTTTTTTGTAGGTTAGTGGTGCCATATAAGATTCCATCTTCATGTGATTGGCACTGTCAGTAAAGAATTATATATTCTTGAATCAAAGAGAAGCTCATTTTGGATGTGATTGAAGATTAGGTTAGATGTGATCAAAACTCAAGAAATGACTTATAGGTTCATTTTATAGGTGTTTGAATGTAGGCTAAAAATTGCATTTTTTTGGTATTAGAAAGGGTATTCTTGAGGCCAAAATGGGTGGTGGGTTTATTAATCAGGATTGATGGAAGACCAATAACCTAGTACTAGATTTTATCTTTCCCCCTCATATGTGTTGTTAGTTTTAATTTTTATTCAAGAAGCATCAACACTAGATTTCTACAACCACAACTTAAACTTTGACAACATTTGTTGTTAGTGTTTTTGTGCTCTAAAATGGTAATGAGAATGCACTTTAGAGTCAATTTTAATGTTGTGGAAGTGTGATAATATTTAATTTTTCTATATGGACGTGATTGTATTTATATATTTCAAGGTGGAGGTCTCGAAGGTAGAAATGCCAGTTGAAGCTCAAGAAGTTGTTTGTTCAATGCCAAAAAATTGCATCTTTGGACCCCTCACTACAACTTATCTAATGAATTACTCTCAAATATTCCACATAAGTGCTCCATGGTGAAATTATATAGATTAAAGAGGTATGTGAGGGATCTAATGGTTCATATAAATTACTTATAGTTTCCATTTTATGTATGTTTGAACTTAAGCTAAAAATTATAATTTTCTTGTATTGGGAAGGGTGTTTTTGAGGCTGGAATGGGTGATGGGTTTGTCAATCTAGCCTAATGGGAGGCCAAAAAACTAATCCTAGGAATTATCCACCCCTCAAACATGTTGGAAGTGTCAATTTTTAGTTAGGAAGCATCTAAACTAGAGTTATGCAACCACAACTTAAACTTTGACAACATTTGTTATCAATGTTTGCATATTCTAGAATGGTAGTTAAAATGCACTTTTGGGTGGATTTGAATATTATGGTGTTGTGATAATATGTAATTTTACTATATGGACATGATCAAAGTGATATATTCTAAGGTGGATGTCTCAGAGGTAGAAATACCAGTTGGAGCTCAAGAAGTTGCTTGTTCACTGCCAAAAAGTTGCATTTTTGGACCCTTTACTAGAACTTGTCCAATAGATTGCTCTTGAATCTTCCACCTAAGTGATCTAGGGTGAGATTAGAGGGATTAAAGATGTAGTGGAGGTATCTAATAGTTCACATAAATGACCTAAAATTTTCATTTTATGCATGTTACAACTTAGGATAAAAATTGCATTTTTATTGTATTGGGAAGGGTGTTCTTAAAGCCAAAATGGGTGGTGGGTTTGTCGATCGAGCCTGATGGGAGGACAATAACCTTATCATGGACATTATCCTCCCTATAAAACATTTTTGTAATGTCATTTTTAAGTTAGGAAGCATCAAAATTAGGGTTCTACAACCACAACTTAAAGTTTCATAACATTTATTGTTAGTGTTTTCATGCTCTAGAATGGTAGTAAAAATGCACTTCTATGTGGATTTGAATGTTTTGGTAGTTTAATAACATGTAATTTTACTATCTAAACATAATTAAAGTGATATATTCTAAGGTGGAGGTATCAGAGGTAGAAATGCCAGTTGGAGCTCAAAAAGTTGTTTGTTCATTGCCAAAAAGTTAAATTTTTGGACCCCTCACTACAACTTGTCCAATGAAGTTCTCTCAAAGCTTCCACCTAAGTGATCCAAGGTGGATTTAATAGGTAATTTAGGGATCTTATGGTTTACATAAATGACTTACACTTTTCATTTTATGCACATTTGAACTTAGTCTTAGAAATACATTTTTTATTGGGAAGGGCTTTCTTAAGGCTGGAATGTGTGGTGGGTTTGTCAATCAGGCCCGATGGGAGGCCAAGAACCCCAGATGTGTTATAAGTTTCAGTTCTCATTCATGAATCATTGAAGCTAGAGTTATATAAACACAAATTAAACTTTGACAACTTTGACAATTTTCACAAGTTAAACTAAAGACCTAGAAACTTAGTGTGTAATTGACTTATTGACCTATTGACCTATTAGGTGGTATTAGGGGATGATATAAGGTGATGTAGTCAAATATTTTAAAATGGTTAGGTAAGTTAAATTATAATAAAATGTCCCATAATTCATGTAAAATGGGGTTGAAGACATGTCATGTCAAAGATATAAAGCTGATGACACTTAAGAATCATGTTTAGTCATGTTAACAATATCCTCACATTGTATGTAAGATAATAAGTTATGTAACCACCCAAACTAATGTTGAATTAGGATGGATTGGAAGTTGTAATTTTTGTGTGGCATATAAGGAATATAAAGAAGAGACAGAGGTGAGAGAGAGCTCCAAGACTAGAGCAAAAAGGGAGCAATGAAGAGAAGATAACATACCTCTTAAAAGAAGATGATCTAGTCCATTTCATGAGTTGTGTTTTATAATCAAGATTACTAAAAGTGAATAAAGATGGAATAATTTTGTGTGTGTGTATTTCATGGAGTAGTATTGGATTTCCATCAATTCGTATATTATATTTGAAAGGTCCTAGAGGCAATGATCAAGTCACTTTTGTGCGTATTTGTAGGTGTACACAAGAGACTATAGGTTACAGTCAAGGAAGAGAATAAATGATGAGATTGGTGAAGTATGGTACAATAAGGAAGAATGCTTAGTGCTCTATAGGTAAGATAAAATATGTGTTAGGTTTCAAGGTTCAGTTTGTGTGATCTATAAGAGGGAGAGAAACTAAAAGATAAAAATCTTTGATGAGAACTCTGTTATGACTATGACAATCCCCAAATTGTGTTATCGTAATGTATTTGAAACTTCCTATCAAGAAAGTAATTATATTTTTTTAGTAGATTCACATATGAATTCATCCAAGGTTCATGGTGAGTATTTGGATGTCAAGATTGGATTGAAAATATGTAACAAATATTCATCACCCCATTATTTGAAAGGTTGCCATGTTTACATAGTTAACACTTTGTTTAGTAGATAGTCAATGCCTTGTTATGAAATAAAATGCCAATAAATATTTTTGTGTACCTAAATAAGGTAAATTTCCATGGATTTGGTAGAATTTGGTGTAATGTATGAGAATAAAATTCACTAGAAATATCTTGTAGGATTTTCAAACTATTGAACACAAACAAACCCAACATAATAGGCCCCTATTTTGCTCAATTACCCTGTGTCTATTCAGTTAGTGTGCCAATGAAATGATGCATATGGTTGATAAAGTGTATGATTTTGAACTTGATAAAATTATGATCACATATATGAGGCAAATGAATTGTGATAATATCTCATTTGGGGTTTAGTAACCTTTAAAGTGCAGATAGTCCACTAAAGAGTGACAAAATTTTGTGTTTTGAGTTGGTTGAAGTGAGTAAAGGTTGATAAAAGGATATTAACTATTATGGAATGGGGATACTAATAATATATACCTAAGGAAGGTCTTAGGTTACTTTGGATGGACTTAATACTAAATAAAGTGAATTATGAAGCCTTTTAGCCTCTGCAAACAGGCAACTAGGGTTTCAAACCCCAAAAACCTATAACTCCCATTCCAATTATGTAAAATTATTGAAATTTTGTATTATAACATATTTTTATTCCCCAAGATGGATTAAAGTGGGTTTTGACTCCATACAATATATATTTATATGGTTTTGATGACCGTGTCATGAATGGAGGGCTAGAAAGGTCTAATTGGACAAGGGCTTATAAAGGAAAAGGTAGCTATAGATAGAATTTAAGAATGGAACTTTAAAGAGACTTGTATAAATATAGAGGGTGGTATAAAATTATTTTTTATCTTCAAAGGAGTCAATATATTTTGAAAACAAAGTGAAATAGTAAAAAAAAGGTTACAAGCCTAGTGGGCATTAGTAGCTTTGTATGTGAAATAAGTATTAAAGTGTGATTCAGGGTTTAAACAAGGTTAAATAAAGTATGATATGATAATACAAGATTATCCATGATAATATATTGTACTCATGAAACCTGTATCAATATTTGTTACTTGAAACCTAAGAGGATTGCCTAGTGAGAAAATATTGAAAGAGTGAGAGGAAGTTTGTGAATGGAATGAATAAAATGAGTTAGAGAATGAATGTGAGAGGTTTGTAAGAGGTATAATGACACAAATAAGTGTCTCTAAAGTGTATAAGAATAAATTACAAAGATAATAAGACCATTAAGCCTAAGTGATAAGAGTGTCATTAGTCATTTCCACGACACAATGAAATAAAAACTTGAAGTTAAAAAAATATGGGAGATCCGAGATTTATAGCATTGAAAAGAATAATTTTTTAATAACAATTTGTGTAAAACATTAATACAAGATAAAAAAACTATACAATAACACACAATGAAATAAAAACTGAATATAAATGAGATAGATTGCCATGATAGGCATACAATATAAGCACATGTGTGTAATGTCAATAATACATAGATTATAGTGATAGTATACAAAAAATTACATCTAAAAAAATAGTATTTAATGTTGGGTGAATGTCATATATGCATATAAAATTCCAAAAATGCATAAATTGACATATAGGCATACAAAAAAGTATATCTCATGTAAGGCATCATATTCATCAAATAACATCCCTTTCT
Organism: Torreya grandis; assembly: GCA_037957365.1. Classification (NCBI taxonomy): domain Eukaryota; kingdom Viridiplantae; phylum Streptophyta; class Pinopsida; order Cupressales; family Taxaceae; genus Torreya; species Torreya grandis. The sequence goes on along the minus strand of JARHVA010004236.1, from coordinate 806,521 downwards.
TTTCCTTCCTCAAAGAAAAATCTCCCTGGGATACCCTATTAGTATATGGAGACCCCTCTAATGCCTTAGATTTCTCCAAGGTCTGACTATGAGTCATATGCTCATAGCTCGCTTATAGTTGAACCTATTCAAATACAAGAATTATTACAAAATTAACATAAAATAAATTCAACTAATTGTTAAGAAATTAATTTTAAACTACAATAAAAAATAATTTAAACATGCACTTACTAAAAGCTCATGATCATGCTCAATCTATTTTTCACACTCAAACAAGTAAATGGAAGGCTTAGTTATTTGAATAGGTGTCTAAAATATGGATAAACATGAGAAGTTACCCTACTAATCATCTGACTGGGACTATCAGATATCATAAGACAAATGTACATACATAATACATTTACATAAGTTATATTTTCCCTAAGTATCTAGTAAATTTTTTAAAACAAGTCTATTTTTACAATTCAAAATTACAAGTTATATATACCTCTCTCAGTGCCTGTGTAGATGACATTGTAGTAACAATTCCTATGTATGTCTTAGCTTGTAGAGAGGGAGGAGTGTTAACTTGAGCCATAAAATGTTAATTTAAATAAGGTTTCACTTAATTTTATATAAAGTATCAAATCTTATATATGGAAACCATTCATATGATTAAAAGGTAATGTAAACTAGGAATCATTGAAGTGTAACTACCATATAATGTGCATATCATGAAAAGACAATGTAAACTAAAAATCATGGAAGTTTAATTACCATACAACATGCAATGGCCAAGAATAACAAGTAGTTTTCATGTTGGAGGTAATATAAAAATAATAATACATTTAGGAAGTGTGAGTGGTAGAGCAGGAGGTGGAAAGAATGTAGCACTTTGACAAGGAAATGTTAGGGAGAGAAAATGAATAAGAGACATATTAAGAACTCTATCCTTACCTGTAAAGCTTCTTTAGATAGAATAAAATACCATTATATATTTATTGGGGAAAGGTTGAGCTACACATATATGGACATCATCCTTGTATTATATGTGTGATATCAATCATCTGCATCTCTATATGTGATACATAGATTGATATCATATTCATTTATAATCAATGGATGACTAGTGATTTTTGGGAAAGCACCCAACCAATAAAAAGGAGTGAGCCATGATAAATCCACCTCTTGAAGAAGGTGTGTGTAAATAACATTATACCAATAGGTCAAGGAAGGGAGGTCATTTTCCAATATATAAAGTTTTATCCATTTAAATATATTGTCTTGTTTTGGCTCTAGAGAACAAAATTGGCAAATAGTTTGGATGTTGAATTAGAAGAAACTACAAGTTGTAATTTTTTAGTCTATCACATATTTTAGTACCAACATAAATGGTGTCTTTTCCCTCAAAACTTGTCGATAGGAATACAAGCTATTGAGATGCAATGCAATATTTTATAGCATAAAGAATGTTGAGTAGAGATGTTTTCTACCCTTTATACCTTTGTCATAACCAAAGCAAGAGATGTAATGAGGCATTACAATTGAAATCTAGACCTGTTTCATGGCAAAATAAAAAGATTTAATGAGATGTTACAATTGAATTATCATGTGTATTACAAGTTTGTGGCTCAAACATGAGAAGGTAAGGTCGACACCAAAATTTGTAGTCCCCCTTTCCCTAACTGCACCCCTTCCTAAAAACCACACCTCTTAAATTGGCCATCAAATATTATAAACATGTATAAGATCGTGTAATAAAATGAAGAAATATTTAAGTCCTACTATCACTATGTCTTAAGTGAATTCACTTAATAAAATATAAATTTATTTAAATAACTATTTCATTAACTTTATTTTAATAATTCAATTTAATTTTGGGGCCTGATTCATGGTCCTTTATGTATAAGAAGACTCTTAGAGTTACATTGTTAAGTTAATGATCCACTAAATATGATTGTTGATATTTTAATAATCAGTGAGCAATTTTAAGGTTTTGATTTAGTTTGAATTGATATTATTTGAAAGTAATTATAATTAATTTCAGCAACTATTTTAATTATGGCTATGAGTATGCCTTTGTCCTACAAAAAAATTAAAGTTCAATTAATTGAATTTGAAACCTATTTATGAGTTGGTTGTAGGTAGGTTAATAGTCAAAATTGTTTAATTAGGATGAAATTTAGTTGATTTGGGTGGATTAGATGTAATATAATTAGTGGTTACATTAACCAATGAACTAAAATTGCATTGTATAAATTGATATGGAAGTAATGGAGAAAGGGGTCAAATTTATGAGTCATCTTTACATTTGCCCATTATGATGGATCTTAATCATGTTAAATCTAATTCCTTGTATTTTTACCCTTCATGCACATTTATTCTCTTTTACCTTAAATTCCCCTACTATTATCACTCATTTTCAAGGGTAACATGTGGATTTATTTATAATCATAATGGTAATATAAGTCAAAATGATAATATGAGCTTAGCAACTTCATTTTGAAGATAGTGTTACCTAGAAGGACCCCTAGATATGTGTTTTTCATTTTATAAGTATCCTTGTGGTATGTGAACTACCCTTATCTAATCTTGAATGAGATTATTCATGGGATCTTTGTGGGATTTGTAGATTGTAAAGAATAGAGCAAGGATAAAGAGAGAAGATGAAAATAGAGTATGAATTGATGAGGTTGATTTTAAAAGTAAATGTTATAGAGACCTAGTTGATTAGTAAAATGACTTCAAGCAAAGGAGGATTAAGTGAATACAAGGAGGATTAAGATCTATTGAGTAGGTAAGAGTGAGCAATAAAGACTTAGTAAATGCAAAGTGATCAAAGAGGTTGAAGATAGAATACAAAGAAGGACAAGAAAATATCAGAGTTAGGTATTTGGCAAAAGTAAGTGTGTGTTTCCATCCATATCAGGGAAGCTTGTTAGAAATTATGCATCAAGATATTTGATAGATAAATTTAACTTAAACATACAAGGCAAATATACATAGATTAAAATTACATAGAACATAAGATTAAATTGAAATTTTACCTCTGTATAAGTAAAAGGTATCATCTTAATAGAGACAGATGAAATAGTGGATGGGATAGTAGTTGGATCTGAATATGTAAATAATAGTTGTAACAAATCAAATTTTTTAAATGTCGACTGTGACAATGAAGGTACCATCACCTCTTGTGACATAAAAAATGACATATATTATTTCATTTCTATGTAAATTAATTGTTAGCTAAATTAAATTTTCAAATATAACTTAAATTTAACATGGCATTTACATAAAATGTGCATGTATCTATGTAGTGGTTGATGTTTGCACACCAAATGTACATGACAAAAAATCATCACTCATAAGAATATTATCCAATCCCTTTGAACCAATAGCACTATAATCATCAAAAGGTCCAATACACATAGCTCCAGAAGAAATATAAGGGTAGGTTCAAGTATGCACACTAGGTGGCATATATTTAGCATCACTCTACGAAAGCTCCACAAGAACTATAAGGGTAGGGTCAGGTATGCACACTAAGAGCATGTAGAGTATCAATCTCCATGACCTACTTAACTATAGAGGGGATCTCAGGCTCAAGTTGTTTTTGGATATGAATATATGTAGGTCGATTAGGTGCATAACATGCACCTGGTTGATCCTATGTAGAGCATTTACCTTAACCCTAAACCTCACTAAAATAAAAATTATTCAAAATATCATTGAGGATAAAATAATAGTAGAGTTTTATCAAAAAATACAATGGGATGTTATGGTTGTTACATGGTGGATAGTCAAACACCATCCACCATCGATCCCAAAAATTGGCTATGATTAAGTTATGTACCTAGAAATGGATTAGAAAACATTTAGCGGTTATGGGAAATGGGGCATTGGTGGTTAGGTCAATAAATAGGGCAAAAATGGAGGATTTTGATATTTCTTTGTTTTTGACCTAAACTACTGACAATATATCAATATAATAAGCCCTACAACTATCCCTATATGAAGTCTATTTGTTACTTTGACTCATTATAAAGTCAATTTGACCTAATAATGTCTCTAGGGAATTGGCTAGCTGGGTGTGATGGGGGTTGGTGGAAGTGGGATCCCTCATTCTCCCAATTAATTCTTCAATTTCAATTCTATTTCCCACAATGTTATCAATTAGAATCTCCTAACTACTAGGGGGTTTTGTGGAACTATAGGAGGGTTAGGTGGAGGGATAGGACGAGGAGCAAGAGGGTTTTTTGGAGGGTCAGAAATTTTTAAAAAATTACAACTAAAAATTAGGGTTAAATAATGAAAATAATGAAAAATTAAGGTTAAAAAATGTATATTTCTATCACTTACCTCTTTTACATGGTGGAATCATCAATTAGTAGCCTCCTGGGATGAATTTGGTGGCTTCTTATCACTCTTTTTCCTACCTCACATAAAATGAGATCATAGAAGTTGGAGGAGAGCAAGGAAACTCGAATTTAAAATGATGGTTTTGCATTTTATTTCATTTTTTTTGGCTTTTGTGACATTGGTCATATGATCACATTATTAATGTGACCATGTTATTGAAAATAATAATAATTTAATCACGTTAATAATGCAATTGCATTATTATTTAAAATAACATTATCGCATTATATAATACGATTATCGTATTATGGCTTGATAATTACCTAGCCATAATTTAAATAATGTGATCATGTTACCTAAATGTCCATGAAATTATCTCCCAACTTTGTGCACTTACCTTATCATAAAAATGTTCCATGATGAAAATGAGAAGCTGGACACTTACTGAGAAAGAGGAAAAAGTGGTTATTATACTAGGTTGAATGGATTGACTATGTTCTATGGAAAAAAAAACAATATAACTATTAGCAAATAGAGTCAAATAGGTTGACTGTGTTCTATAGAAATATCAATAGAAAGGTTTTATAAGAGACTGAGTCAACTATGTTCTATAGAAAGACAAATAGATATAGACTGTAAGGGATTGAATTGACTAATTCAACTATGTTATATAGATAGGAAAAGTTTGGAATGTTATAATTTCTTTGGATGACTAAGTAGAAATATTACAAAAAATATGCTAAACATATAGGCAACTAGGTTGATTAAGTTGATCTAGAGGCAACATACAACCCAATCCTTGTACCAATGTTGGCTAATAAAAGTTTTATAATACAAAATAAAATTAGCAAACATCAAGTAACAAGACTAAATTTTAAATGATAACCTAAAGAACATACATTCCTATATGTTTTTAAATTAGATTATTTTTTAAAATGTGATATGGCATTTGGATTTGCAAAGGAACTAAAATAGGTAAGATAAATATATTTACAAGTTTGTTAAGGCTAAAAGGGATATGTATTGGTGATAATACTTGCTTGATATTGGGGCCTACCCCCTCACTTCACAATATTGTAGTGATAAGGGTGTTGGGTGTTTTCTTAATAAATACCATCAACCATGTATTTATACTCATCTAAAAAACCAAGTCGACATCCCTCATGGTGATGAAGTCCAAGTAGGTAGACCCGAGTAGAAGTATTTGAATGCTTATTTGATATTTTGTGATTTGGTAGTGTGTAAAAGAAGAAAGTGACTAATCCATTAAATTAACCTTTATAGTTATACTATGTGCACTACTCTAAGAAATCAAGAAGATAAATGAGATGTTAATTAATTACTACCAATGTGAGTTAATTGTCTTTTCATCAAAAAAGACATAGTACTAGGTCAATTGGATCGACCTAGTATGAAAACAATATAGAATAGAGTCAATTAGGTTGACTTTTTCTATTACAAGATAGTCTAAATAAATGTAGTTGAGCAAGTTGACTGAGTTTCTAGGGAAAAAGGTAGTTATAGAACTAATTCAATGTAGTTGACTTAGTTTAATGTAAGTTGATAGTTTTTATAGGATTGAAAAAGTAGAAAAAGAGAACTATAATTTTAACTAAAAATGAAATGACTTAGCTAATTATAATGAACCTAAAGTTATTTTTAACAATTTTCATGATTTTAGCAATGTACTAAATCTATTGAATTGTTATTTTTAAGTTGTGGTGTCTAGATGAGGGTTTGAACTTAAAAAATAAGATGTTAAAACAAATTCAAACCAGTCGGCTTAGTTTTCATAGATTGAATAATTAAAAATAACTATAACTAAAATAACTATGTTGATAGGATCGATCTAGTATTCTTGACAATAGTTAGAAGATTTAAAAACAAGATGAAGAACTAAATTCATGGAATTGATCTAGCATGCTAAGGAAAAGATTTGAGTAGAAAGAGTTAGATAAGATAGATAGGTTTGACTCAGTTTTTAAAAAAATAAGTTGATACCCTAATTGTGTTTATTGATCAATGAAGTATAAGATGACCTGCAAGCAATACAAAAATGAGTTGATCAGATCATTCTAGTTGTTTTTTAGGATAGAAATACTTGCATATAAAATAGAACATAGTCAATTAAATTGATTTAATCTTGAGACCTATGCTGAAACTATTAGACTGAGTCGATAAATTTGATCTAGTATTCTAAAAATCAATGCTAAAAACTTACAAGGGGTAGTTCATGTTAGATTCACTAGAATATATAGAAGTGAAAGTGAAATTGATCTACAAATCAATCCTATCTTGGAGAATATAAATAAACTAACTATGTCACTAGCAATATGTTGATAATAGGGGTCATGACCAATACATGGATCCACTAAATCTACGTAAGAGATCTCTTATCATATGACATGGATAAAGAGGGTTCCAAATCCTCTAGTCAAGCAACACCATATAATAACCCTAGCTAGGTCTTTGTGTTTCAAAGTGATAAAAAAGTAAATAAAATCAATTTAGTTCTCACCAAAGCTTATGGCATAAATGGGGGATAAAAATAAATAATAAACATGCAAACAAACTCTACTCAAGTTAATGTAGAGTAAATGCTAAGCAAGGAGAGGCAATACATTCATTACTCATTGTACATGCAAATCTATCTACTAACAAAATAAGAGTAATAGTTAGGAATATTTGCATTAAAGATGAACCTGTCAAATCCCAATTTCTCCCTTGGCCAATGGTGCTTTTAAATATGTTGTTTTGGTTCACAAGGATCACAAAGATATTTTATCTCTAGGATACAAGACTTCTCCTATGTATCCAAGGCATTTCCACAAGATAAGATTCTCTTCTCCAAGAAAGTATGAAACACTAAACAATGAATCTTCAAGTAGAATGGAAGATAGGAAGATAAAGAAGTGTAAATGAATGATTTTATCTATTTTAAATGGGGTTAAGGATGTGTATATATAGCTTGATTTGACTATAAACCCTTCAAAAAATTTATTCAATGTAGTTAGCTTAGTCGACCTAATCAGTTTCAAAATAGAGAAGTTAAGTCCCACACTAAGTCAGCTAGGTGAACTTAGTTCTATAATGTGATCAATTCCCAAAACTAAGCCAACCTAATTGACTGGATTTGGTAAGGTGGTAAAAATTGGATTTGGCTTCGGAAGAGGCTCTTTGAGGTAGTGAATTATTTGGGGAGGAATGTAAGAGAGGTGTAAAAACATAGGGGAACATGTAGGAAGGGTTTGTATTAGTTTTAAGTGGAAGTATAGGGAACAACAGTCCTTCAAAGTAACAAAGACCTACCTACACCTTTCTGAGTACACCCTTTAACGAGTGCACTCAGAGATATTGAGACTCGATGGACACTTGCACGAGAGCAAATGTCAATAATTTATAAAGTTTAAAAATATTGTGTGTATATAAAATTTAATACTCAAAGTGTATGTATCCAATGTATTCCCAATAACATATTAAAATTTCCCATGGAAGGTATGACTGAAAAGGTAGCAACTACATGTGTAGGACTGACTTATAAAGGTAGTCCAATCTCAACAAGAATATTTTGGGATGTCCCATCGAATGCTCTAACTGATCTAGTATAAGGATGTAAATTACTATGAGTATAACCCATGTTTGTAAGTAATGTCATGGTAAAAACTTTCTCACTTTCACCATTATCAATCATAACACTATCTATAGGGTGTTTATCAAGGTATGCTAGAATGAATATAGAATGAAAATGAAAGTCATCATCTTTAATCTCACCATTATTGAAAGTAATATAAGGTCTCTAAACCATAAGAGGTATATGTCATGCGTAAGTATGAATAATCCCATCTAGTGGGTGTTTATAATGTGGTGGGGGAGAATGTACATTATATTCCATTTGAATTTCTAATTCCTTCTTAGAATGGTCTTAAAAATATTTTTTAAATATTTTCTATTTATAGTGATCAGAGGTTGTGAGCTCGATTCCTTTGGAGGATCCTCAAATGTAATCTTTTGGTCATCAAAAAGATCTTGGATATTGTACTTCAAGGTAAAGCATCTACCTATAAAATGCCCTAGTCCTTGATGATAATAACAATAAAAATTTGCAGCATAACCTTTGGGTAGAGGTTGACTCATATCAACCTTCATAGGATGAGAAAGAGATATAATTTGACACTCTAGTAATCACAAGAGTAATGAACCTAGGGACTTAGGTAAACATGTAAATTATCTTCTTGGTGTATTGGATAAAATAAGTCCTTTAGGCTACAAGACTTCTCCTATGTATCCAAGACATTTCCACAAGACAAGATTCTATTCTCCAAGAAAGTATGAAATTCTAAATAATGAATATTTAAGTAGAATGGAAAATAAGAAGATAAAGAAGTGCAAATGAATGATTTTATCTATTTTAAATGGGGTTAAGGATGTGTATATATAGCCTAATTTGACTGTAAACCCTTTCAAAATTTTAGTTGATCTAGTCAGCTTAGTCGACGTAATCAGTTTGATAATAGAGAAGTTAAGTCCCAAACTAAGTCAGCTAGGTGAACTTAGGCTTGTAATGTGATCAATTCCCAAAACTAAGCCAACCTAATTGACTGGATTTGGTAAGGTGGTAAAAATGGGATTTGGCTTCAGAAGAGGCTCTTTGAGGTAGTGAATTACTTGGGGAGGAATGTAAGAGAGGTGTCAAAACTTAGGGGAACATGTAAGAGGGGTTTGTATTAGTTTTAAGTGGAAGTATATGGAAAAACAATCCATCAAAGTAATAAATACCTACTTAAACCTTTCTAAATACACCATTTAACGAGTGCACTCAGAGATATTGAGACTCGATGGACACTTGCACGAGAGAAAATATCAATAATTTATAAAGTTTAAAAATATTGTGTGTATATAAAATTTAACACTCAAAGTGTATGTATCCAAGGTATTCCCAATAACATATTAAAATTTCCCATGGAAGGTATGACTGAAAAGGTAGCAACCACATGTGCAAGACCGACTTATAAAGGTAGGCCAATCTCAACAAGAATATTTTGGGATGTCCCATCGAATTCTCTAACTGATCTAGTATAAGGATGTAAATTACTATGAGTATAACCCACGTTTGTAAGTAATGTCATGGTAAAAACTTTCTCGCTTGCACCATTATCAATCATAACACTATCTATAGGGTGTTTATCAAGGTATGCTAGATTGAAAATGAAAGTCATCATCTTTAATCTCACCATTATTGAAAGTGATATAAGGTATTTGAACCATAAGAGGTATATGTCATGCGTATGTACCAATAATCCCATTTAGTGGGTGTTTATAATGTCATGGGGAAGAATGTACATTATATGCCATTTGCACTTCTAATTCCTTCTTAGAATGGTCTTGAAAATATTTTTTAAATATTTTCTATTTATGGTGATGAAAGGTTGTGAGCTTGATTCCTTTGGAGGATCCTCAAATTTAATCTTTTGGTCATCAAAAAGATCTTGGATATTGTACTTCAAGGTAAAGCATCTACCTATAAAATGCCCTAGTTTTTGATGATAATCACAAGAAGCATTTGCAACATAACCTTTCGGTAGAGGTCGACTCATATCAACCTTGATAGGATGAGAAAGAGATATAATCTGACACTCTAGTAATCACAAGAGTAATGAAGCTGGGGACTTAGGTAAACGTGTAAATTATCTTCTTGGTGTATTGGATAAAATAAGTCCTTTATGTTGTTATGAAACTGTGTTAACCATAATTGTTGTTTATTTTTTAGGCTCAAGAGGTTTTACCTTATAACTTGGTTTGATTGTAAATTTGGTACTAGATGTAGATGCAGCTGGTGTGTTTGCTACATACTTGAGCTTATTTTTATGGTATAAGCTTCATTTCATGGTTCCATATAACGTGGCATAAATCTTTGAAAGATTTTAACTTTTTAAAAACAATGGGATCATGTAATGGAGCAAGTAAACTTTAATTGGCTATGTCTTATAACTCCTTATCTAAATAATATCTATTTTACTATCACTTATAATTATTTTTGAATAGAAACATCATAATATTCTGACCATACGATGAATTTTAAAGTTCTATTTTATTTTATTTTATTTTATTTATTTATTTTGAGAAAATGATTTTTCAAACCTAACATATTAATGTAACTAGATAGATACTATTTATTACCAATCAATAAAAAAATTGTAAGAAAATGTAATGAATTTATTAATCATTATAATATATAAAAAAATCCAAAACACGATCTTTAAAATTAATATTTTTTAACATATTAAAAAATATATTTTAAAGTTATTTGTACTAATTTAATATCGCCTACAACTCTAAACTTACACAAAGATGCGCATCCTTCACCCTATACTTAATGGAGCTCAACATAAATATAGTACCCATCATTGTTTACCTGAGATTACTAATAGCTCATCGTTGTTTACCTAACATTACTAATAGCTGGAACCAACTTATTTATTAAAGTTTATTGTTATCATATTCAAATATTTCTATACACATTCTCGTGCACTCATTAATTCATTCCAAGGGCATTCTAATATAGCAACCACTTTTGCAATTAAAATATTTATTGCATTCAATTTTATTGAAATTTATACTATTTTTTTGGTGAGATATTTAATAATTATTATATATAATTAATTATTACAATTTCATTACTTCAATTATTTGTAGTCTCATAAAAATATTTCTAACTTAAATTTTTATCATATATATATGAATGTACAACCTACAATGTTACACAAAATTACAATATTACAACATAAATTATTTATATGAATACATGTATTAAATTTTACAATAAATTTTTATAATATTTTTTAATAAAAATTATTTATTCAATATTATTTATAAAATACTTGTATATATACACATATACATATACATATATTTATATTAATATTATGTTCAAATTATCGCCTTCTATCTTATACTATATATATAATTAAAAATAGTTAATACATTTGTATGGCCACCAAACTAAATCATCCATACATACATACATATATATAATTAGAAATAGTTAATATGTTTGTATAGTCACCAAACTAAAGCCAACATAAATTTATGTAAAACATTTCAAAAATAATAATGAAAAATAAGGGCATCCATATTTTTCATTATTATTTTTCAAATATTTTACATATATTTATGTTGGGTGCATCCATATTTTTCATTATTATTTTTTAAATGTTTTGCATATATTTATGTTGAGTTGAATTTGGTGGCCATACAAACTTATTAATTATTTTTAATTATATATTTATGTTGGGTTTACTTTGGTGGCCATACAAATGTATTAACTATTTTTAATTATTTTTCAAATGTTTTACATATATTTATGTTGGGTTTAGTTTGGTGGCCATACAAACGTATTAACTATTTTTAATTATATATTTATGTTGGGTTTAGTTTGGTGGCCATACAAACATATTAACTAATTTTAATTATATATTTATGTTGGGTTTAGTTTGGTGGCCATACAAACATATTAACTATTTCTAATTATATATTTATGTTGGGTTTAGTTTGGTGGCCATATAAACACATTAACTATTTTTAATTATATATTTATGTTGGGTTTAATTTTGTGGCCATACAAACGTATTAACTATTTTTAAGAGACACACAATTATTTTAAATGTATCAAAGGCATTCATATTTTTCGTTATTAATTTTTAAATGTTTTACATATATTTATGTTGGATTTAGTTTGGTCGCCATATAAATGTGTTAACTATTTTTAATTATGTATTTTTAAAAATAGTTAATACATTTGTATGACTACCAAACTAAACCCAACATACATTTGTGTGGCCACCAAACTAAACCTATATTGAATTTAGTTTGCTGACCAAACAAACGTATTAACTATTTTTAATTTTATATATATATATATATATATATATATATATATATATATATATATATATAAAATTAAAAATAAAATTTAGTTTGGTGGCCACACAAATGTATTAACTATCTTTAATTATTTTTATATATAATTAAAAATAGTTAATACGTTTGTATGGCCACCAAACTAAACTTAACATGAATATATTAAAACATTTGAAAAATAATAATTAAAAATATGGATGAACCTCTTATTTCAAATAATTGTTGGAATTGTTCATTAGCAAATCAAATATCAACTCGTGAAGAATCGAATCTTAATTATTATTTTTTAAAGTCAAGTAGGCTTACGGATATGAGGAGAGAAGAATCGAATCTTAATCATAAGGATCACTTTTCGATGAGTTATGAAAGTGAAAGATATGGATGAATATAGAATATCAAAATGGTGAAATAAGTTGAGTATATCAAATGTCAATTATATTAATATAATATGGTAAATTTTCTTATTTATTAATATTGGTTTTTGTTTTGTTTTTAAATATATTTTAAAATTTATATTATATTTTATTTTAAAATAAGTTGATTGTTAAGCGATAAAATATATAAGAATTAAATGTTATATTGATTTAGTGATATATATATATATATATATATATATATATATATATATATATATATATATAATGTAAAATTAAATTTGAAAAGATTAAAAAAAATTATAATTTTTAAAAAAATGATAAAATAAAAATTTAAAAATGATAAAACAAAGTTAATATTAAAAATTATGTTTATGTAATCAATTTAATGGATGTTCTCTTTTGTAATGGTTTTATTGCTAAGTGATAAAACAAATAAGCATTCCATGTTTTATGGATTAACTATAATTAATTGTGTATAAATATTTTATAAAAGAAATTAAATTTATAATTTTATATTAAAAAACTTTTCAATACATATTATATAAAATTGAATTTGAAAATAAAAAATAATCATATCAATTAAAAAATGCTAGAACAAAACTAGTTTAGATTTTACTGTTAATATTTATTATCAATGGCTTAATTCAAAGAAAAAAAATATTATAAGTTATTCATTTTCTGATTTGTAAGGATTATATTAATTTTAAATTATATTTCATACATAATAAATTTATATTCACATATACAAGTTGTAAGTTTTTATAAAATTTGATGAAAGTAATTGAATTAATATAAATAATTTAAAATTTTAGTTTTACACAATGTAAAAGGTAGATAGACATATTGTTTTATGACATGTATTTCATTTATTTATTTATTTATATTATAAATTCATGTTTAAAGTATATACAAATATTTTCCAGATTTAATATATAATTAAAAAAAATTAACGCGAATTTTAAAAAAAAAAGATTAAAATAATTCAATGAACATAAATCTTGACAAAAAAAAATGTGCACTCTTAATTATTAGAAGATATTAAATATTTTAATTTAATTTACAATCTTGTGTTGTCTAAATATATAATGTCAACTTCCTTTAGTATTCACCTTAGATATAAGAGCATACTTGTAGGAGGAGATGAAAATTGATGTAAATAGGGAGACAATATTGATTTTCATGTATATAAATGTTATTGAATTGCTACACAAATAATAATGAATCAAAACAAATAAATGAGTGCAATATCTTATTAGATAAAGACTAATAATAATCACTACATGTGTGCCAAAATAAATTGGCATATAAATAAAAACAAGTATTTGTAATTACACAAATAATATAAATATTTTAAAATTTTAAAAAAATGAATCCATTGAATATGTGTATGTGTGTGTGTGGGGTTGAGAGAGATAATGAGTATTATATTACAAAACAATTTATCATATATATATATATATATATATATATATATATATATATATATATATATATATATATATATGACAGACAGATAAACTATTTTATAATACAATGCTCATTATCAATATGATAACACTTTCCTAGTCATACAAACATTTTTGTTTATTTTGATGTCAATTAAGATAGACAAGATCTTAGACTTAATAATAACTAAATGTACTAAAAATTTAAAAAGGACTTCACTGAGCACATACAAACAAAAAAGCTTTGCAACAACACAACAAATAAATTACTCGACTAGAGTAAAATCAATAAGTATTTGGAAACTCAAACATTGTTGCACATTCATTGGTTGTCAATAAAACAACTAAAAATTAACATTAGTAAAACACACATTAAATGTAAAAGAATAAATATAACATGTATTAAAGAAATAAAAATGAATAAAAAATACTCGGTTATTTTAATATATGTTATGCATCTTCTTCAAATTCCATTATTTATTATTTACAAGATGTTGTTATGGTTTTTGAAAATACAAAAATTAGAGAAAATTGAATTAATTTTCAGCTAATTTTAGTTTGGGTCTAAAATTTTCAATTTAAAAAAAAAAGAAATTAACTTAATTAATTTTTATTAATTAATTAATTTAATTGAAAATCAGAGTTGTGAAAAAACATCTTATTTTCAAAATTATGCAAATGTCCATTGAAGTTCTCGTACCGTGTAAAAAAATTTAACTTCTCCTACAATTGTACAAAACTCTCATGAACTCTTTTCAAGTTGTGTAAGTGCTTTATATTTTCTATGAGTTGTACTAAATTACCTAAAAAATTTCAAGTCATGCAATTTTATAATTCTACCTTTGCATGTAATGCAATTGCAGAATAATAAATAATAAATATAATTGAAATAACTTTTAATTATTTTAATTAAAATATACAAATTCACTTTTTAAAATCTCATTATTGTGCAATTACCGTAGATACTTCCTTGGGTGGTGTAAATAAGTTTTGACACTTCTCTAAAACATGCAATTAAAATATTTCCTTCCATTGCTGTGTAAACAAACTTTATTTCCTCCTAGGCATGCAATTTATTTATTATTCTCCCCACTTCATACCAATGCCATTATTATTTTATCAAATCATGTTGAAATAAAACTTCTTCAATTTAAAATATTTTGAAGCCATTCCATACCATTCAAGCATGTAGAATATTTAAATGATTTTACAAATACTCACTCAGTACTAGATCAAAAATAAGAAGAAAATCGTACAGTGTCATCACAATTGGAAGAAGGTATGAAGTATAAATTAAAAAGAAGTGAAATAAATTAAATTTATTTTAGCTACTAATAGTAAGTTGTATGATGTCGAAAGGAGAGAGGGTTTAAGTTATTTTATTTTTTTCTGCTCACAAGGAGAAGGTTGTACGACCATATGGCACAATAAAATAATAAATGTTATAAAAAAATAATAATACATTTATTTATTTTTGCTGTAAAAAAAATCCACACAGTGCTAAATTAACTAAGTGAAAGTAAAAATTAGACAAAACAACAAATTTAATTTTTTTCCTGTAGTAGTGAGGTTGTATGGCCCAATTTGATGGGAGTGTAGATAAAAATTAAAAAATATTAATCATTTGGAAAATTAAATTTTTTTATAATCACAAAAAGGAAGTTGCACGATGCAAAATAGGGTAAGAGGTTAAAAAATTAAAAAATAAAAGAACTGATAAAATTTTTATATATTTCTGCTTGCATAGGGAGGATGTATGATTCCCCAAGGAGAGGAATGGAGCTAAATTTTTTGAAAATTAAAAGAGTATAATTATATATTATTTTATTCTAGTCACAAAAGAGGTTGTATGACCATATCAACAATTAAAAAAAAATGAGAATAAAATAAAATGAACAATGCATATTCTTTTTGGTTTTTACCAAATCAGAACTATATGGTTATAAGGCATGAAACAAAGGTAATGTCAAAAGCTTCATTAAAATTCTTATTTTTCCTCTTGTCATTTGGAAGAAAGATGATTGAGAATGGTGATCAAATATGTATGGAAAGATTGAAGAAACATGGAAGCAATGTGAATTTTTAAAAATGGCCAATTTTTTGGAGGCATTTTGTCAAATATTTCTCATGTTTCTTCATTAATATGCTATGGAATCATAAAAAAGGTGACATTAGAGTGAAGAAAATTTATATGGACAAAGCTATGAGTATAATATTAGGTGAAATTAAATAACTTATTTTTGTTTTAAGTTATTTTGTTTTGTTAAAATTTGAAAATAAACCATCATTATGTGAATACCTTCTGACTATCAATTTTATTGAAAAATTAATGTCATCATCCACTACTATTGAAAATTCAACTTTAAACACAGACAAAGCAAATATGAAGTACTAGTTTCAGGGGGTAATGCTTCTTTCACCATTGGAATCCAATGGGGAGAACATTTCAAATACCAATCTAGGTCATATTGATTTATATGAATTTTAGGAGAGAATGAATGTAGTATGCAAAACTAACTTTGGTCAAAGTATTTTTTATAGTGGATTGGCACAAACTGTAGCCTTTCAAATTTTAGTGCAATATTTTAAATTGGTTTGGTCATGACGGAGCACTATAATTTATAACTAAAGGAAGTGAGAGATCCACAAGGTGAATTTATGGCAACTTATCTCTAGATCATATACAAAGTATGTTGCATCTTCTAGATTGAGAATTTTTTGTGCATTTAACTCTTGATTCCTCTCAAAGGTTTTTGAATGATAATAATGACTCATGTTCTAAAAAAGTCAACAATGGATAGTTGATAAAATTAAATCACCCTTCTTTATGAATCCCAAATATTCTTGTAATATCTTACTTAAAAAATGAGATAAATAATATAATAACACGATTACATAGAATAGTGGGGAATCCAACATCTAAATTTTTTCAAATGTGGATGTATAGATTCATTTGGATCATTCATAGGAATATAAAATATTTAAATTGGGGATAATTTATTAGTGATACAATCCATAAATAGCTAATGGAAGTAAGAGTCACATCAAAATTTTATATGACTTTCTATTTTGTCTACGTTGTTGTTAGTCAAAGATATTTTGATGGATTTTATAAAATGGGTGACTTTGAAAAAACAAAATTATATAAATCTTATCCCCAACTTATATTGAAAGAAAGCACTTGACAGTTCAAGAGGGTAAATTATTGTTTATTTCATTATATCATTAATTTGTTCGAGAACAAACTTTTCAACACAAGGATATCAGTGGAAACTATCATATAAATACCCAGATGGGGAACTTGGTTTATAAAATTCATAACTTTCAGATATTTAAGGATTAGTGTCTATGAAATTAATCCATACATGCTTTCATGGTATGTCTATGACAAGTGGGCATTAATGGAGCTAGTGAGACAACTTATTAAAACACAAGTTTTTGACATGTAGACATAGATTAGGGGTCAAATTTTTAATTTTTATTGGTAGGTACACTTGTCCACCATTAATAAAAGATAAAATAGTGGAGCAATATATATCCTATTGAAATATCAAAAAAAATTAAAACATGTTTTCATTTGAAATAAGGGGTTTAATTGAATGTAATCTTGGGCCTTAATTTCAACATCTCTTACACTTTGAAGATTATTAGATGGGATGCAATGATGAAAAATGATCAAAATCAGGGACTATTTATGGTTTACCATGAAATAGATAGTTAAATTTGGCATAACAAAAATACCAAGGAAATTGGTAGATGACGAAGTCATTCTGGATCCCATTTTTGAAAAAAAGGGCATTGTAACTATATTTGTACTTGTAGTTCATTGGGATAAGAAAGAATATAGTTCCCTCAAAATTAGATCAAGGGAATTATTTTAAAGAAATCTCAAGTGGTTAAGGAGTAGAGGAATTTATGTTCAAAATATTTATTTTCTTACACCTTCTAAAGAAGATGAATTTGGTAGTTTTTATAAACAACAACATGTTGAAATAGAGAAAGCAAATGAAGAAACATTCCAAGTAGATAACTATTGGTGACATAAGAAGCAAAAGAACTAGAAACAATCTGAAAGAATATTCAACCATGAAGGGTTATAAATCTCAATATAAAATGGTTAGGTGAATATCTTTCCTCTTCTCCTACTCCCTCAATTTTTCAAGTTCTTGTTAATGGCTTTATGCAGTCCCAAGAGTTTGTATAAAGTACAAATCGATAATTCTTTGATTTTAATGTCATGTTGCTCTTTATATAATCAATTTTCTCACTACAATAAGTCACTCTTATTTCTTATTCTCACTCAAATATTGAAATGCCTATTATTTCCTCTCCAAAAATTCCAAATGATGTAATTAAAAAACAAAAACAAGGAGAAACATATTTTCAATGTGGCATAATTGAAAGAACACCTTCTTCTACCCTGGTAATGTTGGCCCCATAAATCTCAACTTTTGTCTCAACTCCTTATTTAAGCACAATAATATCAGATTGGTTGTCTAAAGTGGTAAAGAAAACAATAAAAAATGTTGAACTTAAGGAGATTGATTTTAGTACTCTAATAATTCCAATTCCTTTTTCAAAAAGATAAATAAAGGAAAGAACCATATCACATATGGTAACATATGAAAGAGGATACAAATATGTAAAGGTGACAATTCCTACAATTGAAAAAGATAAATCATAGATTAAAGTTGAGTACTATCAAGTATCAAGAGTTCATTTGGATAAATGTACTAGAGAAGGGATGACAAAAGATATGTAGCTAGAAATTGACATTATTTTTTATAAAATGGAAAAAGATAAAACAACAAAACATGAATTGAAATAAAAATTGGAGTAGTTGAATTCAGTATTACATAGGTTGATTAGACCAGTCCAACTATTAATTATTTCGTTAAGTATTCATGTTGAAAAAATGGAAAAAATAAAAGATATATAATTCAAATGGATAATGTAGTAAAATGTTAGAACGAGAAGATTACTAATAAGGGAGTTTTAAAAATTCATGTTGTAATGACAATGGTTTTTGAATATGAATAGGTAACAAAAAAATGAACTTGTGGATACATCGAGGAAATACAAAACTAGGAAGAGTTCATTCCTAAATTGATTGAATTCTAAAACTTTCTCTCTCATAATATTATTAACAAATGAGTCATAAAAGAATAAGTTATTTATCAAATTGAGTTCCTTTGGACCACAAAATTTAGAATCCAATCACTTCAAGAATGTATCAAAAAATTCAATAGTGCAAGGTCACTTGAGAGTGACATAATGATAGAAATTGATGTAGAAATCAAAAAGTGGAATTGTCCTTTTATCAATGATAGGGATCAAAATGGAAATCCTTTGTCAGTAGAAGTTGTGGTTGAAAAATACAAAAAACACATTTAGGAAGTTATAAATCTCATATCTTCATTTGATCATGAAATATTTCATCAATAGGCCAAATATCAAGTCAATGTAGATAATCTTGACTTGATAAAAAACTTCAAAACAAGTTTCAGGAAATAAGAGAGTTGAATTATTCAATAGATATTATATACAAGTATATATATGGTCCTAAAGAAGATTTGATAAGAGTATTTATCTAGAGATTTGATGAATTTTTAAAAGAAAACGAGTTATCAACAATGCAAAAAAAATATTGAAGTCATTGTCAATATTCCAAAACTTTTTTCTCATACTTTTTTTACAACTAGTTTGTATTGTCACATTGTAATTCCCCTTGCAAATGTATGTTGTTACTTTTAAAAATTATGTCTCTTGTATTTTTTTTAAATTTCTTCTTCAAGTTGAAAAATAATGATATACTTTTGTAAGTAGTGTAAAACACCAAAACATTTTTGTAATTAGTGTCAAGTGCTCAACACACTTTTACACTCTTTCAAGTTGTAATTTTATGTTGATGTTTTTATAACTTTTCAAAAAGGCAAAAAATGTAGCTATGCACCATAAAGACTTAGTTTATCCTATTAATACAAGTTTAACCCTCATAATAAGTGTTATAGATAGTGAAACCTTTGAGAAAAACTTTTTTGTAAAGGGATATTGGACTTTCTACTCCATGAAGATCAATATAAAGAACTTATAAACTTTGTGTTAGTGATTCCTTTTGAGTTGTGTATATCTACTTAATTAAATGTATTTGATATTCATTTATGAATTAATAATTCTATCGTATTTTAATTTTTAAGGTGAATAAATTACATTACAAATTTTAATCTAGAATTGTAATTGATATTTTGAATATAAGTGAAATATTGATGGGAATAGAAATAATATTTTTATTATTTTTGTTATAAAATATAGAAGGTTATTTATTTATATTACCAGTGCTAGATATCTTTCTAGTGTATTTTTCATATTCTTAAGAATATTAATGTCTTTTCAACTCATTGAATGAGAGAGATTTCCCCTTCTAATGATAAATTTTCATTCAACACCTTTGTCAAGTGTCAGTGTGCAACTTGACAAATTTTTTTATATAAAACATTCCATGTCTCTTCCTATCTCTAAATATTCCTTGCTAAAAAACCATTTTCATACTTTTAGGTTAAAATTACTACCCCACGATTTAGACCTTTTTGTTTGTAAATATTTCCTTTTCAGTAGTTTTTTTTGGTTTTCAATAAAGGTGGCTCCAACATCCAATAGGAGAGGGACTTCATTCCCCATAATGTTGACATGAATGCAATAATATTCAAGTGTTTTATAATTTTCATTTCACATCATATGATGGATTTGAAACTCAAAAATAAACATAGATATGAAAATTATAGTAATATAAAATAACACAAACTCTCATAGAAAACTTTCAAAAGCATTAACTGCTATTAATCTATATTTTATATTTACAATGGGTATTTTATAGACTTCTTGTCTTCATTTTTTAAATAAGTTTTTACATACCATTATCCTAACAAGCTAAATGATCTATACGATTTGTTTCTTTTCACATAATAATAGCATAGTAATGTAATGAGGGAAGTGGGAAATAATATTTATTTTAAAAGTACATACCACCATTTAATTGATGAAAATGAAAAGTTCATCAAGATGGGCTATATTAATCCAAGGCAACAAGATAGTATATGTTGTCATTGAATTAATGAAAAAGAAAACTCATCAAGATGGACTCTATTAATTTGAAGCAAAAGATAGGTGCAATAAGGGAGAGGAGAAAAATAGTTTCAACATAAAATAAAAATTATTAAGATGAGGACAAGAGTTATTCTTATGAGTGTAAAATCATAATTGTAAGGTTAATAAGAACCAAGTAATTAAGGAGTGTACTTACTTGGGAATATTAGGACATGTGAATCTAGCTCTCATTAGAATTTTGTGTGGGATCTTGGGAAGGAGATCAAGGATATCAAGGAGCATTAATTCATGAAAACTAAAAACAATAAGAGTAAATTTATCTTTTCATAAAAATAATCATTTAATACACATTATATCCTAAGAGCAAATTTATCATGGATCTAAGATATGGCCAGTGTATGGCCAAGGATGATGGTTTATTTTGGTTTCTTGGGAAAGTAGATGATGATAGTGTTCATTTGGTAGATGGTTATACTCTTATTATTATTGATAGTGTTAATATTTTTTTATTGATTAAATTAGGATTGGTTGGCCTTCACTTTGGGACACAAACATGGGATCTAATACATAGGTATGCCATTGCACATACTTTGAATACCATATTTATTAGGGAATAACTTGATGTGACTCGGCCTTATCATGAAATGAGACATTTTACATTTTACCTTTTTAAACTATCATTGAACCATAAAATTCAAGTATTGGTAGAGGTAATGTTAAATCCCAATAGATCACATGATTAGAGATGTGTACTATGTACCAAATTTGAATATAAATTTGTTATTTTTTTATCAACTAAACCAAAAGGAAAAAAAAGTAGATTTTTGAGTGAAGTTTTTTGTGTAAAATATAAACAATACATTTTAGGTAGTTAGGGGAGAAGTCTCAGTAGTGGCAACCCCTAAGTTTAGAGGCCATACTGCCGACTAGGTTCCACTTAGGAACATAAAAATAATTCATTTGATAGTTTAACATTATTTTAATCTATATATTTTGTTTGGTATGTTAAAATAGAGATAAATACACAATTTTTATTAATTTAAAATAAGAAATTTGAATGCATATATAAAACTTATTTTTCAATCCTTAAATATCAGGTAAATATGTTATACATTAGTACACTAATTGTTGATAAGTTATGATGTAATTATTTATTGTAAAATAAATGTTAGACAAGTAGTAGACAATACTATGACAATAATTATTGGTACCAAGTGATAATATTTACTTTTATATCCTTTTTTATTTAACAAAGGAAAATTCTTACATGTGTATTGAATTTGGAAAGGACCTAATGTATTTTGGGAGTAATGAAAAAATTTGAAGGGCGAGTCTAAATTTAAATGTGACAAGTATATATTTTTATAACCCTTCCATGATGAAAACTTATATAAATATTCACACTTCACATGATAAAAATATATCAAATAAACACTATATAAAAATAAAGAATGTTTTTTTTAAATGAGTGGTTAATTTTGAGCATATAATAACATGGGTCAGGGTAATTTCACTCTAATCAATTACAAGATACAATATAAATTTAGTCTAAACTCTATTTAAAATAAGTGTTGTGATTTATATTTAGTCCCTATCAATAAATTATCATAACACAATTTCATAAATGAAATAAAAAGAATAAGTGCAAAGAAAATCCTCGATTGCATCATCCCTCTTATTTTCTAGACACTTGGAGCATGTGCAAGTGAGTGTAAATTTGGTAACATAAGTAAAAAATTAATTTATACAAGATATTAAAAATAGAGTGTTCATGATTTAAATTTTTCTTTATCCTAAAAATAATAACTCTCAATAAAAATAACATAACTAAATAAACAAGTGCATCAACAAGACATAAATAATACATTAATTCACTAAAATAGCCTCTTTTAAATTGTGTCAATGAGATGATAAATAAAGGTATTTGGTCTCCTTGAATGAGGAAGTTAAGCATTGTAGGAATACTTTAAGGACATATGACCAATCCATGAATCCAATATTATCTAAACATTATGTTTTATACAGTGTTTTGTTTGAGTTGTGACATGCATGTGTCCAAATATTTTTCACATTCTTCATAATTCTAAAAGTGTGTGTTAGTTTGAGGTAATCCATTATTTCATAATCAAAATGAGTTAGACATGATATTTGTATAGATAATTATCTCATATAAATGTATCCAAAATGCAAGAATTTAGAGGACACAAGCAAAGTGTTTGACAAAATGTCTCAAAGAAATCTAGTGTCATGGACTGCAATGATTGTAGGGTTTGCACATAATGGAAATGATGAAAAATACTTGGATTTTTTTATTGTTAAAATCACGAGTATTTTTCTAGAGCCATTATTTCTTATTCTTCTTTCATTTTTTTAATTCAATCCCATCTGTACAAAACATACACTAGCAAACCACATTAATCAACTTAATTGGTTTCATTATAAAGTCAATGTGATTATGTGTGGCCACAATAGCACAATAATAAAGAATAATAAAATGTATAAATATTTAATGTATGTTTTATAATAAGAGGATTCATAAATCACAACATGCAACATTTTTTTCTTATTGAATTTTTTAAATTAACTCTCAAACACTTATCCATCAAATCGGGATGTAGATTGGGATTCAAATTTTGGGTATTTTATATAGGCTTTGGGATTCACACCCTGATAGAGATAATGGACTTAAAACTATGATACAAACATATACTATGAGGCCTCATATCAACTTGAAAACATACAATACCTAAATATATTTACAAATTTCATTAGAAATAAAATAAGAACTGTGAAGTTTATAGCAGCTACAATCTTGAATGTGGGTGAAATCTATAAATAAA